>JAYKKT010000081.1:19072500-19672500 GCA_036023115.1 Brasenia schreberi
GCACCCAAACAAGCTTGGATCATCCTTGCTTGCAAGCACAGCTAACTTGTATTAGTAGATGATTGCTTTATAGGTAGATAGGTGTGCATATGTGCTTCAGGATTCTATTAGCTAAAGTATTGGTGATTTTTGACATCCTTTTTCTGGTTCCAGGTTGAATACTATGGTAGTCCGGTGAGCTTGAAAAGCATTGCACAAATTAGTACCCCAGATAGTAGTTCCCTCCTTGTCCAGCCATATGACAAATCAAGGTGACCTGAGATATTGGCCTTCATTAATGCTTATTTCTGCCCTTTTTTGCTTCTCTGTTTTTGGAAATTGAGAAAGATTATGTTCTGATGTTTCTGTTGGACTACATATTTTCAGCTTAAAGCTTATTGAGAAGGCCATAGTCAATTCATATCTTGATTTGACTCCAAATAATGATGGAGAAGTGATAAGATTAAGTATCCCACCATTAACATCTGAAAGAAGGAAGGTCTGTTAATTCTCCTAACATGTTTAGAAACTATATTATTTGTTCTCATTCTTGAAGTTATATGTCCAATCTTTTTCTTGTGTTGTGGTCCATTCCCATTATCATCCACCCCTTTCACATCCATCTTGCAAATCCATATTCTTCCACTTACTCCCTCTTAGTGTTGTACTTTAGTACCTTGTGACCTTTGTATTTCCATGAATTGCGTTTGCCATACTGTATGTGCCTTCATCCAGTCAAATCTATTTCCCCTATCTATGATCATAAGTTCAAAATATTTGACATTATCTCTGCAAATTTTGGCAGTTACTGATTCCTTACTTTTCAAGAACCTTTTCACTTGTTTAATGTAGATTTTTTCATGATGGGAAATGTGTGCCAAGACCTCTGTGACTTGGGCTTGACCTCTATGAGTTTAACATTAGGTTGGTGCCTGACCACCTTGTGTGTACCTCTCTGGGTAACTTGGGTAAACTAAAGCTGCAACTCTACCTGCTCCCTGTGTCATCTTAACGAACATCTTCAGCTTAGCACCTTATCAAGCATTCCTGGCCATGCAAGGACCACCATGGTGGTCCTTATTCATTTTCGGTAGTGACAAGTGTTCAAAATTTTTGTGTGGTTGTACTCTTGAAGGGCTTATATGTACCTAGGTAATGGTGCTTCCCATGAGAGATAGATGTTAAAGTTTTGCCCCCATTATGAACACACAGCTGTACCTGCAAATATTTGAGCCCTAATGATTCTTGAAGTTTATTTATATCAGAGAAGCAGTCTAGAATCTTAAAAATGATGCTTATCATTTCGTCTTTTCTATTCATTCTGGTAAAAGTCAGCTAACTGCGAATTGTCAGATCCTGTTATTGGCTTGGAAGTCCTGTGCCTTAACACAGATAAGAATATAGAAGCAGAAAGGATTGAATACGTGTCTCTTTCGTGCTTTCACATATTTAAAATGGACATGTACGCTGAAGCTGCGCATTCATGGATGTGCTTCCATCAGTGCATCTTGAGTGAAGCTCTGGTTTTTTGTGATATTCATACTTGAAGTTCTAGCGTCATATCTAGGCACTCGGATAGTTTGGTTTCAGGAAAAGGCAAGGTAGTGAGTGGAATAGAAGTATCCCTTTTAGAACCAAAAATTGGAAATGTTTGTGTGCTTTATATTGCTTCAAGGTCATAATATGCTGATTTAGCTGAAACTTGAATTTGAAAATGCTTATGCGGGTTAAACTGTGTAAGAACATCTTAAAATCTTTTCTGCAACCAATTGCTGTTGATCAATAACTTCAAATTGCATTTCATAATCACAGGAGCTTTCTAAAGTAGTGGCTAAACAAGCTGAGGAAGGCAAGGTAGTGCGTGTAATCTGCTTTGATGGATCTTCAATTAAATTGTATGAATTGCATTTCTTATCATGTTCTGTTCTCCATCATCAAAATGATACCTGCAGGTTGCTGTCAGGAACATAAGGAGGGATGCCTTAAAAGCATATGAGAAGCTCGAGAAGGTCCATCATTCACTTATTTAACTGTGATTAGAACCTTCCTTTTTTGTTTCTATATATTCATTTGTTGTGTTTATTCATGTGGTTTCTTTCTGTTCCTATTCAGGAGAAAAAGCTTTCTGAAGACAATGTAAAGGATTTATCTACTGATTTGCAGGTAATTTTTGCTGTTTTTGCACATGCATACCAACAAGCACGTGAAATAAGGAGCCACAAACATCAAAATGCATGCAGGAAGCAGATAGAGACACATACATTATGTTTTTAGGCTTGTAAAATCTGTTGAATTCAAAATCCAACTTTTCATTGAGCTGAGCCTTCATTTCAAAATCATGCTTGTACATTGTAACTGGTACCAAGTTGAAGTAAATCATAAAGGCCAGCCACCAGCTTTCCAGAATAGGGGGAAGTTCATATTGGCTTGTAGCTTCTCTGTTGAGCCGGAAAAGTTCTTTTAAGTTCTTAGTAGCAGCTGCCAACCTTCTTTTACTTCACGTACCTTCTGGTCTTCTTGATAGCCGGAAGTTCTCCAGTAAAGGCGAGCTCATTATTGTATCGATAACAAAACCTGGTTTTTGGGCGGCCTTATTTCAGAAGTTGACAGATGAATACATGAAGAAGATTGAATCTCTCTTCAAACAGAAAGAGAAGGTATTTGAAACTCTTTATGAAAATGTTATTACTAATATTTGGCTGGATTCGTTTAGCACAAACTTTTCTGGAGAAAATGAGAACAGAACAGAATTGAACTCTGTTTCCTAATAGTGGGTTTTATCGCTTTCATTTCAGGAGTTGTTGACGGTGTAATGTGAGATGTATATGAGGATAGGCAAGTGTTCCCGTTGTTAATATGGGTTCGAGGAATTAGTTGTCGTTAGTAACCCCTGTTTCCGTTCTTCTGAAATGTGTAAGCATAACTTGAGAATACTTTTCTCTAACGTTCTTGTCTTTTCCTTCTGTTTGTACAGGCCTGACGCTTAAAAGTGTCTCACCATACTTGTCTATTTGTTTCATTTTTGCATGATCCTGCTCTTCCGTGATGTTGATATATTTCTGTCATTTTATCTATCCTAGATATATGGAACATGATATGGTTTAATCCAGAGAGAAGTCCATACTTGCAACAGTTCACAGCACACCATGTGGCTTCCATAGTTGAGTTGTCCCCCTTGAGTCCGGAACCCGATTTGGCCAGTCTCCTGCATGGTTATCAACATTTCTGCACATCTTGAAACGCATGTGCCTCCACTTCACATTTATTCTTGTTCATTTTGCTCTTGTGCTGCTAGATCACATCCTATTTAATATATTTATAGATTTCATAGTGTTTTTAGTCCCTTTTGTTGCATTGTGCATAATGGCACCCATTCCTGCCACAACATTGATGTTTGGAATCGGTATACTTAATCTGTGAAATTTCTGAGCCTAAACAGGTTCAATCAATCTGGATTACCCAGGTTGAATTTGAATAGCCTGCAGGCTTCCAAGGTCCCTTGTTAGGAAGTTGGGACTTTTAAACTGCCTTTGTCTATTTGCAAATAAGCAAAGCGTGTTATAAGAATTTCAGACGTGTGTATTCATAGGGATGGCAATGAGGCAGGTTGGGGATGGTATACCAATACCTAGCGCTGTACTCGAACGGTACACGAACCTCATTCTTGTGCCCTGTACCTGCTCCATTAGCGGCTGCGATGGGTTTGGGTTGGGTCTTCTCGTGGATGATGTGGTGGGTTTTGGGTATCTGGTATCCCAGTTCCAGTCCCAATAACAAATTTAAAATCAAAAGATTCCTTTATTAAAATCGAATCATACTAAAACTCGTTTATATTAACCTTTACTAGTGGGAATTTTGCCTGGTGAAAATACCATCGTTCTTCCATAAAGCCTAATGGTGTTGGTTGCCTTGTTAAGTATCCATGTAAATGTTTGAATGCACTCACCAAGAGAAGGCCTGGAACTGATGTTGGTGCAAGTTCACTCGCTTGTGTTTATTCTGAATGGAACCTAAAATCACTAGTATCTCTTAGTAAATTCATTTTTCCTTTGAAAGCAAGCTGGGGTTCGCCAGACCTCTACCAGATGCACACTCGGTATTGAACTCCTGACCTTTCACCGGAGAGCCAACCTTCCTAGCCTGTGAACTATGCCCATTTCGGGCTAATATGTTCAATAGCTTGTCAAAGTTGTGATGGTTCCTGTTAAAGATGAATGATCCATACAGTAGAGTGCCTCTTAAAGACTTTAACACCTTTACCAAGCCTTTTTCTCACACTAAGTGGATCAATTAAGAGCAACATGAGGACCTTTTAAGAGATTATCTTAGTATTCTTCTTACCAATGCATGCTTAACTCAAGAGTTTTGATAGGATGCAACGTGGTGCGATTAAAGGATCTTCAAAATGTTTAACGATGTTTTGAACTGGCGATTGGCGACTTAATGCCCTCTATTTTTAGTGAAGGTCGAGACCAGCTATGCAAGGGCAAACCCTCCAATTCAAAGAAGAAAAGGAAGCTAAAAGGGGTGCTTAAGAGGGATCAATTCTTGTTAACTCTACAAGCTCATGCATATGGACCCAAACTGGGTGCATTCAACAATTTTGTTGAAAATGCTGTCTTTTCGAAAAGCAATGGTAATTTGAGGGAAGTATGTCAGTTTTCCAACTTCAAGAATTCGAGTCCTGTGGGAGGAGAAAACCAGTGCTGGGAGAGCTTTACCCTCCAATTCAAAGAAGAAAAGGAAGCTAAAAGAGGGTACTTAAGAGGGATCAATTCTTGTTAACTCTACAAGCTCATGCATATGGACCCAAACTGGGTGCATTCAAGAGTTTTGTTGAAAATTATCATTGTTTTTCGAAAAGACAGCATTTTCAACAAAACTCTTGAATGCTGACCTGGTTCAAAAGTGTTATCAGTACTTAGACGTGTCAGATTCGTAACAAGGCAGGTCGAACCAGGCTGGAAACTGGCCGAAATGGAACAGGTTAAGCTGGACCTGGAGCCCTAACCAAACTTGGGCATTGCTCGGTTTGTTTGCAGTTTCTCCATGAAATTGGGACTAGCGGTTAGGTCTTTTTTATTGATTTTTTTTTATACGGTTTTGAGTTTGAACAGCGGACATTATATATCAAGTTAATGAGTCATACTATGAAATTGTGCGAATTATCGAGGTATCAAGTTAATGAGTCATACTATGAAATTATGGGAAGGAATTATCGAACATAGATTAAGACAAGTATCAAGTACAATAGAGAACCAATTTGGATTTATGCCAGGCAGATCTACTATTGAAGCGATTCACCTTTTGAGACGTCTTATAGAACATTTTAGAGCAAAAAAGAAAGACCTTCACATTATATTTATTGATCTAGAAAAAGCTTATGATAGGGTACCGAGGGAGGTTATTTGGAGAACTTTGGAAAAAAGAGGTATCCCATTGACATATATTTAACCTTATAAGAGACATGTATGATGGTGCAAAAACATGTGTGAGGACTCATGAATGAACGACAAACTTCTTTGAAGTTAATATTGGGTTACATCAAGGATCAACTTTAAGTTCATACTTATTTATAATGGTGATGGATGAGTTAACAAAACATATTCAAGATGAAGTACATTGGTGTATGTTATTTGCATATGACATTGTATTAGTGGAGGAGTCTAAGGAAAAAGTTAATAGAAAATTAGAACTATGGAGAGAAACATTAGAAAGCAAAGGCCTCCGACTTAGTAGAACAAAGACAGAATATATATGGAATGTAAGTTTGATCATTTGGCTACTTCAGAGGACATAGAAATTAAAATTGGCACACATTGCATTCCCCAAAAGAAAAGTTTTAAATACCTAGGGTCAATTTTTCAAAGTGATGGAAGAATTGATGGAGATGTTACACATAGAATTAATGTTGGTTGGTTAAAATGGAGAAGAGCATCAAGTATTCTTTGTGATAAGAAGATACCATTAAAATTAAAAGGTAAATATTATAGAGCAGCAATTAGGCCTGCCATGTTTTATGGTTTTGAATGTTGGGCAGTTAATCATCAACATGTACAAAAGATGTCTGTGACAGAAATGAAGATGTTGAGATAGATGAGTGGTCATACAAGAAAAGACCGTATACATAATGAGGTTATTAGAAACAAATTAGGAGTGGCACCAATAGAGGATAAAATGAGAGAACATCGTTTAAGATGGTTTGGACATATAGAACGAAGATCAGAAGAAGAACCTGTAAGAATGTTAGAAAAACTAAATTTGAAAAGTATTAAAAGAGGTAGAGGACGACCACAAAAGTGTTGGAAAGAAACAATAAAGAATGATCTAGCTTATTGGGAGTTAACTGCTAACATGGTACCCGATAGGGATCTGTGGAAACAAAGAATCCATGTAGCCGACTCCGTCTAGTATGGGAAAAGGCTTAGTTGTTGTTGTTTGTTTGAGTTTGAACAGCAACTAGAACCGAAACCAGTAGTTACAGAGTTTAACTAGAAGCGACCTGGATTTGGTTCAGTTCTTGGTTCCTTTTAACTGTCGGTTTCAGTTTACCCAGAACCTGACCTGATATATTTGGCGGTCCTTAATAAAAAATTAATTTAACATTACAAACGTCTTTCTAGCAGCAGGCATCACAGATTCACAAGTATTTCTGTACTCATACCAATCGACACTCTCTCCACCGTCGTGACTCACCGTGTCCTTGCTCTGTAAAAGTGGCCCTGAGTGAGAAAAGCGCTGTGAGTCCTCTTGTACGTGTCACTGTGACATCACCCGTCACGAGCGGAAAAGGAAGCCGAGAGAGATTGCTTTGTCCCCAAAAGAAGAATCACTTCTGCGATCCTTTCTCATATTGCTCGTTTCTTTGCTAGAGAGCGTGGTCACACACACAGTCTCTGTAGAGAGAGAGATGGTTGAAATCAAGGAAGTGGAAACCTCAACTCTGGATGAGAAAAGGGAGAAGAAGGAAGCACTGAGGAGTATCAAGGCCACTACCACTAGAACCGTCACTGTCTTCGCGTTCTGGGGCTACCTCCCCCTCTTTGTCTCCCTCCTTGCCGTCACGATCCCCTTCTTCCTCTCCCTCACGCAGCCGCCCCTAGACGACAAATCCTGGCTCCTCTCGCTCACTCCGTCTCTGCACTGGCATTTTTCCAACGGAAAGATGATCAAGGCCTACATTGGTCGCGAGAACCAGCAACCCGTCGAGCTCTTCGTCTTCGAAGACGGCCCTCGAGTCGGAGAAACGGTGCTTTTCATCCACGGCGCCGGTGGAAACTCCTTCTCCTTCCGCTACGTCCAGCAATTGCTCGCCGCCCGTGGCTTTCACACCCTGGCGGTCGACCTCCCGGGGTCGGGTTTCTCGGCTAAATTCGTCGAAGAAACCGTGGAAGATGAATGGCCGAGGATCTTCGATCCGTTCCGGGATGTTTACGATGAAATCAAGGAGAAAGGTCTCTTTTGGGGGTTCGATCAACTGGTGGAAACGGGGGGTCTTCCCTACGAAGAGAAAAAACCTAAGATTAGGTTTTCGAAGAAAGGCAGGCCAATCCGATTGGATTCTACTGAAATCGGCGGTGTTGTTGCGCAAGTCATTGATTCCATGGATCTTTCGCCGGTACACTTGGTTCTTCATGATTCCGCTGCGATGGCGATTGTCGGGGTGATGGGTTCAGTGGGCTCAGATTCAGTTCGGAGCATTACGATCCTTGATGGTGCTACGAATGTGAAGAGAACGGCCTTTCCTTTGTGGGTTTTGAAGGTGGGAGGAGTGCGAGAGGTGCTGCTGAGTTCAGAGTGGATTTACACCGCATTTCTCAGGCAATGTTGCTCAAAAGAGATGTTGAGGACGGCCGGAAATGATCACCGGATTCTTCTGAAGAATAGAGGTGGTATCGAGGCAGTTGCAGAGATGCTGAAGCAGATGAATTCGAGTTTTGATTTGGCGGAGTGGGCAAAGTCGGAGGATATGAGTCAAACTCCCGTCAGGGTAGTGTGGTCGAACAACTGGTCGGAAGATTGGAGTGAAGAAGGGCGTAGAGTAGCTGCTGCATTTCCTCATGCTGAATTCGTTACACATTCTGGAGGAAGATGGTCTCAGGTTTAGCTGATCAACTCATTAAATTTAACTAATGAAAGTTTTGATTTTGCTCTTATGATTTGATGAACTCAGCTTTCTTGTGTATAATTCCTTTGCTATTGTAACAGTTAACACTGTCTAAGAATCAAAATGCTTTTGGAGAAACTCAAGATAGGTAGGCAGAACCGTTTTTTAATCATCTTAGTCTCAATTTAAAACCAAGTTTTATTGAGTGAATCTGTTTTAGATGTGGTTCAACCCAATGAATAACTTGGTCTATAAGCAACTTGTGCTCATTAGAATCATTAAATCTCATCATAGTCAGTGAAGTATATTTCAACTAGTGACCTTATGAGTGGGTTCAGGAACATTCCTGATCTTGATATCTTGATAATGGACATACTTATCTATAGTTGGTCCTTCCATAGCTTGTTTTCGGATCCGTGGGATTGGGAAATACTTTGCTGTCAAAATTTCCTGGTTCTTTTGTTTGGACTACAAATTGACTATGTAGGATTGAGTTCTCATCCATTTAAGTCTTGAAACCCCTATGCACATTTTAATCGGAGAACTTTGTTGCAGGAATTTAATTCTCCCTGATGATTCCGTTCCTTCCTTCTAGACTAGAGGCAGGGGTCATAAGTGTATACTTGCAGTATGAACTGCAAGAGATGTTCGTATACTTGAATTTGACTGATTAGGATTTACTCCTTAGGAATAAGCCTGAACTGTAAGGTTTCATTTAACCAGTTAGGACAACAAGCAAGCTCTTAGTTTTTGCGATATCTTTTTCTAAAACAACCTAAGCATACTTGCATATGAGCTCTTCGTAGGAAATAAAGCTCTCAGCCATGTTCAGCTACCACCATGAAGTGTCCTGCCTTTGTGCGTTAATTACCTTGTTCCACGCTGATTGAGCTGAATTCCCAGATTTGTCTTTGAGGTTTGAAGTGAACATGACTTAGGGTGCCGAGTGGACCCTCCTCTGTTCTTATGCAGTAGTATGACCTTTCTTGTATCTACCTTGTTATGATGCAAATATAAACTGCACATAGCTGCACAGAACGAGTTTCATACAAGTGGGTCTTCACTTTGCCTATCCTATCTGGCTGGTATCATATTGTCTTGTTCATCTGGTCTGAGAGACTGGCGAATTTTCTTTAGCTGTGTCTGCTCTGGGGTTGTATGAGAAGCCTCTCTTCAATCGAGAAGTGTTTTCAGCACAGAAAGCTAAAACAAGACGCTTAGTTGTCTGTTAGCTTCATTATGCCCAACATCTTTTCATGATTTTCCGTATAGAAAAGTTTTGCGTACTGATGAATCACTTCTCTAAATCGTTAATATTTTCTTTCTAATGCTAACAGTATGTTGCATGGACAAAATTAAATTATGTGCTAGTAACTAAAGAGTATGCATCAACTTTGACAGCGCTGGGGATGACTTATTAGTCCCACCAAGTCTCTTACTTGAGAAAACCTACAGATTTCGATTTAGCCGTTCCTGGATTTGTTAATTTGCTTAGAGGGATGGCGTGAGACAACCAATGAGAATAGGTTTCTCTACATTGACCTAGTATATAATGATACTGATAATTGAGAAAGCAGCATTATCATTAGTTTCTAGCTCCCATATGAACTTGAACATCTGCTAGCACTTTGCAGTGTATACATTTTCCGTGTATCTTTTACACAGAGAGAGAGAGACAAACACACACACATGCAGAAAGTTGTCAACACTTTGCATTGCCAATTCTAACGAAGGCATCCTCGTTTGTTTCTTTCCTAATCAGATTGTTCTTGTCATGGTTGTAGGAAGATGTAGCAGATTCGGTTGCAGAAGCAATCGCTGAATTTGTATCCTCATTTCCAAAATCTATTAAACGAATAGAAAAGCCTCCGTCGATGGTTCATAGACATGAACATCACGCTCACGGTCATGACCATCATCATCATGGTCATGAAACTAGTTACCCAACTGATTATGGTCTTGGTCATGGAGGAGTTTTGAATTAGTGCGCAAGGGCATAGCCGAAGCAGATCATATTGAAAGGGTAAGCCTCTATCAAAAGATGAAGAAAGAAAAAAAAAGATGGTTTGGTTTTTCATATTATAGGAAAAAGGTCAGTGGGTGTACGATTAAAACTATAGTGCGAGCTGTTGTTTACCTGCATTGGTCTCCTTGGCTCTATAATTTATTTTCGTTTCAATTTTCCTCTTATGTTCCCTAAAGAGAAAAATACTGTCTGGTTTGCATATTCTGAAAGCGACTAATCTAGCATTGCTTCTAGGAGTTGTGATTTCTTGTTTTCTGAAAGCGACTAATCTAGCATTGCTTCTAGGAGTTGTGATTTCTTGTTTTCTGAAAGCGACTAATCATGTATTTTGTTTGTCATGTCGTTCCAAGTGGACACGAACACTGCTTTTCACGTTGTGTTCTTGTTGGGTTTTCATGTTGTGTCTGGAACTACTAGCAATTTAGGCTTTTATAGCATGTTTCATCCTGGCATTTCCATGCTTGTGTCAGGACTCAGAACAGGTCTATTGGAACACGATCCATGAACTTGGGTGTTTCGGGTCACGTTCGTCTAGGTTTTTGTACCATGTCTAAGATTGCCACCCCAAACAAATTAATTTGTTGACCTAGTGGCTTTTCACAATTCTTCGTATCCTAGGTGGTCTTCTGTTATTAGGGTAAAAGTTGAGATCCACTTAATATACATTTCTAGAAGGAAAAAGTAGCATACCCTCTCTTTCCCACTAAGTGGCAAGCCCAATAACAAAACTCATTGCAGACGTGCCTGTGGTGATAATGGCTTCCACCACCTTCATGTGATGTAATAATCATGTCGTTGATATAATGCGGTGTCAAAGAGTCAACACCTTTTCTATCCAAATTATGGTTATCCCGTGTTTGGGGGCCTGCGGCACACTTGAGGAGTGAAAGGGAACGTTTGATTATGAGATCGGGCTTGCAGAATTGTCACTATTATACCTTCAATTATAGCTGCTTACTCTTGATCAACCTCATAATAGAGTATAAAATAGAACCGGGCATGCATTGAGGTTTGCAATTCAATATGAGGTGAACTGGGTATATAGTTCTAGTTGAAACTTAAGCCCAAGTCTCGTAATCAAACACCTTCAACATCACAAAGCTCTGTGGATACAGGCTGTTGCCTTGCTTTTGTGCAGGCAAGCTTCTTTTGTGTTGCATGGGGTGTGGCCCAGGACAAGCTCGACATGAAAAATGCAATTCCAGCTTGTGCAGGCCAGTGATACAAACAGGGCCTGAAGGGCAGCTTGCATGTTTGAACTTTTCAGGTGAAACAGGTATTTGGGTGCAGTTTCGGGATTGACACGAATGAACTTGAAATGATCGACACAAATGAAGAACTTGGAGTACCAAAATATTTCATGTTCTATGGAGTCTAGATTTTTATATGCAGTGGAGAAAGGAGACCCCCCCTTTGTATCGTCAATTTATCGCTTAAGCTGGTTGGGGAACTAAGTGGGTATCATTTCAGCTAAATTGTCGATTCTGGTTTTCCTAGAACCAAGAACTAGAACCGAATTGAGACTGGACTTGTCTCAGTTCTGTTTCAGAATTACAGGGAAGAGATCGTTAAATTTTTTGAATTTTGAAGAGAAAAATTAAACTCCGCCCATGTAAGGATTACCCTTGCATTGCCGGTCCCAAGCCTGGATAAAGGAGAAGGATTGCGTTAGGCTTCCGACAGCCAGTGTAAAACTTTGTCGGATTTTTATAACATGGATTACAAAAATTATGAGCATTGTTTTTCACTACATTTTCGCCCGAATGTAGTGAATCAATTGTAGAGAGGGTTCTCACATCATGGACGGGTGTGGGTAAAGAAGTTAGTCCCGCTACATTGCCGCCCGAATGTAGTGAAAAATTTTTAGAGAGGGTTTCCGCATTTTGATTATGGACGGATGCGAGGGGTAAGGAAGCTAGTCCTAGATAATAAGATTCGTATTGGTTCTTGGAATATCGAAACATTATCCGGTAAGCTAATGGAGGTGATAGATACTATGATTCGGAGAAAGATTCATATTCCATGTTTACAAGAGACAAAATGGGTTGGAGAAAAAGCAAAGGAGATAGAGGATATAGGTTTTAAATGATGGTACTCAGGTAAAGAAAAGGCTCGAAACGGAGTTGGTATTATCATAAATAAAGATTTAAAGGAGAGTGTAGTAGACATACAACAATATGGTGACCGAATCATAACGTTGAAATTAGTGTTATGAGCAGAGGTTTTGAATATAGTTTGTGCTTACGCACCCCAAGTAGGACTAGAAGATAGTATAAAGACAGTTTTTTGGAAAGAGCTAGATAAGGTGTTTCAAAAGATTCCACAAAGGGAGATGATTTAGGAGGAGATTTAAATGGACATGTCGGTAAAGAGGCATTAGGATATCAAGGGATTCATGGAAACTTTGGTTTTGGGGATATAAATGAGGAAGGTAGGGAGATTTTAAATTTTGCTATGGCATTTGATCTCTTTATAGTCAATACAATCTTCAAAAAACGAGATGAACATTTAATTACTTATAAGAGTGGTTTATCACAAACACAAATTGATTACTTTATTTGTAGAAAAAAGATAGAGCGTGTTGTAAAGATTGTAAGGTAATTCCAGGAGAAAGCTTAACCACCCAATATCGACTTTTAGTTATGGATTTACAAATAAAAAAATGGACAAAGAAGAAAAGAGTGCATCGAGCTATTTAGACTAAATGGTGGAACCTCAAAAGCGAGAAAGAAGATATATTTAAACAGAAAGTCCTGCAAGGAGATGTTTGGAATTATGTTGGCACACCCTGTGATATGTGAAACAATATGGCTATACATATTAGGAAAGTTGCGAAAGATGTGTTAGGGGTATCTAAGGGAGGTGTACAGGCACAAAAAGAAGCTTGGTGGTGGAGTGAAGTAGTACAAAATAAAATCAAGGCAAAGAGGGCATGTTACAAATTACATTATGCTAAGAAAACTAGTGAAACTTTAGAAGCTTATAAGAAAGCAAAAAAGGCTTTTAGTGAAGCAAAAGCTAAGATTTGGGAGGACTTATATAAAAAACTCAACTCAAAAGAGGGTGAAAGAGATATTTTTAGGATAGCTAGGGCTAGAGATAAGAAAACTAAAGATCTTAATTATGTTAGATGCATAAAAGACGATGATGAAAAAATTCTAGTGGCAAATGATGATATAAGAAATAGATGAAAAAACTATTTTTATAATCTTTTTAATGAAAATAAAGATGTTAGTATTAGTTTAGGAGATTTAGCCAACTCAGAAAAGTATATAAACCACAATTTCTACCGACGTATTCAAAAGAACGAAGTCAAAGAGGCTCTTAAACATATGAAGGGTGGTAAATTGGTAGGACCATATAATATTCCTATAGAAGTTTGGAAAATACTAGGAGAAATAGGAATCGCTTGGCTCACAAGACTATTTAATGAAATATGGAAAAACCAAAAGATGTTCGAGGAATGGAGAGCAAGTACACTTATACCCATATATAAGAACAAGGGAGACATTCAAAATTGTGCGAATTATCAAGGTATCAAGTTAATGAGTCATACTATGAAATTATGGGAAAGAATTATCAAACGTAGGTTAAGACAAGTATCAAGTACAACAGAAAACCAATTTGGGTTCATGCCAGGCAGATCTACTATTGAAGCGATTCACCTTTTGAGACGTCTTATGGAACATTTTAGAGCAAAAAAGAAAGACCTTCACATGATATTTATTGATCTAGAAAAAGCTTATGATAGGGTACCGAGGGAGGTTCTTTGGAGAACTTTGGAAAAAAGAGGTATCCCATTGACATATATTAACCTTATAAGAGACATGTATGATGGTGCAAAAACATGTGTGAGGACTCATGAAGGAACGACAGACTTCTTTGATGTTAATATTGGGTTACATCAAGGATCAACTTTAAGCCCATATTTATTTATAATAGTGATGGATGAGTTAACAAAACATATTCAAGATGAAGTACCTTGGTGTATGTTATTTGATGACATTGTATTAGTGGAAGAGTCTAAGGAAAAAGTTAATAGAAAATTAGAACTATGGAGAGAAACATTAGAAAGCAAAGGCCTCTGACTTAGTAGAACAAAGACAGAATATATGGAATGTAAGTTTGATCATTTGGTTACTTCAAAGGACATAGAAATTAAAATAGGCACATATTGCATTCCTCAGAAGGAAAGTTTTAAATACCTAGGGTCAATTTTTGAGAGTGATGGAAGAATTGATGGAGATGTTACGCATAGAATTAATGCTGGTTGGTTAAAATGGAGAGGAGCATCAGGTATTCTTTGTGATAAGAAGATACCATTAAAATTAAAAGGTAAATATTATAGAGCAGCAATTTGGTCTGCCATGTTTTATGGTTATGAGTGTTGGGCAGTTAATCATCAACATGTACAAAAGATGTCTGTGACAGAAATGAAGATGATGAGATGGATGAGTGGTCATACAAGAAAAGACCGTATACATAATGAGGTTATTAGAAACAAATTAGTCGTGGCACCAATAGAGGATAAAATGAGAGAACATCGTTTAAGATGGTTTGGAAATATAAAAAGAAGATCAAAAGAAGAACCTATAAGAAGGTTAGAAAAACTAAATTTGGAAAGTATTAAAAGAGGTAGAGGACGACCACAAAAGTGTTGGATAGAAATAATAAAGAACGTTCTAGCTTATTGGGAGTTAACTGCTAACATGGCACAAGATAGAGATATGTGGAAACAAAGAATCCATGTAGCCGACCCCGTCTAGTATGGGAAAAGGCTTAGTTGTTGTTGTTGTTGTTTGTGAAGAAAAATTAAAAGAAAATATGGAATTAACCATTTGAAACCGTCGATTTTGGTTCTTACCCAATTCCAAATCGGTGGTCTTCAGTTTTATTTGATCAATTTCAGTTAAAGTCAGTTCTTAGCCTGATTTGGTTCTGATTGAAACTTGCATATGACCTCGAACCCGAATGAACCGCCCAAACAGGATCCGTCGACCCAATTGCCCATCTCTACTTTCAATTGACGGTTCACCTACCGTTCATAACAGCGTAGGAACTGTTGGTAGACACTAATTACTAAAATATCCGCAACTTCTCAGTCAAAGTCATTTATACGCATGCAGTCAAGACGGATACGAATGGGTGGTAGGCACACCAGTTGGTCAACCGGCGGAATCAGAACCTGGATAACAGAAGCCGGCGGCCACCGGAACCAACTCGGGGTTGGACATACCAACTACAAAATCGAGCTGCACCTGATCAGATGGACATGATCCATGACATGGTTCTTACTCAATGCAGTCATGCACAGTATTCGAAGCCCTGCTCCCACACAAACCCATGCTCGTGCACACACACACGACACAAAAGTAACTAGCATATGATAGCTGAGTTAAGCGCTGGCTTATACTAGCATATGAAAGCTATAGTTGTGTTTAGCAAAAAAGAATCAGTTCAGAGAAGATGCGTACATGTTCACTCGCATGTGCTAGCTCAGGTAAGAAGCAGAAGAGTTGCTTGCCCGAACTAATATAGGAAAAGTGGAAGTAGCTAGCGCTACATACTATCTAGCTTCTTCCAAGTCATTAGATTTAATAATGACTTATTAAATCTAATGGTTGTGGTACCAGTTAGACTCTTTCTTATTCTATAGTTGTTTATATTTTTCTCTCTCACACACACATATATATATTATAATATACATTAGCACATTTAGGTATTAATACCAAACGATGAACATTTAAATTTGAATTTAAAAAGTAAAAATACATATTACATGTGTTTCATTCACATATATATATATATATATGTGTGTGTGTGTGTGTGTGTGCGCGCACATTTATGTGCATGCATATATAAAATGAAAGCAATTATAGCATTAGATGCGATCTAGCTGTTTTCAAGCCATTAAATTTGGTAAAGCATTCCAGTAAGCTTTAGCATTAGCTGACTCTTTAGAGAGAGAGAGAATTGATCCGTCGGTAAAATAAAAGCGTAACTGTAGATGTTCGGTTCCAGATAAACCGGAACTTAGAACCGTAACCGACTTGGCCTACAGCCTGTTCTGGTTCCGATTTCAACGGTTTCAATCCGAACCGGTTCATGTCTCGGTTCGGTTCCTGTTGGAACCGGCTATGCGTGTCGCTGAACGATGATATCCATAGCCGTCCTGCTCGGTAGAAACCGGTGACACTGTCGTACTTTCCTCAGTCTTGGCGACCATTTAACAAGACGAAAGTGTGGTGGACGGCCGCAACCCGTCGATGGGATGCTGTGGCGAAAGCGAGGAAGAGGGCGGGAGTGAGCTGCACAGGCTTCTCGCCTCCGACGGTTCCCGATGGAACCCAGCCGGGGTTCTGGATCCCGACGACTGTTCGACGGTCGTCTCCCCGATGAACTCCAATTTCGCAGCACTGGCCTCGCCGGACGTCCTCCGGAGCATCCTGGAGCTTCTGCCCGTCCCAGACCTCGCACGGGCAGCCTGCGTCTGCCGCCTGTGGCGTGAAATCTCCTCCGATCGGGAGATTCTAACCCGGGCATTCCGGTTGCCGTGGAAACTGAAGGGGATCGTTGGGAATCCGTCGTCCGGTGCCTTCTGGCGGGACAATCGTCTCAGCCGTTTCGCGATCTCACACCGCATCCAGCGGGGAGACACCGTTGCCAGCCTCGCCGTGAAGTACAACGTTCAGGTCCGATCGCAATCCCTTATCGTTTTGTTATGAGATTCTTATTTGATTTTCGGAAAATTACGCCTTTGATTCTAGGGTTTTGTATGCGGTTTAGCTTCTTGTTGTAGACATGTCGAGTTAAAGGGGATAAATGTTTGTAATTCTGGTGTGTTTGATGTAGGGTTCATTCTAGGTTCTTTTGATATTTCAATTGGGAGTAGTATCATCTCGGTGATCTATGTTGCGGGGGTGTCCGTATGTTTTCCTTCTTATGGTTGTAGTGATCTCACTTCATACTCGGTGGTCTTTTATTTGCCTAATAAGTTTACCGTTTGTGAACTATCGTTGTTTCAGTCCGCTCCCACTGTTGTGTATTTTTGGTACTTGATCTTGCTTTTGCATTTTATACAAACAGAACGTAAGCAATCTATTCTTCCACGGGAAACGTATAGTTCTTTTGATGAAACAGGTTATTTGGAAGGGAATCGTACGGGATTCTTGTGATGTTTCAATTGATGGTTGTTGGTGGACCGAAGTTACTCTGAGGACTAACCATTAGTATGATGGGGCGCTAGTTCGTTTCAGAGGAACTGCAAATCATGTTTTCGCTTTTTGTTTGGGCATTTGTAATTAAGATACCATTCGATAACCCTGTTTGGATATCTTGCTTTAGGGTTTATTTGGGAGCTCTTAAATACATACAGTTGTTAATGTTGGTTCTGTATTTGTATGGATGGGCTTTCCAATCTAATCAATTCTGAAAACGGAGATGTGTTTTGAAGCCCTAGTCCCCCATGTCAACTTCTTCCCGTGGAGGACGTTGTTGCCAAATCTCACTCCCAGCTTAATGCATGAATGTATTAGAGGTATGGTTAAAGTAAGTGTGCGGGTGAAGTTTTTTGCAGTATGTGTGTGGTCAACCTAATGTCATCATGAAGGATATTGTACCCTAGACTCTTATGCAGATTAAATCTTCGTAAGGGTGAATTTTAATTGTTCTATTTGCAGGTGATGGACATCAAACGTCTGAACAATATGATGAGTGACCATGGTATCTATTCAAGGGAGAGGCTTCTAATCCCTTTAAGTGATCCAGAAGTGCTTCGTGATCAGACATGCTACATTGAAATGGATAACTGTGCCAAAAGGGAAGTTGCAGTTTTGTACCCGGAGGGTGCACCAGAAGGAATAAAGAGCCATTTGGCAAACATGAGCCTGACAGAGAGTGGAAAGCAAAGGATAGTTGACTCAATGAGGAGAAGTCTTCATGCAGATGATGGGACTGTTCAATACTATCTATCTATTTCTGATGGCGACCCTAGGGCCGCATTTTCACTGTATTCAGAGGATCTCAGATGGGAGAATCGTTTTCCAACCATAAGATTTTCTTAGCTGGAGACATAAGCTCTGTGATTGCAAGAACCTCTTGAATGCCGCAGGTGATGTAAATTAGTGATCTTTTCTTCTTTCACAGAAGTGCCTAGATATCTATGTACAACAACAACAACTAAGCCTTTTCCCATACAAAAAAAACGCCTAGATATCTATGTATCCTTGTGAATTTATGACAATTTGCCTTGTGGATGTTATGGATTCATCCATGTATTCAGCAGAGAAATATCGCATCTGATTTCCTCAAAATGCAACTGTAATTATCTCCAATCCAGAACTGTCTTTTGGGAATTGTTGCTTTCTTACTTGTTAGTTAAGTCTGAAAGGAAGTATTGAACATCAAGTGGAATCAACCCAAATGGTACCTGGGATGCAAGTTTATAGAAAAGATATGTAGCTTTTGTTCATTGTGTAATGAACAACCCACACGTTTCTTCATCCTGGATGATCTATGGTGCTAGTTATAGAGCAGGGGATGCATAACTCACTAATAGATAAAATCTTGGTATCGAGGCCAGTGTTACGATGATTTGCTTTTCCACAAATGCTTGTTATAGTCCATACATTTGTAGCAGCACTAGTTCTTAATTCATTCTTTACATAAATCGATGTATATTTCGTGACGTATTCATGTATATGAAACTCTATTATGTTCTTTATTGCTTTGGATCAAAACTCCGTTGGACGAAAGAAAGCTTCCTAAACTTATGAAAGATGTATATGCATTGGCGAAAGTTTGCAAGCATAAGAGTCACGCAGACTACTCTTCTGGTTGTGGTTTAAAAGCATGGTTGGCCGCTCTTCTGAAAGAACTATTTCCTAAACATGAAAAGTTCGTCGCCTGAGAGGGCATAGCTCACCTAGCTAAAGGGTGATCTCTTAACGCCCAGGTCAACAGTTTGATACCCCGAGTTTGCCTTTGGTAGGTTCTTAATGGAGTGTATAATACAAGGTTCTAGTGGGACTAGACTATTTAATTTTAGAGGAACTAGACTTTTTATTTTTGGTGCTAGCAGTTCCAAGTTCTGTCGCGTTAAACGTGAAGTAAAACTGTGGTTCTGCCGCAGAAATTGGACTCAAGAACTTTGGACAAAACCCCGAACACCTCTTCTCTCATGTTGCTATCCTGTTTCGCACAAATACTCAAACATCAGTACTACTCACAAGTGATTCTTAAAAAATCAAACAAGAAATTATGATTCCTAAAAATCATAGTTACAAGTCTATGTGGGTCTAGACTTAACAGTTCTAGTACGAAAGGCCAGACACCAACATACCCTAAAGAATCACCTTGCTGATGTACACTTCATGTGCATGTGTTGAGTAAAAAACTTTGGTGCCACAGAAATTAGACTCGAGAACTTTGGATATAACCCCAAACACCTCTTCTCTTGTGTTGCTATCATGCTTCTTATCAGTACCACTTACAAGTCAATCAAGCAATCAATGAACCATGGTTTATCATAACCAAAGTTATAAGCCCATGTGGGTCTAGACTTACAGTTCTAGTACCAAGGACCTGGTACCACGGATCAAACACACCGTAACGGATAACCTTACTGATGTACTCTTCATGTGCATGTGTAGGGTCCTATCCCAAGAACATATGACGAATAGTTTACAAAAAGATCCTATAACAACTTCTGAAATTCCAGATTAAAGAACAAGTTTTAGTTTCAGGAAAATCGGATAATACCTCTCAACCATTTTAAACCGTGTTTGTGCGTGCGTGTGTGATGTGTATGCACTGGCTTCGAAATGCCCAGGAACATTCGTTCAGAGATGTTGCATAAATGAATACACGGCCTGTAATAATTTCCAGTTAAAATGTTTTCTCCTTTTGCCCCATTTCCAAGTATCAGAGGTGTACAATCTTGATTCCTTTGTACATGATGGAGAAAATTTGCAAAAATGTGGCAGTCCATGCTGCTGCCAATAAACAATAACAGATAAGCATGTAAATCTTAAGAGATGTCAATAGAATCCTC
Source organism: Brasenia schreberi (assembly GCA_036023115.1). Taxonomy (NCBI): domain Eukaryota; kingdom Viridiplantae; phylum Streptophyta; class Magnoliopsida; order Nymphaeales; family Cabombaceae; genus Brasenia; species Brasenia schreberi. Next base: position 19,092,664 of record JAYKKT010000081.1, read on the forward strand.
CGTCAAGTAGTTCAAAGGCTCAGGTGGTCTGACCATGGGATTGTGATGCCACCAACTCGGCTATCTCTCTGTCCTGCTGCCTCTTAAGAAACTTCTGGGCAGTTGACGATACTATTTTACTGAAGAAGCTAATAATCATTAGCCAAATGAATGCCTTCCAGATGGTCGTAAGCGAAAAGTTCAATCGGTTCTCCTGAATAAACAACAACAAACAACAACTAAGCCTTTTTCCATACTGAATAGGCAAAATCAGTCATCTGAGGGAGTGGAAATTGCAGACCTTTGATTTTGGCAGCACTTGCTTGTTCAAGTATTTATCCTTTATGTTTTGCAAGGCAGAACTCAGGCTGGGCGCTCCAAAGGGTAATCGAGGTAGAAGGCCTAAGGCCCAGATCAGCTTGTTCTCTACAAATTCTAGGAGTTGATTATTGCAAACTAGTATAACAAAAATCGAAACTCCGCCCATGTAAGGGATCACCCTTGCATTGCCGGTCCCAAGCCCGGATAAAGGAGGAGGGTTGTGTTAGGCTTCCGACAGCCAGCGTAAAACTTCGTCGGATTTCTACAACATGGATTACAAAAATTATGAGCATTGCTTTGGGGCGTCCCCGCCTAGCGACGTGCTGCAGAGCCCGAATGCAGTAAGAAGTAAGCAAGGGCCACTACATTTTCGCCCGAATGTAGTGAATCAATTGCAGAGAGGGTTCCCACATCATGGACGGGTGTGGTAAAGAAGAAGTTAGTCCCGCTACATTACCGCCCGAATGTAGTGAAAAATTTTCAGAGAGGGTCTCCGCATTTTGATTATGGACGGATGCGGGGGTAAGGAAGCTAGTCCTAGATAATAAGATTCTTATTGGTTCTTGGAATATCGGAACATTATCGGGTAAGCTAATGGAGGTGGTAGATACTATGATTCGAAGAAAGATTCATATTCTATGTTTACAAGAGACAAAATGGGTTGGAGAAAAAGCAAAGGAGATAGAGGATACAGGTTTTAAATTATGGTACTCAGGTAAAGAAAAGGCCCGAAACGGAGTTGGTATTATCATAAATAAAGATTTAAAGGAGAGTGTAGTAGACATACAACGATATGGTGACCGAATCATGACATTGAAATTAGTGTTAGGAGTAGAGGTTTTGAATATAGTTTGTGCTTACGCACCCCAAGTAGGACTAGAAGATAGTATAAAGACAGTTTTTTGGGAAGAGTTAGATAAGGTGTTTCAAAAGATTCCACAAAGGGAGATGATTTGTTTAGGAGGAGATTTAAATGGACATGTCGGTAAAGAGGCATTAGGATATCAAGGGATCCATGGAAACTTTGGTTATGGGGATATAAACGAGGAAGGTAGGGAGATTTTAAATTTTGCTATGTCATTTGATCTCTTTATAGTCAATACAATCTTCAAAAAACGAGATGAACATTTAATTACTTATAAGAGTGGCTTATCACAAACACAAATTGATTACTTTATTTGTAGAAAAAAGATAGAGCGTGTTGTAAAGATTGTAAGGTAATTCCAGGAGAAAGCTTAACCACCCAACATCGACTTTTAGTTATGGATTTACAAATAAAAAAATGGACAAAGAAGAAAAGAGTGCATCGAGCTATTCGGACTAAATGGTGGAACCTCAAAAGTGAGAAAGAAGATATATTTAAACAAAAAGTCCTTCAAGGAGATGTTTGGAATTATGTTGGCACACCCTCTGATATGTGGAACAATATGGCTATACATATTAGGAAAGTGGCAAAAGATGTGTTAGGGGTATCTAAGGGAGGTGTACCGGCACAAAAAGAAGCTTGGTGGTGGAGTGAAGTAGTACAAAACAAAATCAAGGCAAAGAGGGCATGTTACAAATTACATTATGCTAAGAAAACTAGTAAAACTTTAGAAGCTTATAAGAAAGCAAAGAAGGAAGCAAAAAAGGCCGTTAGTGAAGCAAAAGCTAAGATTTGGGAGGACTTATATAAAAAACTCAACTCAAAAGAGGGTGAAAGAGACATTTTTAGGATAGCTAGGGCTAGAGATAAGAAAACTAAAGATCTTAATTATGTTAGATGCATAAAAGACGAGGATGAAAAAATTCTAGTGGCAAATGATGATATAAGAAATAGATGGAAAAACTATTTTTATAATCTTTTTAATGAAAATAACGATGTTAGTATTAGTTTAGGAGATTTAGCCAAGTCAGAAAAGTATATAAACCACAATTTCTACCGACGTATTCAAAAGAATGAAGTCAAAGAGGCTCTTAAACATATGAAGAGTGGTAAATCGGTAGGACCAGATAATATTCCTATAGAAGTTTGGAAAATACTAGGAGAAATAGGAATCACTTGGCTCACAAGACTATTTAATGAAATATGGAAAAACCAAAAGATGCCCGAGGAATGGAGAGCAAGTACACTTATACCCATATATAAAAACAAGGGAGACATTCAAAATTGTGCGAATTATCGAGGTATCAAGTTAATGAGTCATACTATGAAATTATGGGAAAGAATTATCGAACGTAGGTTAAGACAAGTATCAAGTACAACAGAGAACCAATTTGGATTTATGCCTGGTAGATCTACTATTGAAGCGATTCACCTTTTGAGACGTCTTGTGGAACATTTTAGAGCAAAAAAGAAAGACCTTCACATGATATTTATTGATCTTGAAAAAGCTTATGATAGGGTACCGAGGGAGGTTCTTTGGAGAACTTTGGAAAAAAGAGGTATCCCCTTGACATATATTAACCTTATAAGAGACATGTATGATGGTGCAAAAACATGTGTGAGGACTCATGAAGGAACGACAGACTTCTTTGAAGTTAATATTGGGTTACATCAAGGATCAACTTTAAGTCCATACTTATTTATAATGGTGATGGATGAGTTAACAAAACATATTCAAGATGAAGTACCTTGGTGTATGTTATTTGCAGATGACATTGTATTAGTGGAGGAGTCTAAGGAAAAAGTTAATAGAAAATTGGAACTATGGAGAGAAACATTAGAAAACAAAGGCCTCCGACTTAGTAGAACAAAGACAGAATATATGGAATGTAAGTTTGATCATTTGGCTACTTCAGAGGACATAGAAATTAAAATTGGCACACATTGCATTCCCCAAAAGGAAAGTTTTAAATACCTAGGGTCAATTTTTCAAAGTGATGGAAGAATTGATGGAGATGTTACACATAGAATTAATGCTGGTTGGTTAAAATGGAGAGGAGCATCAGGTATTCTTTGTGACAAGAAGATACCATTAAAATTAAAAGGTAAATATTATAGAGCAGCAGTTAGGCCTGCCATGTTTTATGGTTCTGAGTGTTGGGCAGTTAATCATCAACATGTACAAAAGATGTCTGTGACAGAAATGAAGATGTTGAGATGGATGAGTGGTCATACAAGAAAAGACCGTATACATAATGAAGTTATTAGAAACAAATTAGGAGTGGCACCAATAGAGGATAAAATGAGAGAACATCGTTTAAGATGGTTTGGACATATAGAAAGAAGATCAAAAGAAGAACCTGTAAGAAGGTTAGAAAACCTAAATTTGGAAAGTATTAAAAGAGGTAGAGGACGACCACAAAAGTGTTGGAAAGAAACAATAAAGAATGATCTAGCTTATTGGGAGTTAACTGCTAACATGGCACACGATAGAGATCTGTGGAAACAAAGAATCCATGTAGCCGACCCCGTCTAGTATGGGAAAAGGCTTAGTTGTTGTTGTTGTTTGTTGTTGTTGTAGTATAACAAAAATCGTCTGCATGAAATACACGGACATGGTAAGATATTGGGCACTGAATTTTCAACCCTAAAAGCATTCAAGTCTTGGAAAACTAAAGGAATCTTTAGAAGAATAGGTAAGAAAAGATCTAAAAAATGTTGCCACCTGAAGGCTGCATATGATGGCAAGCGCATACATATGCATGCCGACAACATTGCATAACAATCTATTTGAAGGCCAAATATTTGAATCTCAACTGAAGGCTAAATATTTGAGTCTCACTGAAGGCTAAGAGTTGGCATAACAATTTAATCCATCTATGAGGTTACAGAAGCTTCAAGTTCAGCATTACCTGTATATGAGTTTTGATGATTGCCTTTCCTATCAAAGTTGCAAGAAAGAACTCCCAAAATGGGATAGCAAATTGGCCACACATGATGCCAGCTACATCAAACAATGGGTTCGGTACCTGTAAAAGGAAAAGACCCACAAAATGAGGTAGAACAAATATTGATTAGAAATGACTCCTGATAGCAACGCATTTGCAGCAGATAGACATGAAACTTTATTGTTCAACATTGATCCACTAGTGTAAACACCTCAAATTTCCTTGGAAAACATTTTCATAAACCCGCTTGTCCATTCAAAGGTTTTATGGCAACAAAATGCCTAACAATCTCTAGAAAATTCAGAGGATAACAATTTTGGTGAAGGAAAAGATCTTTTCATGCAACAGACATCATTGACCATCAAAGCATTAACATCTACCATGAAAAAATTTGTGAACATGACCTCAGATGTAGGCATACTGAAACCTTTTGGAAGATAATAGCTTTGAGCTTCAGAAGTGCATTAGAAGTTTCTAGATAGCTTGTCCAAAACGTTTTTGTGTGTTACACCCAAATATATGAGATCCTTGATGCTGAAATACAAAAAACCATTTCAAGAACGTGGGATGAACTCAGCCACCCAGAATATCGGACAAGCTGCCAAAACTCCACTATCTCATACAATGCGTCTCCTACATGAAATGCAGTCCACAAACCTGGACTTAAAAAAGTTAAAACTGATTTCCACTAGAAAGAGAGTCATTCATGAGGTTCCATATTCACAATTTCATGTTTCGCATTATTCAAAATGTATGCATAGAAGAAGGAAAACAAGTGTGTATTAGAGACAGTAGAATTCCGAGCTATATACTAGAAGAATCCACGGTGCTCCTGAGAAACTAACCGAAGCTAGGATTAATATGGTGAAGAAGTTCAGATGCTGACAACGTGACAGGATCCAGCCCTTCATTTTCCTGAGGCAGCCAAATAAATAGCCATCAGGTTCCTTGGAGGAAGGATCCCACCCCACAGTTTCCAGTTTGCTTCCTGAAATGCGTGCTGCAATAAATTAAATTTATTAGATGATCTATTGACAGGAAAAGAACTCCACAAATAATGTGAGGTAAATGGAAGTGCATTTTTGTGGAAAAAAAAAAAGCTATGACGTGAGCAGTAAGTAGAGGCACCTGCCCAGCAAATATTAGTAAGCTATGTAACACACACTCCATTAGGGTGCAGCACCTGCGTCAGACACTCTGAGACTTGGCTCCCATACTTCTCCCTGGTTTCCAACTTAGCACCGATAATCTTAAATACTTTCTAATTAAAAATTTTAACTTAAATAAATTTTGATAAGGGACATCTCACTGGATTTACTTTCTCTAGTGAATGATGGAAAAATTGAGTTTCATATATATATATATATATATATATATATATATACAATTGTATCTATTATCGTGTTCCTTTACTCATGATTTTGGAGATTGTTGTATCCGGCACTTGCCCCCCTGCGACATAGTAAGTAGGCGTGTTGATTTTGAAAAGGTAAAAAGTCCTTCCTAGCATAACATCATTCAGTGTTGATATAACTGATGGAATTATAGAGAAACGCAGCGGATAATAAACAATATAATATATTGATAAAAGAAGAAGAGTAACAATGGAGATCGGAGGAGGGGGCGGACCTCCAATGGAGGCCCCCCCCCCCCCCCACCTCTTTCTCTCTCTCTTTCTTAATCCTAGCAAACTTAACCCTAATACAACTTATTAGCCCTTATATAAGGAACTGTAAAACATAAAATGACCAAAATACCCTTAGCTGTCCTAAGACATTATATGTACTAAAACTGACTCTAAACTCATATTCTTCAATACCCCCCTCAAGTTGGGAGTGAAATACTACGAACTCCAAACTTGCAAAAGAATTGGTTCTTTCTTCATTTGTCTGTAACATTCTTCATCTATTTTCATCACTGGTTTAATCTTCAACAACTTCTTTGGCTGCAACATCTTCAACTCAGCATTCCTGGCTGATCATATCAAGGAGCATCTCTGGTCGCAATATAAACTTAGCCTTCCTGACTAATCATCTCAAGCAGCATCTCTGGTTGCAATATAAATTTAGCCTTCCTGGCTAATCATCTCAAGACTTTCTTCATCACACGTGCACTAGTAATTTCTTCGAAGCTTCTATAAAACAACTTCAACAATTAAGAACACATAGGTAACACCCAACCCTTTTATGGGTGTCAGTTGTTCTCCATCTCTTTCTTCTTCTCCATAAAGTGATTTGGCAGCTACACTTAAAAGTCATGTTTCTTCTACTCTTGAGAAAGCTGATCTTTTGTGATAGGATGTACTACTTCACCATACACACTTCACACGGCTTTTCCTGCGCCCCTTCACATGGTGGCTGCAACCGGTGTGTTGGTTGGGTGCCCTCTCTCTACCACTTAAATAGCAGAATACAGACATCTGCTTATACTAGTCGGTCTGCGCCCCTTCACATGGTGACTGCAGTCGCTTTTCCAACCCTCCTGACTGTTTACTTCAGCAACCCAAGGTCTTAACTTTCATGATTCTTGGTGATACTGCCACATTCTATATCAATAAATTCCTCTGACCTCTTCTATGATTTGATTTGTCATGCATATGTGGTGACAAGTAAACTGATTTTCTGCACTCTTTCTCTTTCTCCTATTTGTATTTCTGCTGTTTAACCAAATAAGAAAACACTCACTACGTAAGAATTCATATTTTCTGTATCTTTTCTGAATTTTACAGCCCCTTGGTTGTCCATTTTTCAAGCAATTTTCTTTGCTGCAACACTTTACCTTCATGGTTGTAATCTTCTGCAACTTATCCTTCTTAGTTATTCATCTCCAACATCTACATGGCTGCACTATTTCTTCAGCAGCTTTCATTGCTACAAATTAACTTTCAGTAGCCTTCATGGCTGCAATACACTCTTATCCATCTCCACATAATTATAAATAAACATCAACTTGTCCAAATCTCATACCAAGAGCATTAATAATCCTGATACAACTGGAGTTGTAATCTCACAGAAGATTAATTTATAAAACTCACCCATCATTTTCCCACCGTTGAACATTGACGCCCCTGCACGGCTGCCTTCTCTCTTCTCCAAAAGCTCGGCTTGCTCTGGTTGAGGAATCGTAAATTTCTTCTCATCTTTAATACTTAGTGACTTCTTTTCACTGTCTCTTGTACAATCTGCGCATAAATTCTCATATGCACCATTAGGCGGAGCACGTGAAGCACCTGTTTCACGGTCCTCTCTTCTCTTTCTTCTTCTATGAGGTCCCCAATCTTCATCTTCACTAATATGCTCACTTCACATGGTCCCTTTCCAAACATCTCATCATATAATTTCTTATAATCAACATCATTCCTTTTCCTTCTTCTTATGTTAGCATCATTATCAGAATTTATGTTGACAGCAGAATCAAGAGGTCCATCATTAATCTCCTCTATTATTTGAGATTCATTAGAGTCGCCATTTAGATTTTCATCAAGAAAAGAAATCCCATCTTCATAGATGTCCTCATCAGATGACCAAAATGATAATAACCCGCTTGAACTACTATAGTCAACTTCCTGCAGATCTTCGTAGCCTGGTTCTTTATCCAGCACCTCATTTCTTTCTGGATCATAGTTGACATCTTCTTAGTGTACTCATCCATTAATCCAATCGCAGGGGCTGGCCAACTCTGTCTTTGGTTTTATCTCCAAACATTTCTCAACATATACATCCACCTTGTTGGTAATGCAAACCTCTTTCCCCTGCAGATGATTCTTTTCATTCAGTTCACTGTTTTCCCAACATATTGAACCGTATGGAACTGGCTCCCTGGAATCCTACAACTGATTTTAATCATTTCATTTAGTGATGGTTCAGCCAGAGAGCTGCGACTCCACCAGCAGTGCTCATGTGGACTGCGACTCCACCATTCAGTACACTATTTTTGCCAGAAAATCACACACCACTTAGGTACAATCTGGTGATTTACACTATCAAACTCAATACCTTCCTTTTTCGGCATATTACACAATATTTGGGAAGGATGGGCCCACCAGTAGGCAACTAACCACCTTCTTTGTCTATCTTTCCTTTCTCTGCAACCGCTTTCTTTATGCAGATGATGGATAACAGTTACCCCTTTTTCTTTCTTAAAAACGTGGAGATAATGCTTCCCTTTTTATCTTATTATTCCACCAAATCTGGAAGATCATCTTCCATAACTATTTATGGTTATTTCTCCCACAAAATCAGGAAAGTACTTTCCATATCTACCTTTCTGGTTTACATTTCACAAAATCAGGAAAAGTAATATGTAACTTCCATTAACAACATTTGAAAAATTCAAAAGAAATAAAGTTACCATTTTTTAAAAGATTCAAATCTTCTTTTCCAGGATTTTGTGAAACTTCTCTTCCTTAATTGTTCTAGTGATAGGTGAAAGATCATACAAAAAGTAAACAGCTGGCCATGTCGGATCATTGGTGTAAAATATTCTGAGACAGAAAAACTGGTTTGTCAAAATGACTTCTTTTGACAGGTATCTGTAGTCGGTGGGAACAATCTTGATGCAGTATTTAAATGTATAAATCTGCTGTGCAACAAACATACTCAATCCATGGACAAAAAATGTGAAAGTTTCCTGCTATTCTTTCAAGTTTGAACATCCAGAACTCCATATACCCAACATCCTTCACCATATTCCAATGCCTGTTTCACATCTTTGATCATTTTCTCTGAATCATGCACGTGATGAGAAGTATCCCCATGATCCTTGTGATCATACTGGGGGCATGCTCCTTCTCTACCAAATCAGACACATAGCCACATTTTTCAAGAACAAATCCAATGATTTATCAAATCTCCCATAGTCTGTACACGAGACTATCATCGTATTCTATGAGATAGTGTCTCTAGTTGTAACTATTGAAGATATATCCACACAAAAAAATATTTTTCATTAGCAGAATTCCTGTTTTCGAGTATTTCCATATCAAGTAGTCCATGACTTCCCTATTCTGCTTTGCTTAATCTCTTCTGGTAGACGTGTATAAGACGTGTATAAACCTTATTAAAGTTCCATCTATCTTCACACCATAAATTCTTTACCAAAAGGTTGACATCCACAATATTTATAAAATTTGTTCATACATAAAGGCTCATAATCTAACCAAGAATAATACCTTCTCTGAATAAGTTTAGGGTTTTTCCATGGCACTCAGTCGAGGAGACAGTTCATCAGAAGCATTAGCGCACTGCTTCAATCACCAACATCTCAGCTTCAAACTGCAACGTGCAATAGCCTGCACCTTGAATGCTTCAACAACAACCTTCTGTTGCTTTAGGACTGTCCATAGAAACAGTACATTGCCTTCTTCATTCTTAAGCCCAAACGAAGTGTGTACTACTACTCCACCAGTACATTTTCCACAACAATCCATTATCAAACATTCGAGGAAACAAAACCTGGAATCAGAATCCGATCAACTGGCGATCAGCTGTGATATTGGGCATATTCAGGGCTTCTCTCTCTGCCATTTTAAGGGGCTGATGTCAATGAGCTCAAAGAAGATTTTGTGCCTCCAGATTGTGAGTCTTCTTAACGGCTGCTCTTCCAACATGATTTTCTTTAAAACCCTCGATCTAACAGCCTTATAGGCTCTGATATCATGATGGAATTACAGAGAAACGCAATAGATAATAAATAATATAATATATTGATAAAAGAAGAGTAACAATGGTGATCGGAAGAGGGGGCAGACCTCCAATGGAGGCCGCCCCCCCCCCCCCTCTTTCTCTCTCTTTCTTAATCCCAGCAAACTTAACCCTAATACAACTTATCAGCCCTTATATAAGGAGCTGTAAAACGTAAAATGACCAAAATACCCTTAGTACATAAAATTACCAAAATACCCTCACGACTTCGGACAATTACAATAATACTCTAAATATCAATTTTACTGTCCTAAGACATTATATGTACTAAAACCGACTCTAAACTCATATTCTTCAACAATAACACTTAAACAGAAAAGGTTACTTGGTGTTGAGTTTAACACCGAGAAGCAAGGAACAGTCAAGCTGACATTTGAGTGTTCTTGACCACAATTAGTGTCAAAACGAGGTTCTTGCACTAAATACATTGTCGTTGTCAGTAAGTTATGAATGCAAATTTCCTTAGAAAGCAGGAGAAGCAAGTAACATATATTCTTTGGATATTGGAACAGCTCATTTGACTAGAAGGTACTTCTCACACATCTACGACAAGAAACATATTTGAGTTGCACAGAAACACATTATATGGCTTCAAACAGTTGCAGTGTTGTGCGGTTTACTTGTAATCCATGATGTAACTGCCCAATGATTCAGTACATATGTATCATAAACCTTTAAAGAAAATACAACAAAAGTAATGATATGAGTTGATATCCACTCCTATATCATACAATACAGTACAATACGATACGATAAACCTCATATATTACAGTATTGGATTTATGATACAAGGCTCTATAGTATCAAAATACAGTTGATTTAGACAGAGTCTACCTACATATATTGAAGTTCTTATTAGATCCCAGAAACATCCTGCTGCCTGTTTCATTTGCTTCAATTTAGATACACTAGATACTACTCAGTTCTCAGACGATCTAACATGGAATACATTTACATATGTCTAGCCTAATTTGGGTAGAAACAAGGGTTTCACTGTGTTGATATGGGTAAAAGTTCAGTTATTTTAACATCCAAGATATCTTACTTTACCAAAACAATCGTAAGTAAGAAGGGAAGCTAGGTGCAGCAAGGAACTGCATCCTCTCTACCAGAATCAACTTTTACGCTGCACAATGTCCAGGGATAATTCTACGCTTAACTCTTTTAATTGGTTGAGAAGTATGGCAGATAGACCAAAATCAAGTCCAAGAGGGAACGTATAAAGCAGTCAAATATTTCTCTGGGTTTCACTTACTGATATGTTAGGACCACGATTGCCAGACTTGTGCATGCCAGTTCTAACTGTGAAATGGAATTTGTCAGAACCAGGGTAATTTGTTTACAACTTATTGTACCTTTACATAGGCTGCAAATATGAGAGTGGGTTGTTACGTTTTGCATACAAGCCACGGCAACCCTACTAAAGAGGGTCAAGAAGTCAGGTAAATATGTTCTCAACTAAAAACATGATGATTTGTGTCCCTCCATGACTTGTGATCTTACAAACTCCTCGACATGCAGAACTCTATACTAAGATCATTCTATCAAACACCAGAAATTTCAATATTTATGCTAAAGCTGTGGTTTGAAACTTTGAACAACTAGAAAGGCCGCATGAAAGCTCCAGTCAAGAGGTGTGACAATTGGGATGGTGAAGACTTTAAAAGTGGGAGAGGAAGGCCTCTAAAGACAATAAAACATGATCTTGCTACTTTGGAGGTAAATACTAAAATGACACGATATCGAGCTCCAAGGAGACAGAGTCCATGTAGCTAACCCCGTAGTTTCAGTTTTAGTATGCTAAAACTGTAGTTTATCACATTAAAAAAAGTATAAATTGTAAGAAAACTAACAGCAGATCCATGCAACAGATAAGTAATACTTACCTGCTCGGGAGATAAAATATGGTGGAAGCTCCCCAAGCGCAGTTCCAATTCCCCACAAAATAGCCTCTATTTGAACCTTGGGCAGGATGTTACTGATAGGAACCCTAACAAGAGAGTCATGAAATGATGGAAATACGGGAGGCCCAATTTCAGAGCAATTCTTCTCAAGCCATGAAGGACTTCTGTTTATTTGAATTGTATCATATGGAGCAGCTTTCAGATCAACTCTGCCACATTGCATGGCTTTTATTGTAAATAAAGCAATATGGGGACCAAGGTATAAAACAAACGTGTGCAATCCAGATCCTGCACGACATGCATAAGCATGGTCAGATGTATTGGACGACAAACTATGGATAACATGAGACATGCTAAACAAAATATTGGTTTTAAAACATAAATTATATTATGATAAAGAAAAATTTAGTGCCAAACACAAAAAAAAGGTTTCCAAAACGTATAGGCATGTCATAGTAAAATAAAATAAACTCACCCAACCCGATTGATGATGCAACACCAAGGGATATCCACCAAATTCCATACCTAAGATAGAAAAGGAACTCCTCAACATGCTGCAGAATCAATAAACAAATGCAATCATGTTCTCATTCAGATAAATGAGTTTCAGGAACAAACCATACAACTAATCATGCAATTAATTCTTTAACATCTACAGCAAACATTATTCTTGATTTGTAATAATGTAAAGATTGATGGAACATCAAGATCATGGCAGCCATCGGACAAGTTAACTAGGCTCCTGAAACAACTAAAATCACCAATACGGATGAATATGTAAGTACCAAATATCCACACTGTATAAAATCATTGGAATCAGAAAATAGCTCTTCAGAGAAATACGAAGGCTTATTTTCAATATAACCCAGTACCTTTTCATGAGGCCCATCTGCAACTGTCAGATAGAGGCCAAGTACAGCGACGATGATCATCAGTAGCAGCAACAATGCTCCTTTTCTTCTAATATATACTACAGCTTGCTGAAAGTATTGTGCAGTAGCAAGAAGAAAGTATTTTAAGGTCTTAAAAGGCTGAGTTATTAAAGTCAAATTCTGCAGCTCCAATTGATGCCTGTAGCAAAGTCCTGCCCAAAAAGCAGCTAAGTCCAATAAATATAATCTTGAAGTTGACATGATAATGTTATGCAGACTTAAACTAGCAGTTAGGAGATAGACAAAGAATGATTTTCAATACGAAAGCTGAAAGGAAGCAGGGGACAAGAAAATATATACCCTTGTTTTATTCACGGTTACTAGAAGTGCCCAAGGACATGGATAAGCATAAGTTGGAGATGGCACATAACTTGGTCCCCTAGCATGTGTTAAAAGACCCCTTTGAAAGGGCGTTTGTGCAACGGCCCTTCTGTCACTCATGATTCTGATATTCTTAATCTAAGTTTTGAAGTGCTCATTTTGTTTTTATGTTTTATTTCTTTTTCTATTTGATTCCTAACCATTTATGATTCCAGTGCCCATCTCAATATGAACTAAACACCTATTTCGCAGTCAACCATGGGAATACCAGAAGCACATTGTATCTTAGTCCTGGCAACGCAACTATTCTCCAACTCCTGGGGCATTCTCGAAGAAGCAAATTAAAGGAAGAGATGTTGCCCAGAATCTATTTTCCAACTATATTTTCTAGCTGTACTGTTCTGATCTTGCCTAACCCCAGCTTACTTATCAAGAAAAGAAAAAAGAATCCCAAGAAGTCGATCAAACTGAATACACCTAAAAGGATCTAGCAACTTCACTATCTAATTCCATATCAGCAGATTATAAATGAACCACTTGATAGCAAGGTCAGACATAAACACACCGGACCACAAACTGAAGCGGCAAACTCGAAGAATCTAGCATGCCTGACAATTAAAAGAGAAAAGAGCAAAGTGTTCTGCAATTAGGACGAAAATTATGGTTAGAATTAAGGCAAAAGGTGGAGCACTAAATTATTGGTGGTCGACTTACCAAGCATAGTTGGCGAATTGCATACCTTCAACCTAAAAGAAACTATCAGGTTCTTTTTCTGTTTACACGAAACTGTTCAAGTTCTATAGTTATGAAATTAGTACCTAAACCCATTTTCTGTTTGGCAAGCTACCAGTTGCACGCCCCAGGTATTGAAGTAGTGACATCCTTCAACTTCAAGGTTTTAGAGCCAACCCGTAGACAGAAGAGCCGTGACTCTTTGTGCAAACCTAAGCTTAAGTAGCAAGAAACAACGCATTATGTATACCAGAGGATAACCACAATACGGACCGTCATTCGATCCTATATTCAGCTCACCAGTTCCGAAACATATGATGAAGGCGCTGATAAGTACCAAATCCCCATTACATCAAATAATACTTAAGCAAGTTTCTACCATTGGGAATCCACATCAGTGATGCTGATGCACCTTTCTGAATGCCAAAAATCTAAAACCCCCACCATCAACAACCTAATCCAAGCCAATTTTCACAGCTACCAAACACACTCAATTAATAATCCAAATACATTGAATAGAAGCGACAACATTATCAACTCTTAAAAGAGATCAAAGAGAGGAATAAGATCAAACACTCACGAGAAACCAAGAGTTTCTTATCCTCAAGGACTTCTGATTCAGGAACTCCTTCATCACTCCTCATTTGCAAAAGCTCGCCCTCAATTAACAGCAAACTGGTATAAAATCGCCCCTCAGCTATGGGTGATAAAAACCGCAATAGGGTATCTGTCATAAGGAGGCATGCAGCGGAAGCAAACAAGATAACCCATGGTAACGAGAGAGAGAGAGAGAGCTTGTCCACTGCAAACTACGATAGGAGTAGAACTCTCTCAAGTTTCCGTTGGGATGTCCGCAAAATGGATGAGGAAAAGGCTGAGTAGGGAAGTTCACGTGATATGGCGGATCGACGAATTCATTGTGCTGTCGAAATCATTGCCATCATGAACAGCACATGTTTGGGTCTGGAACACGTTACACAGCTTTTTTCCTTAAGGTGGTCGCGTAGTTGGTTGGAAAAGCATCTTGATGGATGACGATGCTGAATGTGCGATGCTGAACGAATATGCTTTTCTTATGTTTGCGTGTCATTTCAGCAAGATTTCGTTAGCAACTCTACTTATGGGACTTTGATTTGAATCAGTCCGGAGCGAGAATCTAAAACATATATATATATATATATATCAGCGCAATGTGCCACCTTTCCCCCCTCTATCTAAGTTATTAAAATTACATTATATAGTAATATGCAGTGCGATTTTGTCACTTTTTTATACTGAATCGATAGGATGAAAGCGCAATGTAGTATTTGTCAGGCTATATCAATATGGTATAATACAGCCCACTTATCATACAATACGTTTCTACAGTATGATATGTTGTTGCTTTTCTGAAAGTATGATTTTCGACTTTCAAGGTTTGAGATTGTCATCTTAGAGCCTCCTTATTTCACCATGGATGCATGCACACTGTGTTACCGGATCCGAATCAAGATCATCCTTCCACGTCCATGCACAACTTGTAAGCGCCATTCTTGTTGAGGTCGTGTTGTTCTTAGAATCAAGCTGAATGAGTGAGGATCTCATATCGAAACCATTGCACTCCAAGATTCAATCCGATTTTAAAGCCCATGATACAGCGCACTCCCGTTGGCACATACACATATTATATACAACAACAACAACTAAGCCTTTTCCCATACTACACTTTTCTAGTCGTCCTCTACCTCTTTCAATACATTTCAAACTTAGTTTTCATACCTTCTTACATGTTCTTCTTTTAATCTTCTTTCTATATGTCCAAACCATATTAAACGATATTTTCTCATTTTATCCTCTATTGGTGTCACTCCTAATTTGTTTCTAATAACCTCATTATGTATACGGTCTTTTCTTGTATGACCACTCATCCATCTCAACATCTTCATTTGTGTCGACATCTTTTGTACATGTTGATGATTAACTACCCAACACTTAGAACCATAAAATATGACAGGTCTAATTGTTGCTCTATAATATTTACCTTTTAACTTTAATGATATATTCTTATCACAAAGAATACCTGATACTCCTCTCCATTTTAACCAACCAGCATTAATTATATGCGTAACATCTCCATCAATTCTTTCATCACTCTCAAAAATTGACCCTAGGTATTTAAAACTTTCCTTTTGGGGGATGCAATGTGTGCCAATTTTAAATTCTATGTCATCTGAAGTAACCAAATGATCAAACTTACATTTCATATATTTTGTCTTTGTTCTACTAGGTCAGAGGCCTTTGCTTTCTACTGTTTCTCTCAATAGTTCTAATTTTCAATTAACTTTTTCCTTAGACTCCTCCACTAACACAATGTCATATGCAAATAACATACACAAGGTACTTCATCTTAAATATGTTTTGTTAACTCATCAATCACCATTATAAATAAGTATGAACTTAAAGTTGATCCTTGATGTAACCCAAAATTAACTTCAAAGAAGTTTGTCATTCCTCAATGAGTCCTCACACATGTTTTTGCACCATCATACATTTCTCTTATAAGGTTAATATATGTCAATGGGATACCTCTTTTTTCCAAAGTTCTCCAAAGAACCTCCCTCGGTACCCTATCATAAGCTTTTTCTAGATCAATAAATATCATGTGAAGGTCTTTCTTTTTTGCTCTAAAATGTTCCATAACACGTCTCAAAAGGTGAATTGCTTTAATATTAGACTTGCTTGGCATGAATCCAAATTGGTTATCTGTTGTACTTGATACTTGTCTTAACCTACGTTCGATAATTCTTAATTACAATTTCATAGTATGACTCATTAACTTGATACATCGATAATTCGTACAATTCTCAATGTTTCCTTGTTCTTGTATATGAGTATAAGTATACTCTCTCTCTCCATTCCTCGGGTATCTTTTGATTTCTCTATATTTCATTAAATAGTCTTGTGAGCCAAGTGATTCCTATTTCTTATAGTATTTTCCAAACTTTTATAGGAATATTGTTTAGTCCTACCGCTTTACCACCCTTCATTTGTTTAAGAGCCTCTTTGACTTCATTCTTTTGAATAAGTCGGTAGAAATTGTGGTTTATATACTTTTCTGATTTGGCTAACTCGCCTAAGCTAATACTAACATCTTTATTTTCATTAAAAAACTTATAGAAATAGTTTTAATCTATTTCTTATATCATCATTTGCCACTATAATTTTTTCATCCTCGTCTTTGATGCATCTAACAGAATTAATATCTTTAATTTTCTTATCTCTAGCCCTAGCTATCCTAAAAATATCTCTTTCACCCTCTTTTGAGTTGAGTTTTTTATATAAATCCTCTTAAATTTTAGCTTTTACTTCACTGACGGCTTTTTTTGCTTTCTTATAAGTCTTTAAAGTTTCACTAGTTTTCTTAATATAATATAATTTGTAACATGCCCTCTTTGCCTTGATTTTATTTTGCACTACTTCACTCTATCATCAACCTTCTTTTTGCGTCGGTACACCTCTCTTAGATTCATCTAACACATATTTTTTCACTTTCCTAATATGTATAGTCATATTATTCCACATATCATAAGGTGTACCAACATAATTCCAAGCATCTCCTTGAAGGACTTTCTATTTAAATATATATTCTTTCTCACTTTTGAGGTTTCACCATTTAGTTTGAATAACTTGATGCACTCTTTTTTTCTTTGTCCATTTTTTTATTTGTAAATCCATGACTAAAAGTCAATGTTGGGTGGTTAAGCTTTATCTTGGAATTACCTTACAATCTTTATAACATGATTTATCTTTTTTTTACAAATAAAGTAATCAATTTGTTTATGTGATAAGTCACTCTTATAAGTAATTAAATGTTCATCTCGTTTTTTGAAGATTATATGGACTATAAAGAGATCAAATGACATAGCAAAATTTAAAATCTCCCTACATTCCTCATTTATATCCTCAAAACCAAAGTTTAAATAAATACCTTATATCCTAATGCCTCTTTACTGACATGTCCATTTAAGTCTCCTCCTAAACAAATCATCTCCCTTTGTGGAATCCTTTGAATTACCTTATGTGTCTCTTCCCCAAAAGTTGTCTTTATACTATCTTCTAGTCCTACTTGGGTGCGTAAAAACAAACTATATTCAAAACCTCTCTTCCTAACACTAATTTCAATGTCATGATTCGGTCACTGTATCGTTATATGTCTACTACACTATCCTTTAAATATTTATTTATGATAATATCAACTCCGTTTCGAGTCTTTTACTTACCTGACTACCATAATTTAAAACTTGTATCCTCTATCTCCTTTGCTTTTTCTTCAACCCACTTTGTCTCTTATAAACATAGAATATGAATCTTTCTCCGAATCATAGTATCTACCATATCCATTAGTTTATCAGATAATGTTCAAATATTTCAACAACCAATACAAATCTTATTATTTAGGACTAGCTTCATTACCTCCCGCACCCGTCCATATTGAAAATGCGAAGACCCTCTCTCTAAATTATTCACTACAATCGAGCGACAATGTAGTGGGACTAATTTCTTTACCTACACCCGTCCATGATATAGAAACCCTCTCTGCAATTGATTAACTACATTCGGGCGAAAATGTAGTGGCTCATGCTTATCACTTTATTCGGGCTCTCCAGCACGTTGCTAGGCAAGAATGCCCCAAAGCAATGCTCATAATTTGTGTAAACCATGGTATAAAAATCCGACAAAATTTTATGTTGATTGTCGTAAGCCGAACACAACCCTCCTCCTTTATCCGAGCTTGAGACCGGCAATGCAAGAGTGATCCCTTACATGGCTCACATGTGCACAAACACATATATCTATATATGTATGTATAAAATCTAGAAGGTAAAATTACATGAAAATAGACAAAAAAGCATATTACGTAAATAAGTATCTCTAATATGGCCGACGTATTCAACATGTATACGTCTTGAGCGACATTGGCCATAGTGGTCATACATGGCAGGTAGAACGAACCTTATCCACAAAGGAAAGGAAATTTATGCTTTACCGTCTATGTTGCACTAAATTTGTGGCCTACTGCCTGAACTCCAAAGTTGGTGCCCGTTTAGCCTCGTATCTTCTCCGAAATTTCCAGGTACCACCGGACACAGCCATTTCGGAATCTGCTCACCAGTTTGAACTGAAATCGAACCGGGATCAAAACCGGTGTCGGATATAAACTGAGGCGATCGCCTCACCTGAAATTCGGGAAGCCAATGAAAAAGTTACATGACACGATAAAATCCATGGCTACTATACATAGTTTGCGCTACTTTAAATGACCAACTAGGCAATTCACTCCACCCTACAAAAAAATTCTAGATCCGCCACTGATCAAAACTGAATCTACCTACAGTTCGGTTATAGTTCTTCTTTCCAACCCGACTACCAGAGAGCTAGGACAGACAATTCTTCTATATATATTTTATATGCTCCTTTGAATTTTCTTTTATTTTTTTGTTTGTTCAGTTTTTATAGAATCCAACACGGACCCAAACTGGTGGATGTAAAACCATAACGGAATAGGTAGGGGTTTGATTCATTTCCGTTCACGGATCCATGCAAACTGAAACGAATGGTTTTTAACTATCAGCTTTGATTTATCCGGAACCGAAATATATCTTAAGGCTATTGAATATTTAAAAAGTCAAAAGCTATTAAATGAAATTTTGTTCTCAATAATAGATAAAAAATAAAAGTAGCGTTCATGCTTACGGGAAAGATAGGCAGTAAACGGAAATTCAGCAAAATAGACCGCGGTGTTTTGATTAATCAGGCAGTTAAATATGAAAGAAAGGCGCATTCGGTCAGAAAATCGTGGGTGTGAGTTGGGTGCGAGAAGCATGCCTTCTCTTTCAAGGTTTTCTTAGGGGAAGCCTGACTGACCCAACAAGCCCCATGATTCTAAAAAATTGTAGCATGCAACAAACAAACCCAAGTTAAGCAATCTTAAGAACAATCTGTGTACGTTGCCATTAAGTCAATTATTCGTATTACTTTTCGCATAACGGCATTTTATGTTGTGCATGGAAAATATATAATCATTAGCAAATCTCAATCATTCATCTTTAATATAAATAGTTAAATTTGAAGTTTAAAAGTAAAAGTGTCAATGTAAATAAAGTGTACTACAAAAAGTCTACAACTATTTTTTGGTTTTTAGTTTTAAACTTCAACCATCTTGTGTATTTTTTACTTTTTAGTTATAAACTTCAATCATCCTAAGTGTGTTAGTATATATCAATCCATATATATATTATGTTGTACTTTTTAGAAAATTTACTTTATTTATATGTATACTTTTTTCTTTTTGAATTTAAATTTCAACCATCAATATAAGATGAATAAGAAGATTAGTATATACTAGCAACATTACATATAAACATATCCAAATAAATCTCAATCATTCAATTTAGAAGATGAATAACTAATATTTGAGTTTAAAAAGCAAAATGTATATTATATTTTTTTATTTTTAAAATTCAAATATCAACTATCCATCTTTCAAATAAACTCAATGATTGAGATTTATTTGAATATGCTAGCATGTAGCATACACCATAGACTCTCTCGCTACACACACATATATATATTACCAAATATAGAGGGAGGAAGGCAAATACTAGATATGTAATGTGTTAGCATCTACTAGCTGCTCTTGTTCATCCAATCTAAGAATTGTTGGTATATAGAGGCTTATTAAAACTTGGTGTGGATTTGAATATCTCCTGCTTTTTTTAATGTTTTCTTTATCAAAACAGAACGCAATAAAAGGAGATGGAGAGTGAAGCATTTGATGCAGATGCCAAATCAATGGCATTCAAATAAAGGGTCATGGTAAATCTAGAAACCCATGTAAAGTTATTTGGTGGTAGAGCTGGCCGGTTTGGACCCGTCCGACAGGTTAAACCAAAACCTTGTCACACCCTAAGCTAGCCGGAACCAAATGGAATTGTGGAGGACCGAGGTTCGGTTTTGGTTCCACCTTTTAATGGAACGGGTGGTCCGAGACCAACTGTTTGAAGTCATTTTCAGTTCTGGTTATAAAATCCCACCTTTGTTTCATGAATTATTCAAGTGAAACAAGAACCACATGCAAACTGGAACCTATCTGGAACCGGACCCAAAACTTGACTGAACACAGAAGGAAAGGCTTTCGTGGGACCAACCCGATCTATTTGATGTTACAAGAGACCTCTGTGTCTAAAGATGACTGTGTTTTTTCTTTAAATAAATCTTTAAAAACTCGAGCTACAAAGATTTCGAGGTTTGGTTGACCTACTGAATAAAGTAATATTTATATTTTAACCTACAATAATTATTGGTTCATTATGATATAATTAAGATCATTTAATCGCGTTCGAAAAGAGAAAGACATTTTAGTTTAGCTGGTCAAGAAAAAAGTTTATTGGTTATCAAATCAAACCAACCTACGGTATCCAATGCAATTTTAGGCACGTCAAGATTCTACCAAAGTCACGTAGAAAAGTTGCAGGTAGTATTCGTGTTGACCTGTTTTGGTACAAACAGAAAATGGAATATGTTGAAAATCACACCGTTAACAAGTGACACGAAAAGTGTGACTGATGGTAACCCGAATTGGTATTAATAGGACACTAAGTACCTAAAACCACATTTTTTATTATCGAAAAAGATCATTAGCTACAAATGTCTTGTCCATTGTTTCGTGAAAATATTACGAATGTGACTTTAGACAGCCGGTTCCAGCTTTCCTAGAACCAATAGCCGAAACTGAACCAGGATCAGTACAGTTTTTGTTCTGATTCAAAACTGTCGGTTCCATTCTACAGCTCTGCAATAAAGGAAACTTCAATAAGAAAAGTACGAGAAACTAAACTATGAAAATATTGAAAAAGAAAGTAGAAAAAGTAGAAGATAAAAAAAGTATTCGAAGGAAATAGTAAAAATTGATTATGCTTAGTTAACTATTATCATGCCATATAATTGAGTTCTAAAGAAACAAAAAATCCATTTATCCGACTTATCTAGTATGAAAAAAATGTTTAGTTGTTGATTGTTGTGTAAACCTACTACAACTTGTGCATAGATCATGTAAAAGCTAATCTTTTAGCTACGATAGGTGTATATATAGATCAAGATTTTGTTATTTGGACGGATCCCCCAAGTTCTTTGAATCCGACCCGGAAGGAGCACATAACTGCACTGCCTTTCGAAAGGGCATTTTTGTATTTCTCCACCTTGTGGAGGTGTATTTGTTTTACCCCCTTAAAAAAACAAATTGAGATATATATTGTTATATATTTACATATTCTTTAATTCGATAGGAGGCGCTAAACAAATTCGGGTGGTGTTCATGTCCGCATCAAAAGCTCAACAGGGCACGATGTTTATCGTGTTGGTGTCGAAGTGATGCCAGTCCTGAATCTTTGTCTTTTCCTGTTGTTTTGGGTAGACACGAACATGGGTCTGTACCAAGTATTGTAGTTTTAATATTTTCACACAATTTAGATTCTTATTCAATGTTGCTTTGGGTGGATACGAAGGATGTTATCTTCCGACACGTCTTCGTGTCGTGTGTTGTTGCAGCCGTAGTAAGTTGGCCTGGACTTGCATCGACACGGATCGGTGGCAGTTCCGGTTCGTTGAAACGGCACCCGTAAAGACGTGCCACGCCGATACCGGAAGGCGTTTCTCTTTCTCATTCTCGCACACACACACACACACACGCTCGCACGAAGAGAGAGAGAGAGAGGGGTGGTTGGAAGGAGATTCTGGAAGGAGGCGATGGACCTTCTGAAGAAGGAGTTGGAGAGGAAGAGGAAAGCTCTGCAAGATGACTTTGGCGGCAAGAAGATACTCCGTCGGGGGGAGATCGAGCAGAAAACCATTCAGAAGCTACGCGAAGAGGAGCAGAAGGAGTTGGAAGCGAAGGCCCTCCGGCGCAACCTCTCCGCTGCCGGAGAAACCCCCGATTCTCCCTCATCACGTCCGCAATCGGGTCTCCCAAACCCTAACGCTAATTCTGCTTCATCGGCTGCCGTTGCTGCAGCGAAACCCTCCGGCAAGAAAAAGGAGCAGTCGGACGAGCAGAAGATCGATGATCTCGTCCTCTCTAAGCAGGAGGTCATCCGAAGGCTCAGATTCTTCAAGCAACCGATCACGCTCTTCGGCGAGGACGATGAGGCCCGGCTGGATCGCCTGAAGCTTCTTCTCAAGGCCGGAATTATTGAGGTTGATAACGATATGATGGAGGGTCAGACGAACGATTTTCTCCGTGATATTGCGGAGCTCAGGAAGCGGCAGAAGACGGGGTTGATGCATGAGAAAACGAGCAAGGAGAAGGATGCCATTGAGGACGGCGAAGGAGGCGATGAGAGGGATGAGGATCACAGCGGCGAAGGTGGGTCTTCCGGGGTTGACGCTGATAAGGATCTGAAGCGGATGAAGGCTAATTTTGAAGAGCTCTGCGATGAGGATAAGATTCTCGTATTCTTCAAGAGACTGCTCAATGAATGGAAACAAGAGCTCGATGAGAGGCCGGAGTTGGAGAAGAGAACGGCGAAGGGAAAGTCAATGGTGGCGACGTTCAAGCAATGCGCTCGATACCTCAATCCTCTTTTCAAATTTTGCAGGAAGAGGGTATGTAAAGGCTTGCATGCACTTTGTTTCCTTATATTGCTCCATCGTCTTCCTTTTTTTTCCTATAGTGCTTCCATTGAGTCGGGCACATCATATCTGAAACTTCGCTGATTTGAAGAGCTCTGAAAACTCTGCATTGTGTAGAATAATTCAATAGGGCATCTTGAGTCTTCTGTTTATCCGTGATAGTGAAAATGCTTAAACTTTGTCTTCTGAGGTTTCATGTGGGATTCTGATTTCACTTAATGCCCATCCTTCCCACCCTGTTAACATCTATTTGTGGTAAATTAGTATTTAGGGACTGGTTACTTTTGGTGACTTTTTTGATTGGTTTCAATGCTAATCTTTCTGATTGACGAACTCAAAGAAATGAGAGGACATGAAATCGTGAGTAAGAGCATAAATATTTTACCCACTATGTGCAACGTTAGGATAATAATCCGTGGTTATATATAGTGGAAAGTGAGATAGATTAAATGACCCAGACACGTGAAAATCTGTTTGGCAAGAGAGGCCTCTTTCGTCGCATATGTTCCCACCCTGTTGAGCGAGAACCGTGAACAAGTATGCAGACTTAGAGACTGTAAGTAGGATTAGCGCTACAGAATTGGTACTCTTTATGAAATCTTATTTTAAACCATTTCCCCTATTTGTTATGCATAGTAGACTCAGAGACTATCAGTTTCTTCCTCCTGGCTTATTCATGCAGGTGTGGGGTAGAAGCTTATCCCAAAATAGGATTCAAAGGCTGAGCCCCAGAATAGTCGTCTGGCAGTTTAAGTCCACTAACACAAAACTGACATAGTTATTCAATGATAGGATTCATTTTTGAGCTCCATAAAGGGTGGGAAAATATTCCTTGCTGATGTGAATAAATCGGAGTTCTTGCAGCATGGATGCTTGTCATTGGCTCATTGACTCAGATGTGGAAAGCCATAGAGCTGTCTGCAGATTTGAAACATTTAGTTGGATATGTTATTGTTTCATCAATTCAATGTTTAGCTAGGTCATCTAGTTACTTGGAACGTTGGTTTGATATATGATTGTTAGTAATGCTAGTCATGTCCGAAGACTATGGATGTGCTTGTTAATGCACTTCTTGCCGCAGTCTGGATGTGTTTGTCAGTGAACTGTGGCAGCCATTTTGGTGCTGAAGGGACACCAGCTAATATCTAGGTTCGTCTGGCAGCATGGGCGATGAAGTGTGCATATCTGGATACCTGAATGCACATACATGCAAGCATGCACGCACACACATGTATGCGCACCTTCACCCACATACATACAGTGCAAACTCATATAGATATGCTCATGTGTTCACAGTCACAAACATATGCAGAAACAGTGTCTATAGAGTTAATCAGACACTTTGTACAGTGATAGTTATTGATACTTTACCTAACCATACATAAGATAAATTAAAGTAGAAACTGATAGTTCATCAAATCCTAAGATTCAAAGACTTCATCTTTCTTCAAAGTTCAAAGTCTTTGTTGTCAAGATCTATGGGACAAATTTTTTGTTATCACTTCCGATGAGTGGTAAATCGGTAGGACCAGATAATATTCCTATAGAAGTTTGGAAAATACTAGGAGAAATAGGAACCACTTGGCTCACAAGACTATTTAATGAATTATGGAAAAACCAAAAGATGCCTGAGGAATGGAGAGGAAGTACACTTATACCCATATATAAGAACAAGGGAGACATTGAAAATTGTGCGAATTATCGAGGTATCAAGTTAATGAGCCATACTATGAAATTATGGGAAAGAATTATCGAATGTAGGTTAAGACAAGTATCAAGTACAACAGAGAACCAATTTGGATTCATGCCAGACATATCTACTATTGAAGCGATTCACCTTTTGGGACGTCTTATGGAACATTTTAGAGCAAAAAAGAAAGACCTTCACATGATATTTATTGATCTAGGAAAAGCTTATGATAGGGTACCGAGGGAGGTTCTTTGGAGAACTTTGGAAAAAAGAGGTATCCCATTGACATATATTAACCTTATAAGAGACATGTATGATGGTGCAAAAACATGTGTGAGGACTCATTAAGGAACGACAAACTTCTTTGAAGTTAATATTGGGTTACATCAAGGATCAACTTTAAGTCCATACTTATTTATAATGGTGATGGATGAGTTAACAAAACACATTCTAAGATGAAGTACCTTGGTGTATGTTATTTGCATATGACATTGTATTAATGGAGGAGTCTAAGGAAAAAATTAATAGAAAATTGGAACTATGGAGAGAAACATTAGAAAGCAAAGGCCTCCGATTTAGTAGAACAAAGACAAAATATATGGAATGTAAGTTTCACCATTTGGTTACCTTAGAGGACATAGAAATTAAAATTGGCAGACATTGCATCCCCCAAAAAGAAAGTTTTAAATACCTAGGGTCACTTTCTCAGAGTGATGGAAGAATTGATGGAGATGTTACGCATAGAATTAATGCTGGTTGGTTAAAATGGAGAGGAGCATCTGGTATTCTTTGTGATAAGAAGATACCATTAAAGTTAAAAGGTAAATATTATAGAGCAACAATTAGGCCTGCCATGTTTTATGGTTCTGAGTGTTGGGCAGTTAATCATCAACATGTACAAAAGATGTCTCTGACAGAAATGAAGATGTTGAGATGGATGAGTGGTCATACAAGAAAAGACCGTATACATCATGTGGTTATTAGAAACAAATTAGGAGTGGCACCAATAGAGGATAAAATGAGAGAATATCGTTTAAGATGGTTTGGACATATAGAAAGAAGATCAAAAGAAGAACCCATAAAAAGGTTAGAAAACTAAATTTGGAAAGTATTAAAAGAGGTAGAGGACGATCACAAAAGTGTTGGAAAGAAACAATAAAGAATGATCTATCTTATTGTGAGTTAACTACTAACATGGCACACAATAGGGATCAGTGGAAACAAAGAATCCATGTAGCCAACCCCATCTAGTATGGGAAAAGGCTTAGTTGTTGTAGTTCCGATGAATATTTAGCAATGGAAAATGGTTTATGTTTTGTTGTTGTAAACTTTTACACCTTTGGTGATGTTGGCTTGTATTGTGGTTCATGTGCCTCAACTTCTACTAAAAGTTCCGTAGACTTCCTGCTGTTCTCCATCCTTCGTTCTCTCTAAATCTTCTTGAGGGTGCTTTCTTTTTTACTTATGGAAAGTAAATATGACCTCTCACAATCTCTATCCAAAGTCTTATCTCAGTGCGACTTTATTCAGAGCATCATATCCATTGCTTGCATAGTGTAAAGGAGGTAATTTCCTTAATCTTGTTTATCGAAGATCAAATCTATATACAAAGCAACTACAAAGGGCTTCAATTACAACTCAAATTTATTAATGGGAGATTATATTATTTATAGAGGAAGAGAGGGGATTTACTGCAGCCAAGAGTGTATAGGAGAGAATGTCCCAACGGCTATCTCAACTAGCTATTGGGAGCTGGATGATCAGGCCCCAATGGCTAGTTGGGGGCCATAAGGCCCTGGCTAAGGTCCTATTGGCCTGGCCAGGTCAAGGTAGTCCATGGGCCCTAATGGCCCATGCCTATTACATGTTTTAACACCCCCCTTCAAACTTCCGGTGGATTACCGAAAGTTTGTCAAACAAGATCATAAATCAAATAGAGCTCAATTTGCTGGTAAGAAAAATTTCCACAACAATAGTATCCAAGTTGCCACAACTTCCTTCGAAACATCTTTTCACAACCAAAGCATCAATTTGTTTTTCATCCTTTATGAAAACCAATGAAGTGTCAATGCATATATTAACTCAATTTCTAAAACCAACAAGACAATTTATGATATCTAATCCAAAGGACAAACAAAAACTGAGTCAAATAAGTTCATGAAGTTGATTTGCTCTAATCCAAGAAAGTTATTTGATAGAAAACATTGATATCATCCAAATAGGATTGTCTATTATAACAAATAGGTTCATGAATCATTATAAACTTGTGATATTATAAGGGGACCTTGGTATATCAAACAAGTTTTCAAAACCTTGAAGTCAAACAAGCTTTTTAAGGTTAAACTCAAAATCTGCCAAGTCAAATAAGCTTTAAGGCTAAGCTCAAACCCGTGTTTTAAGGACAAACTCGAACCCAAACAAGCTTTTTAATGCAAAACTCAAAACCTTCATTAATACAATTCTTAAGGCCCTTAAATATCTTTAAAACTCAAAAGTGATTATATGGTTCTAAAAATAAAACAATCCATTAAGATGATTAAAACAAGTCAAAGGAATCAACTTCGTGCTTTTCAAAAAGTCTCACAAAGTTTGTATAAAAATTCGCTTAAAATAATTTTATCAAATACAAACTAATCAAGATAACTATAAATACTTTTTAAATATTGATTACTCTCCAACCAAAAGGTCAATAACATGGAACATCTTAATCACAAAAATATCAAATAAAAGGCCAACAAATGGAGATTATAATCTCATGAAAAAGCAACATTAAAGTTATCAAGATCACAAATCTTCAAATAACAATAAGTGCATCTTCAAATATAAATTAATTTCCAATAAAAGGCCAACAACATGGATCTTAGTTATAAAGTAGATGCAACTTATTGTTTTCCAAGAAATACGTTTTTGATCTAATCAATAGTTAAGTTTGAAATCATTGAACACATTTTTCCTCTAAACATACCAACAAACAATTGATACAATCAATATTAAAAACAAACAAATTGAAAAGAGCACACCTGGATGTACTTTAATCTGAATATTAAGCAAGATCAAATTAGATTCAGACATAGCTCCGATTCTGGATTTGGTCCAACAAAAAATCTCATTTTTAATACATAATGGGTGTGGATCCACAATCATATATAAACGGGTCTTAAACCCAGTTTTTCTCCCCTTTCTCTCTCGCTTTCTCACGCCCTCTCTCTTCCTTCGTCAGAGAGACCATCTTTCTCTTCGGCGTCAACCCTCGCAAGTCACAACTGCTCCCTAAAGATCCTCCGTCTCCATGCATAGCACGAATGACGTTCCCATGCTACTCCCATCCTATTGTCGATGCCATTGTCCAACCACTTTAACCACCACATCCAACATCCTTTTGCAACACTTCCATCCTCCGTTGCCATCATGACTCCACCCAATGTCGGCCACCGTCGAACCTTCCTCGGCCTTGCTGTCATCGAGACCAACCATTGACCACCCGACCTTTTCCCCCTTTCTCTTCTTCATGGATTAAAGCTCATTTTCTTCTTTGCTATGAACGTCGGCCTTACTTTTGCTAGAACCACCATTGTTGTGGCCATCCTCATCTCGGCACACTGCCACCTTTGTCGGCCATCCTTTCGAAACCACCACCGTCATTGCCACAACCATCTGGCCATGCTCCTGGTGGTGAAAGAAGCAATGATGACCATCGAAGAATTCCGCAACCAGGTGATCGTACGACGGGAACATGAAGATCCCCTCTTGTGGGCCGTCGGAGAGGTGGGTGATGAGGGATCCACTAGTAAGAGATTGTCTCCGACGAGTTTTCGTAGATCCCACTAGAGCACGACCATGTCCATTGGTTGATCATTACATTCTATTAGCAAAGAAACTTCATTAATCAAATAGGAAAAGACTTACAAAGTACCACAAATTGGAGATATTCCTCTAATCTGCCCAAAGACAGAAATCGACCTTCTTAATGCAGCCGCCCTCCTTTTCTGCTTATTAAAGAAACCCTAATCACTACTACTTATAATACCCTATCTAACTTGAATTCCTAAACTGCCCCTGATTAGTACTAATTATTACTAAAGAAACATAACACAAAAGTACACTTAAAATGTGAAATATAAAACAACATCCTCTAACACTCTCCCTCAAGTTGGGTGAAGGATGTTTATAACACCCAACTTGGATAGTGTCTCCTTTAGTTGTCTGCTGGTAGTAGCTTTGGTTAGGAAATCAGGCCTCTGTTTGATTGATTGAACATACTCCAGCTGGAATTCTTGATTGGTTATTTTCTCTCTGATAAAGTGACAGTCAATCTCTATATGTTTGGTTCTTTCATGATATACTGGATTGGAAGCCATCTGAATTGCTGCACTACTGTCACAATATAGTGGTATAGAATGAGTAGATGGAAATCCCAGTTCACTAATCAATGAAGATACCCACTTTCCTTCACACATGGCTTGTGCTATAGCCCTGTATTCTACTTCTGTTGTAGATCTGTCTATTTTTTACTCTTCCAAGATACAATATTATCGCCGAGTAATGTAACATAACCTATAGTTGATTTTCGATTATCACGTGAACCTGCCCAGTCAGCATCAGAATAAAGTTCAATGTGTAAATTGGATGATTTAGAGTAAAGTAAACCCATTCCTGATGTCGACTTTAGATATCGAAGAATTCTATACACTGCATCCATATGATTCTTGGTAGGGGAATGCATATATCTGCTCACAATGGCAACTGCATAAGTAATATCGGGACGAGTAATAGTCAAATATATGAGCTTGCCTACCAACTTCTGATATTTGTGAGTGTCTCTGAATTCTTCACTATCACCATTGAATAATTTCTGATTTACTTCCATAGGAATTTTACTCAATTTACATTCTAGCATATGTGTTTATTCAAAGAGATCAATCAAATATTTCTGCTGAGTTAAAAATATACCTTTGTTAGAATAGAGGACTTCTATACCCAAGAAATAGTGGAGCTTACCCAAATCCTTAATATCAAATATTATATGAAGATTCATTTTCAACTTTGATATTTCTTCAAGGTCATCTCCTGTAATAATAATGTCATCAACATACACAACAAGAATCGATATTTTTGTCCATTTCTTAAAGAATATTGTATGATCATTGAGACTTCTGCTGTATCCCAGACTATACACTGCTTTGCTGAATTAATCAAACCAAGCTTTTGGAGACTGTTTCAACCCATATATTGCTTTATTGAGTTTACATACTCTATTAGGGGATGACAAATTTCTTGTTATTCCTGGAGGTAGTTCCATGTATACTTCTTCATTTAAATCTCCCTGTAAGAAAGTATTTTTAACATCCCATTGCCATAAATTTCATCCCAAGTTTGCTGCCATGCTGAGAAGTATTCTGATTGATGTAAGTTTAGCCACGGGTGCAAATGTTTCTGTATAATCAATGTCATATGATTGACTGTATCCTTTAGTAACCAATCTGGCTTTATATCTCTCTACTGTTCCATCTGCCTTATATTTAATAGTAAACACCCACTTGCATCCTACAATATTACTATCAGAAGGCAACTGTGTGATAGTTCATGTATTGTTTTTTACCAGTGCATTCAATTCTTCTTCAATTGCAGCTTTTCATAAGGGGCACTTGATTGCTTCTTCAAACTTTGAAGGGATCTTATGTTTTTCAGCATTCAGAATAAAGTTTTGATAACTCTGAGAAGTGTTGGCATATGAAACATAATTAGAAATTTGATATCTTGCACATGAATGCTTACCTTTGTGAACAATAATAGGAATCTCAAGGTCACAATCCACTTGTACTTGAGGATCTGATTCAAGGGAAATCTCTTCAGCACATGGTTCTTCTTGAGAGTACACAATCTTTCGTTGTCCTTTCTTGTATGTCAGAGTCTCTTTTTATTGTTGTGTGGTCTCACTTTGATGTTCAACTGTCTCATTATACTCCCCCTCACTAGGAACTAGTGGAAGGACAAAAGATTGTGTTGTAGTGGACTCCGTGGGAGGAGAGTAATAAGGAGTAAATTCAAAGATAGTAACATCCATGGAAACATATAGTTTTTTAAGCAGTGGGTCATAGCATTTGTATCCTTTTTGAGATGTCGAATAGCCAATAAAGATACATTTATTGGACTTGGCATCGAGTTTATCACGATTGGAAAGATGGATATGTACAAAGCAGGTGTATCCAAAGATACGAGGAACTAGATGAAATGGTTTAGATGATTTATTATGAAGATGACTCTCCCCCTGATTAGTATTACTGGGCATTCTATTTATAAGATAAACTGCAGTAAGGACATCATCTCCCTAATAGAATTTTGGAACATTACTTTGAAGTAGAAGAGTTCTGGCTACTTCCATAATATGACGATTCTTTCGTTCAGCAATACCATTCTGCTGAGGTGTATAAGGACATGTAATCTGATGAATGATTCCTTGTGCTTGTAAATAATGTTCTAACTGAGTCCCAATATATTCTCCCCCGTTATTGGACCAAAGAATTTTAACATAAGCATTGAATTGAGTACAAATAAATTTATGCACAATGAGAAAAATAGAGGAAACCTCAAACTTTGTTTTCATTAAGTAAACGATTGTAAGACGAGTACAATAATCAATAAAGGAGACAAAATACTTATGACCAAACAAAGAGTTGACTGGACTTGGACCCCATACATTAGAGTGAATAAGTTCAAAAGGTTGAGATGTTCAAGAATCACTTAAAGGGTAAGATGCCCTTTGGTGTTTTTTAAGTTGACAGACTTCACATTCAAACTGAGATTTATTAAACTGGACTCTAAAATGAGGAATAACATATGGAACTTTTGACACTGGGAGATGACCAAGGCGATAATGCCAAAGATTAAGATCTGTATCTTAAACTGGTGCTGCTGAAACATTGTAAGAGGTTGAAGGCTGAGAATAATCTTCAAGAATGTATAATCCTTTCTGTAGTTTACCATGTCCAAAGATTTTCTCCATCTTTAGATCCTGAAATACACAACCAGTAGGATGAAAGGTTACACAACAATCCAAGGCACGAGTTAAAGAGCTGACTGAGAGAAGATTTATCGAAAAACTTGGAACATGATATACTGATGGTAAATTTGAAATACAGGTAGGTACACTTCCCTGTCCAATCATATAAGTGAGAGAACCATCTGTCAATTTAATTGGTTCCTGATCTTTAAGAGTCTTGTAAGCTGAAAAGTATGATAACTCTCCTACCATATGATCTGTAGCCTCGGAGTCAATTATCCAAGTTTGAGCCACTGTAGCTTGGGTGGAGGAAGCAGAGGGTTTTTCAGAAAGTCTCTGTTCAAGACCTTCTATTCTTTTTATAATCTCTTGAATACCATTGGTGCTGGGAGTTGAACTTTCTGCAGAATGAACTGAAGTATTACGATTTCTATAGTAATCTAGCTTACCATGTAATTCCCAACAATGATCTCTGGTATGACGCGATTTGCCACAATGAGAGCAACCAAGTTTTTGTATGTCCTCTGAATTGAATCGACCACGGCCACGACCACGACTCTGGTGTCCCTCTCTGCCACGAAAATTAGAATTGTCTCTTCTGACCTGAAGTGCATGCTGATCTGTACTAATAACATGATCTTTCTCAAGATTCCTGTGATCTTCTTCTCTGATTAATAAGGAGTAAACAATACTCAAGGAAGGAAGCTCTTCTCGGCCTAAGATATTCAGTTTTACTGATTCAAATTCTGGATTCACACCCCACAATAAATCAAATACTTTCTTCTTTTCAATATCAGTGTTTCTTTCATTATAACTAGCCGAACACTTGATATTCGTATAGTAGAGTAATTCATCCCAAAGACCTCGGAGATCTGCATAATATTCACTGATAGACCGATTGGCCTGTTTGCATTTTCTGATTCTTTCAAGTATCTCATATTCTTTTGCAACATTCTTCTTTCTGGAATAAGCTTCTGCTACTGCACACCAAATCTCATCGGCAGATTCTAAAAACATAAAGTTTTTGCAATTGATGGAATCATTGACTGTAGCAACCAAGATGTTATTAATGTATCTTCTCTTTTCCAGGTAGGATAGAGAGTATCTTGAGGCTCTGGAATTGGAGTATGACCCATCAGATATGCCCATCTCCCCCTTCCTACAATCGCAAGTTCCACAGATCTTGCCCATTCTAAGTAATTTCGGCCATCTAATTTAGTCATTGTAATCTGAAAATTTTCTGTTTTTTCTGACGAATAAAATTGCTCCCCTGTATGAAAAGTACTTTCAGTACTTTTACCTTTGCCTGCCATTGATCAGAAAGTCTGAAACAAAACTGAATGAAGTCGGAATCTTGTACTTTGACAAATAAGAAGAATATGTCTTCTTCTTTGAATAAATGAACCAAAGTCTAAAAAATTATAGTCTTGAGATGAAGATACAAAAGAATCAGCTGCGTGATATATATACCAGTCTGAATAAAGTATCAATCCACTATGAACCAGTTGTATGTATCAATATCAACGATCCACTTGATTTGAACAATAGTCACTGCTTCAAATAAAAAAAACGTTGATTGAATGTCTAATGTTAATAAGCAACACCCGATTTTCCCTAATCTTGAGAATAAGATTCACAAATCAGATTGCTGAAATAATCAAATTGGCAATGTCTAATATCAAGTCTTCAGGAGTTGATGGCTGAATCACGTTGATTGAAGTACCCAATATCGAATTTCTGTCATATGCACTTCTGAAATACACCTTTTCACTGATTTTCTTCAATCATATCATAAAAAAAATGCCATATAGGCTCTGATACCATATTAGCAAAGAAACTTCATTAATCAAATAGGAAAAGACTTACAAAGTACCGCAGATTGGAGATATTCCTCCAATCTGCCTAGAGACATAAATCGGCCTTCTTAATGCAGTCACCCTCCTTTTCTGCTTATTAAAGAAACCCTAATCACTACTACTTATAATACCCTATCTAACTTGAATTCTTAAACTGCCCCTGATTAGTACTAATTATTACTAAAGAAACATAACACAAAAGTACACTTAAAATGTGAAATATAAAACGACATCCTCTAACACATTCTTCTTCTTCTTAACTCTCTTTGTCGATCATCAACATTGCCAACACTAAATCAGCCTCACCGAACCACCGTTCATCGAGTCGTGCCTTGCCGCTGCCTACCGGAGTCCATCCTCACCAAACCACCGAGAACCTCAACACCAAATCAGCCAATTGGCTACCATTTTTTTTTATTACCGTTCATCAAGCCGCGCCATACCGTTGTTGGTCGCCAATCACAGGCTATGATACCATGTAAAAAATCATATAATTTCCTTAATCTTGTTTATTAAAGATCAAATCTATATACAAAGCAACCACTAAGCGCTTCAATTACAACTTAAATTTATTAATGGGAGATTACATATTATTTATAGAGGAAAGAGGGGATTTAGAGCAACCAAGAGAAGGTCTCAACCAGTGTTATCCGTATCGCATCGTATCGTATGATATAGTGTGATACGTATCGTATCGTGGGCCATCACGATATTATACGGAGGCTCGTATCGTGAATGTGGGTGTATTGCACTGTATCGTGCGATACGGTCTGTATCGTACGATACGGGCGATACGCCTTGGGACCCTTATAAAGGGTCTCGGGTCGACCGAAACTCGTGATTTTTCACGGGTTTTCTCTTATTTTGGGTTCCTCAAGCTCCCTAAGAGTCGGTTTTTGCCTCATTTGTATTCAAAGCTCTAAAATTGTGCCCTACGGTGTCTTTGTAAGCCTCCAATCTCGGATTTAGGTATATTTTTAATGTTTTTTTTTCTATTTTTTCTTTTATATTTATTGTTTTTTTGTGTTATTTTATTTTATTTAATGACAAAATATGAAGTTATTAAGTGTGTGTATACGATTTTTATTGCAATCATTAAGTGGGAGACACTCCATTTGAGTGTTATTTGAAGATTGGGGATTTACGAAGTGCTTTTATTTTCAGGTTTTTGTTTGAATTAAAGTACTCCATTGAGATGGCAGGAAGGGGTGGTAGAGACTCCCATTATCGGTCTGATGATCCGGCATGGCAGTGGGGTATACCAGTTGAGGGTTCTAGGTTAAAAATTAGATGCTTATTTTATGAAAAGGTGGTTAGTGGTGGAATTTAAAGGTTGAAACACCACCTACAAGGAACTAGGAAAGAAGTTGCTCCATGCACAGGCAGAGTTAGAAGTGTGCCAGAAGGTATTAAATGGCAATGCTTGCAGATGATTGAGAGCATATAGGAAAGGAGACAACAAAAGGTGATTTCCAGATGCGTGAAGAAGCTGATGATGCTACTGCCACTGAAGTTGGATTCAATGATAGTTTGCCTTCAGATGTTAGAACAGAGATTGGTAGTAGCAGTTCGCGAGCACCTGACAGGGGAAAGAGGGTTGCAGTTTAAGACTTTGGAGGTGGCGGAAGAGGAAGTTCAGGAAGGAGTAGAGGAAGAACTTCTTCTACCATACATTCGTTCTTTCCTCCTTCCACTACACCTGGTGCTCAACCTGGAATTCGTGCTGCTATGGTTTCAGAACAACTGCATGATCAGGCAGACCTTGCAGTGGGAAGATGGTTTTATGATGCATGCATTCCATTTAATGCAACAAACAATTTTCATTTTCAAGCAATGGCATATGCAATTGCTAACATTGGTCCAGGATACAGGATGTCCTCTTATCA
The DNA here is from genome assembly GCA_036023115.1 of Brasenia schreberi. Lineage (NCBI taxonomy): Eukaryota > Viridiplantae > Streptophyta > Magnoliopsida > Nymphaeales > Cabombaceae > Brasenia > Brasenia schreberi. The sequence continues at coordinate 19,128,466 of JAYKKT010000081.1, forward strand.
GAAGTTGAGAGAGAAGATATTACATCAGACCGTCATTGAAGTGCAACAGTATTGTTCGACTTTGAGATAGTCGTGGAAGGAAACGGGATGCACTATCATGACAGATGGATGGACCGATAGGCGAGGAAGGACATTGCTAAATTTTCTTGTATATTGTCCTAAAGGACTCATGTTTTTGAGATCTCTAGATATGCCAGAGGAGAGGCACACTGCAGAGATCTTACGACAAGAATTTGATAAGGTTATACAGGAGGTTGGGCTAGAAAATGTGGTCCAATTGATTACAGATAATGCAGCTAACTACAAAGCAACTTGGAAGGAGTTAGCTGATATTTATATGACTTTCTACTGGACATCATGTGCAGCCCATTGTTTAGATCTCATCCTCGAGGACATTGGTGAGATGGATGAAATAAAGGCAGCAACTGAGTGTTGTCAAGATATTACAAAATTCATTTACAACCATGCATTTGTTTTGTGTATGATGAGGAGATACACAGAAGGTGTAAAGCTTCTTCGCACAGCTGCAACTCGGTTCGCAACAAACTTCTTATCTGTAAAGAGTATTATGAGACAGAAGCAAGCTTTAAAGAGAATGTTCTCCTCAAATGAGTGGTAACAATTTGCAGAGTTGCCTCAAAACAGAAGGAATAGAAAGTTGAATGAGATTGCAGAACCAATTTTTAGAAGTTTATTTTGGAATGCATGTGTTAAATTATTAAAAATTGTGTCCTTTAGTAAAAGTTTTGAGATTGGCTGACAACGAGGAGAAACCATCTATGGGCTACCTTTATGAAGCCATGGACAAGGCAAAAGAAGCGATCAGAAATAACTTTAATGAAAAAAAGAGAGATTATGTGCCCGTGTGAAAAATAATTGATAGTAGATGGAATAAACAATTGCATCAGCCTATTCATGCAGCAACCTACTATCTAAACCCATCATTCAGATACTCAGCAACCTTCAAAAGGGACGATGAGATTAATCGAGGAATCATTGAATGTATCGACAGATTAGTCCATGATGAGAGCATAGCAGATGCGATACATCGAGAGATGAAGATATATGATAATGCTCTTCACTTGATGGGTTTGCCTGTTGCAATTTGCAACCGCACTATGATGCGTCTAGGTAAATTGTTTATTTTCATATTTAAGTTTCATCTTACATTACTGTGGATTATGCCTATAATGTTTGTCTTTTTCTACATATGTTTGGTGGAACAGGTTTGGAACTGATTGTCCAAACCTTAAAGATTTTGCAGTGAGAGTCTTAAGCCAAACCTGTAGTACAACAGGTTGTGAAAGAAATTAGAGTGTTTTTGAACACATCCATACAAAGAAGTGCAACAGGTTGGAACACAAAAGATTAAATGATTTAGTTTATATTCGTTGTAACATGCGCCTTCGTGAAAGGTAATGTTGTATTACTTTCAAATTTTTAATTCAATATTGTTTAACTTCAGTCTTCAATTGTTAATAGTATTTACTAATTGTTTATCTTTGTTTTTCGTAGGCAATTAAAAAAAGTAAATAGAGAAGAAAGTTAGTTCGATCCAATAAGTTTGGATAATTTTGATATATTAGAAGATTGGGTTATAGAAGATATTGAAGAAAATGCCCTCCTAACTGAAGAAGACGTTGCTTGGATTAATTTGGAAGGAGCGCAACAACAACGTCAAGGAGTTGAAGAATTTGATTTCCAAGAAGAAGGTGTCGCTGATGATGATGATGAGGATCTACAACAAGGAGAAGATGAAGATTATTTAGTTGATGATCCTAATTACAATTTGTAAATTGTAACTGTGTATGTAATCTGTATTTCATTTTTTGGATTCAAAATATGTAAATTTGGATGCAATTGTTCAATGTTGAATGCTCAATTTGTACTAAACTTACAGTATATGAATTTAAAGCAATTACCAGATTTTCCTGAATTTTTCTTGATTTTTTCTGATTTTTTTTCTTCAGATTTTTACTATTTTTTATTGATTTTTAGTTATTTTTTTGTATTATTTTAATATTAAAGTACGATACGATACGATATGCCTGTATCATGGAGCCCAATGATACACGATACGATACGCGTCAGACAACACTGGTCTCAACGGCTATCTCAACTAGCTGTTGGGAGCTAGATGATCAGTCCTCAACTGCTAGTTGGGGGCCCTAAGACCCTAGCCAGGGCCCTATTGGCCCGTCCAGGTCAAGGTAGTCCACGGGCACTAATGGCCCGTGCCTATTACATGTTTTAACAGCATAGTTCTTCCTTTCGGATCATGGGTCTTTCCCAGATTGTTCTCTTGTGAAACGGGTGATAGGCTTTCACTAGTGACTAGGGTGATAGTGTTCCATTGATGGGACAAGAGCGTACCTTCTGCAGGCTAGAACAAGTGAAATGGGTGTCTGTGTGTGCGTGCGTCTCAAATCTGTGCTTCTGCGGAACCCCAAAGGCCTTGGATGAAGGGTTCTATCCTGAATTTTATGTTGGATGGCTTTATTACTGGTGCTAGATGGTTTTTCCAAGTTATAAATCAAAAGACAAAAAGTTATGATATTTGAATCTGTATATCTGGAAGGGGTATATTGCTAACAATTACATCGAAATTATATGATGACATTCTTTCTCCATGTTGTTTTGCCTGCCTGCCAGATACAACTCTGAAGTGGTTGCTCCCTATGTCATAGCCTCTATACGGTAAACAAATCATAGCTTAGAAAAAAAATTGGAACTCAACACACTTGCTGATCTTGAAATCAGAAAAATACCAGTCGATAGACTCGCATCTGGCCTACCCAATCATGTTCGGTGCTGCAGAAGCCTTCGGATATCGATGCTTGTGTGACACTTGTGTACCATGCGTTTATGTGGTCTTCCCAGTAAATGCAATAAATTCAAGTAATGCACTGGCACACATCTTGGTTATGAGCACAGAGGTGGAGGAAACGACGATATCTAGGACCATAGGTTTAACATACCTGCATGCAGGTGACTAGATGCATAGACATGCTCCATTTAAGTATGCCTTCTATTTTGATGTCTTCATTGTCTCCGTCTACACCATAATGCTGCTCAATAACTTTCATGAGCAGAAACATATGGTCTAATGTTATCAATAGAGGTTAGCGGGTTGTTAATGGTTGACCCTGATATAGCGGTATTCAGGATATAGCGGATTTAGTGGTATATTTTATTTATGATTAAAAAATATTATATGTAATGGATTCTCTAATTTCTAAAAAATATCAAGAATCACATAACCACTTCTTTCGTAACTATGAATCAAACTAAATAAAAAAATAAATTTCATGTGGCATATGCATATTGAATTTTTAAACTTACATTAAAAAACATATGCACTAAGCAGAATTAAAAGAACATTATACTTATCTGCCCAAGTGTGATGACTATGTTCCATGACTCCAATCTAATTTGAGCAATGAAGCAAATTATACTTACATGCAGAAACAAAAATAGAATAATGTTAGGGTGGACTAATATACCAATTAACCAAAATATTTATAATATATTTGAAGCAACAACTTGAGCATGCATCAAATATAACAACTAACAACTTAATAAATAACAAGTCCAAAACATAGCATCCATCAAGATTGAAGTATGATTATAATATTCACTTAATTGTTTAACCAAAAAACTATTTCATAAGAAACTAATCATGTTCATTCAATTCCTCTTTCTCTTTGTGTATTTCTTCAAAACTAAATTCTTCTTTTTTATCTTCCATATGCATCTTATTATTTCCCTTGCTTTGTCTTCTTTATCGCTTTCATATCCTTGATCTTGTATATACAACTCTCCCTCTTGATGTTTCGGATGTCATATCAATATTTCTCCATGTGAGTGAATCATCGCCACCAACAAACTCATCATCAGTAGGATATTCATCATGATCTTCAACTGATAGCAACGTGATGGGGTTGAAATTTGTTTCGTTAGCTTTCCTCTCTTTGTACCTTCTTCTTAGCTTTTCATTATATTGCATAAAAGCTAAGTCATTAAGTTTTTGATGCAATAATCTAGTCCGCTTCTTTGTATAAATCTAACATAAGAGAAGGAATTCAAGTAAATCGTTAACTTAATAAAAAACTTCAATTTTATTACATTGTAAATAATAAAGTATAATTCTTACCAAAGGTATTTCAATTGCGTTCACATGGAGTGGCACTAAAAGTAAGACTTAAAACCTGTATAGCAAAATTTTGCAATTCAAGACATCCGTGGCCAAATGTCATCCACCATTCAGTGCTACGACAAAAAACATGTATAAATATAAACAATAAATTAATCAAATTCAAAACCCTAAATCATATTTTAATAATAAAATAAAGCAAAGTTGCTTGAATTAATTACCTTGTGCATATGCTTTCCTCGAACTTATAGCTAATTCTAGTTCAAAACCACTTGAGGCACTTCGATAACTCATAAGTTGTTTAGTGATTTGTTGTTGTTCTTCCTTACTTTGGACAAGTATAGCTATAACTTAAAACATACCATTTTTAATTTCAACATTATATTTTATTCCATCGTAATCATAATACAACCCTAGATTCAAATATAATGCACCATCATGCAATGGCTTATGTAATTGCTGATCTCTCAAATAAAAACATACTACTCTTATTTGTTCTTTTAAGTTAATCTATGACATAAGGTAAATGCTATTATAAGATTAAGAACATGTATCTAATTCAACTAAGGAAAAGAGTAAAGATTAACAACACATAACTTTGAAATATTTTATGCATCTTTATTTGCTCCTTCACATAATCCATCTTTTCATAAATATAACCCATGGTTGGTTTTTCATCACTATCCACCGTACGTAAAACATCTACTAAGGGACTCGTTACTTTAAGTTAAAAACTAATGACCTTCCAAAATTTGAGTTGCAAAATTATTGCCTTAGATTGCTTCCCTTCAATATTGTTTAATAAATGATATTTTTTTAATTATTAAAAAGTAACCATAGACCTTAGAGTTTTTTTTTACTACCACAAATTGTCTAGGTTAAGACAACAACAACAACTAAGCCTTTTTCCATATTAGACGGGGTCAGTTATGTCCAAGGTTAAGAATCTAGTAGAAAAACGGGTCATAATTGGTCTATCAATGTCTTTTCCTCTTTTAAAATGTCTCATCATATGTAATATTTGCTCATGGCTATATAGAAATAGCATTAGCTTCTTTACCATACTGAAGATCATTTTAGTTTATTTTTCTCTCCAATATCTTCAAGTATAAAATCTATACCGAGTGCATGGTGTCGAAAATAAATGATTAAATTCAACATATGTCACACGGGTGCGGGATACGATAAATTTCAAAAATATTAGGTGCAAGGACACAACTAAAGTATATAATAATATATATATATATAATATTCAAATTAGAGTAAATGAGACATCAATTAACACAAGTGTACGACAATAGTAACTATACAACTTTATATTAAAGCAAAACAAGTAAATAACTACTAATTTCATCGTAATTATAAACATAAGTCAAGATGAAAGGAAATCTTAATGTTTGATAAATAAAATGAATTGTGCCTTAGAAATCATAGATCTTCACTATCAACTCAAGAGACTAAAGGATCAGTGAGTTCCATATTAAGGGTATGCAAATCTTGATTGTCATCTAAATCATATTCCTTTGGATTTGTATCCCAATATTTTGATGCTCTTTCACTTCAATATATTAAAAAAATAACAATAAAGGTGTAACCGAATCCATGATTAATTGAAAATAAACCAATTTTGAAAGTAATAAAATAATTAATTACTTGTATTCGACATTAGATCGTGGAACCAATCTCATATTTGAATGAACATAAACCAGGTATTCAGCACGACTATTGGAGAGATTATTCCTTGTGCTATTGTAAATTTAAGAATATGAACTCCAATTCCTTTCACAACAAGAGAGGCAAAAGGCAAATAGGCACATAGGCGAGAGGCGAGATGCAACAGACGCAAAGGTGAGAGGCGAGAGCGAACCAGGTAAAACGCGAACTACCTTCGACACGTGTTGAAGGTGATCGGCATCATGTTAGTGCCACACCGACACCGTGTCGGTGTCACACCCATGTCGGTGCCAACATCAAATGGAGTGTCACTGGGACATAGAATTCTACCATCAGCATTCTATAAGTTGCAACATAATTTGATGCATTATTTGTTACCACTTCCATAATATTTTTCTCTCTAACTTCTAATATTTCTTCTTTTAATAATGTATATAATTTATTTACATCATTCACTTCATTTGACCTATAAATGAATTTAAAAAACACTATACATTGAGGACAATGCACTAGAAAATTTATTAGTGTTCTCTGTTTTGGGTCTCTTTAAAAGAGGCGGTCTGGAGCCAAATGATGATGAAAATGATACACATTGGACGCTTCCCTCTATGTTAGCTTCCATACTATAAGTTTCTTTTTCATATAGAAGTGAAATATTTTTAGCCTTCTTCTTTGTTGTACCTTTTACATAATCGCAAATCATTTTCTTTATTTCTTCTGTTGCATTTTTACAAGCTGTCATATTTTCGATCATTCTTATTAAATATTTTTTATATCCTGTTATTCACTTAGTAGAAATATGACTACCTAATGTGCAAAAAATTGACATATTATCCGTTCTAGATTTTGTCAAACCCCAATTCGATTGAGAATGCTTAGAAGTTGGGGGGTCTATAGTTGTATGTCGAATTAGAAAACCGAATAACAATTGTACTACACTAGTGTCAGTGCTACCACTGTCACTATCACTTAGACAACAGGCAGTTGCATTAGCGAATGATTCCATACTTACTATAATAAAAATCAGAATAAATAAATTATAAAAAATTAAAAAATAAATCAAGAGGTAAGTATGAAATAACTTAGATGAAAAGAGAACTCAGAGAACATAAAAAGCAAAAACAAAGGGAGAGAAAGAAAGCAAAGAACTCATGAACATAGTCGCCCATAAGAGAGAAATAGAGAAAAAAGAGAAAAAGAGAGAGAAGTCGATTATGAGCAATATAGTCACTCACCGGAGAGAAAAAAAAGTGAGAGAGAGAGAGAAAGAAGATGATAAGGAGCATAGTTGCTCATCGGAGGGAGAAAGAGAAAGAGAGAAAGGGAGAGAGAATACCATTATAGTACGAAGATTGCGGGCGACAGAGGTGGTGGTGGCCATCGGCATGCATGTGGTGGTGTAGAGAGTTGCACACAGGTGAGAGAGGGAAGGGCAGGCACGGGAGAGATTATACTAAGTTTAGGTTGGGTCGATCCAATGGACTGCTATAGCGGATTGTTATAGCGATGTTCACGCCGCTAATAGCGGTCAGGCGGGTCATCCCCTAAACGATGTGTGCTATAGCGTTTTTGGGTCCACTAAAACACTATACTATTAACTACATAGATATGGTCTTACAACTGCACAATCTCTCCTTTATTTGGTGTGAGTTGATTGAATAAAAGAAGGGCAAATCCTGTCTCTTGGTTATTTCCTCAATTCATAGAGAAAAACGGTCTTCAGAGGCATACGTTTGAAATGATACTCTTGAATAAGTTCTAAAAAAATTCGAAAGTGTCACTGTTCGCTACTATTCTACAGGAAGTGTCTGCTAGTATTACATAGTGCAAACTGTTAACAAAGGAGCTTATGTGATTCAATTCAATTTCAGGTTCTCCCTGGTGATATTCGCGAAGCATTAAGAGTAGTTGTTGACTGCTGTATGAAAAGAGACTACTTAGCAGCAATGGATCAATACATCAAGATGGCCATTGGAAACGCACCTTGGCCCATTGGTGTTACTATGGTTGGTATCCACGAGCGGTCTGCTCGTGAGAAGATCTACACGAATAGTGTTGCCCATATCATGAATGATGAGACTACTAGGAAGTACTTGCAGTCTGTCAAGCGACTGATGACTCTGTGCCAGAGGAGGTACCCAACCATGCCGTCAAAGTCGGTAGAATTCAACAGCCTTGCAAATGGCAGTGATCTGCAGGCCCTTTTATGGGAGGAGAAGAGTGGTGCTACAGACCAGAACCCAGAGGAGAGGCTGAAACTGATGCCGGCGTCCGCTGAAAGCTGATTCTTCTGCTTATCGTGGATGTGAAGCTCAAGCTTCCAGGTGATTGCGCCGTTGGTTCAGTTTGAAGCTGATTCTGGTTTAAAAGGTGAATAGTTTTTGCTAGCATTTTTGTGTTGGTGTAAAATTGCTTCAAGATGGTGGTACACCAATCGTACTTAAATATAGATCTATTGCTTCTGCTTCAATTCGGTCGACTTTTTCTGATTATAAAGTTCGAGTTTCTGCACGGTAACAGATTGTGCAGTTATCTAGCCGAAGCTGAACCAATTTGTAATAGAACCGAACAGAATCAGAAACTTTGTTTCGTTCAATTCTGTTATTTGGTTAACACCTTATAATGCACCCTCCGGCAGTCGAACTCTCCACCAGCAGCAACAGAGCTAGAGCGCCCTGCCATTGATGAGCTAACGCTGGGTGTGGAGGCATGAGATTTAAACAGAGAACTTGAACGGTTGAAGGTTGCCTCTATCACTTTAGCTCAAACCCAAACACTGGAATTTGTGTTAGTAACTTAGATCTCCTTCCCTTCGATAAACTCCAACATGAAAACAAACTGTTCAAAGTGACCAATTTAAGCATCATCACCAGTCCGCAAATTCTTATGAAGAAAAAATAAAGTCGGACAAAGTTAATTGTAGATGATGGGACACCAAATGCGCTTTCAAAGCCTATGAGGAGTAAGATATTCTCTTCATGGATTCGTTTCGTTCATTTCCAACCTGGCCAGCTCTATCAAGTTTGAAACGTTTACGTCAATTACCATCTTCATTTCAACATTGAATCATAGTTTCATGGCATGTAGACCATATAAATGTGCGCGAGAGCGTGCGTATGTGAGGCAATTTCTAGACGATGCAGGACCTGAACTATTTTGGGTTCGTGATCTCTAACGTAAGTACCGTCTGCATTTCATGACTGAACCTTCGTTTTAGTGGGCATATAGCTCACATAACCCTGTGCGTGTCTGAGAGAGAGAGAGAGAGGTGAAAAATAGGTTAAAACATATTTGCTTCTCTTGTGCTTCCCTTCAATGGGCCTTATAAGCTTCGCAACATAAAATAGAACATCTTGCGTCATCTCTTCCAAAATTACGGTCTCATTTTCTGTTACTTTATTCTATTTATGTCTGCCCTAAAGAAGCACCGATTAAATCAGGTACATATCATGCATTATATATATCAAATATAAAATAAATCAAATTTTTATCATTAATCATGAACATCTAACATAATATATTTATGCAAGATTACCATGCTCTTTTTCTCTCTCTCTCTCTATATATATACATAGAGAGAGTCTTAACTGCATAATAGCTATTGGTGCATAATATTGCACAAACATCTCTCATTGAGATCAATGATGGAGCTTTGAATTAAAAGTATCATTATCCTCTTATACTACTTTGTATTGAATGCATCATGTACAAGTAATTCAAATATAGAACGATGGTGTACAAGATTATGCACCAAAAAATATTATACAACTAAGACACCCCCCCCCCTCTCTCTCTATATATATATATATATATATATATATATATATATATATATAGAGAGAGAGAGAGAGAGAGAGAGAGAGAGAGAGAGAGAGAGAGAGAGAGAGAGAGAGAGAGAGAGAGAGAGCTTACAGGCCACGCCCCTGCGGGTGTCATCATCATGCCATCATGCTGAAGTGAAATGCAATTATAGATGTTGGTCCTAAGAATGAAAGGTGGAACACAGGTGGTAAAAATTGTTAAATTCCAAAAGATGTCGGGATGTTAAGAAATTATGCACTCGTCCACTATCAAGGCACCAGCAAGAACATTCAGAATCTTGCCTCCAAAAGACGTTGGGATATGGTTAAGAACATTTATAAGAATGGGGGTTAGGCAGTATCCTAGACATGGATACACACCTGCACCTAGAACTCTGATGTCAGTTGAAGAGCTGAAACCAGTGCACTATGCCCCTTTTATCTTTCAGGGACTTCACACGTGACGTGGGCTAATCACAACCAGCAACAGATCCCGAGTTTTCAGACATGGATATTCAGCATGGCAATGAGGAATTTAGAGCCATTTTATAAATATAAACATGCTTCAAACAAGTTAACCATAAGATAGTAAAGATTTTTGTATCATCTAGTTATCATGCAAATAGATCAATATAATACTTATTTTCAAGTGGCATGATCCTTCTTCATCATTATTTTCAGTCCAATTATACTAGTTAGGTCCTCATCATCAGAGGTCTTTCATGTTTGTGCAATGGTTTACTGATAACCTTCAAAGAGTACCCCTTTCTCAATCATGCAATTCAACTCTGGAGCAATATGTATATGACCATGGTAACAAAATCAAAACCAGACTAAATGGAGTAGGCGACTTAGGTTCTTAGCTGCAATCGTACTCTACGTTATGGCATATTTTCATACAACTCTATGAGAATAAGATCCCATTCACATTCAAGGCATCTAATGTAGTCCATCAAGCAAAGCCTTGTCTCCAAATACACAAAGGGAACCTCACTGGAAGCTGTATGTCAATTTTCTGCAGTTATGCATTCAGAGGATATAAAATTCAATCTCCACAATCAATTGGACTAACAAAACTCGAGTAAATCAACGCTTGGTAGACCATTGCTCTGATGAACCCATTCACAAACAATGGGCTTCTGACAATTTAAGGAATCCTCATTCAAAAGCCTCTTTCCTTCTATTAGAAGGAAACCAAACGTGAACCATCAAACCACAAATCAATTCTCTTGAAACTGACGTACTGACCATATCCAGCATTATAATTTTCTGATCCTGTAACAGGAAGTATGTGTAGGGCCAAACTACCAGACCTATTAGCAGCTCCAAAGTAGATAATCTGCAACTCCTAAATTGCAAGTCAAAAGTTCTCATCGAAGGTCAATATACAAAAGGTGAATATTCGAAAACCAGCATCAGGGAAGTCAAACGATTCCCAGGCTAGAAATCTATAGCTAGATAGCCACACCATCAATCCAGTTCAAGGTAGATGCATTAACACTGATTCAGTAAGAAGAATCCAAGTCACGGACAGTGATTCACAACGAGAATTCAAGTTACAGGCAAGCTCAGAGAGATAGACAAGGCACAAAGAAGCAATATAGATAAGAAAGATAGAACCTTTATTTATAAAGGAATACGACTTACCAACAGAACCAAGAGAAGTTCATCACACCAACATCGGCATTAAGGGCCAAACTCGCAGACCTATTAGAAGCTGCAAAGTAGATAATCCGCACTTCCTAAATTGTAAAAGTTCTCATCGAAGTCAACATACAAAAACCAGCATCAGGGAAGTCAAACGATTCCCTGGCTAGAAATCTATAGCTACCGATCCAGTTCAAGGTAGATGCACTTACACTGATTCACCAACAAAAATTTAATTCACCAACAGTGATTCGCCAACGAGAACTCAAGTTACATATGCACACACACAGGTACACAGACAAACACAGGGGGGGGGGGGGGGGGGGGGGGGGGCGCGTGGAGGATCAGACACCACAAAGAAGAAATATAGATTAGAGAGATTGAACCTTTATTTATATATAAAAGAGTGTCAGAATATAGCGAAGACATCATATCCCCCAACACAATCATAGAGGAACAAACCGAGAGAAATTCATCACACCAAAGCTCATTTCGACAACCCACCATCTTTTTCGTTTACAATACTTCCTTACTCACCTGAGCTTTCCTTGAGGGCAGCAGCCGCAGATGCGAGATCCTCGTCGAGAAAGATATCCCAATCTCCATCCCACCGAATGAAGAACTCCGTGTCCGTCAAGTACTTGACCCGATGAACGTCCGGCGCGGGAGTATACAAGTAATCTCCTGGACCCAGATCGTAGCTCTCCTTCTTGCTCAAGTTCCACACTTTCTTTTTCGTGCCCAAACGTGTGGTGATGCGCCGGCTCCACGCTCCCCGCCTTGAATCTCACGAACGCCGACGTCGGACTCTCCCTCAGAATCTTCATCGACCCGCCCGGAATCAAATCAATCGGGTTCAGCTCTCGATTCTTCACCAAACAACAAACCGCACACGTATCCACAGGGCTTTCATCTTTACCGATTTCCGGCATTTCCACAAGCGAGTTGTCCAGGAACGATTGGACTTCTTGGGGCCAGGGTTTGTTGTCGTTTGCAGGGCAGGGGGCTTTGAAGGGGTTTTGAGCCACGTGTCGAGGATCTCGATGGCGGTTTCCGGCGAGGTGGACTTTCCGGAGACGGCGAGGACGTTGGAGTTGTTGATGGAGCGAGCGTTGATGGCGTCGGAGGGTTGAGGCAAGTGTTGGCGAAGACACCGGGGAATTTGTTGGCGAAGATGGCGGGTATCGGAATCACCGGAGAGGGCGGAAAGGCTGACTTTCCGGCCGATTTCCTCGCCGACGGAATAGTACTTGCCGGAGCCGAGGTCCTCGACGTCGACACCTTTGGAGCGAAGGTGGGCGACGACGGCGTCCTTGAGCTCGCAACCGAAGTCGTCCGCGCCGGCGATTATCTTCAAAGGTTTCTTCTCGGACGCCATTGACACTGCGCAGAGAGAGAGAGAGAGAGAGAGATGAAATCCTCGTGAACCTTAGGCGTGTCACTTCCGTAATTCGGAGGTATTCTTGTAGGGTCGTTTTGTATGGAGGTCATAATCAGGTCAACCGCAAAAATGGGCTCATTTTCTCCTGTTACTTTTTGTGGGCACAAACACAGTTTATTCGGATAGTATCCGAGTGTCCAATTATCATATTATCAGGTATCAGCCATACTTTACCCGTTTTCTTTTATTACTGGGAAGGTCGAAAATTACAAACTTTTAAAAATTTCTTAATTATATCATAAAAACTGGAGACAAATATATACACAAAATTAGTATGGATGTGTTTAAATTAAAACATAAAAACCGTTTTCGCAAGGAAAGTTTTTCTATAAATAAGAAAGCAAGAGATATTTTACTAGTGCATCGTGATCAGGACAGGGCGATTGCGGTGACTAGTCATATAGTAGGGGTGGATGATGGTGGTGGCAGGGTATAGGTGGGTGATGATGGTGATGCAATGGCAATAGATGGTGGCGGTGGTGAAGACAAGCTGGCAGCGGCCGGATGGCAGTGCAACCAGTGACAATATTAAGGAGTGGTGGAAAGTTGTAGTAGTGAGAAATAATCATAATTGAAAATAAATAAGTCTCCCTTAAAAATTAAAAGGCTCTTTAAAGGCAATTAAACAAGAAGCAAGTCAAAACTTAGCTGTGCCAGACAATAGTTTACACATTTCAGTAGATATCCAGCCAAGCAACAAACCAGGCTATAATAGCAAAATACTTACCAAAAATTGATTACAAAAACCATGCCACTTGATCATTTCCAACTTGGTTGGCAGGTTGGCTTACCAAGTTGGAGCTAGACAAAGTCGGTTCAGAACCAACCCACCAAGAAACGGAACAGAAATGATTGTGAAACCGATCGTAATTGGAACCGAAACCGGAAATGCCAGTTCAAACTACTGGTTTCCATCCCGTTTCAAAATCTTTATTGCTTTTCTCAAACAAGAACCATAACGGCAACCGGCGCTATGGTTCATAGTTCTGAGCAACCAGAACTAGCAACTTCGGACCGCATGTTTTGATTTATCCGAAACCGACTATGCCCAGTAGAAGCATGGAGCTTTGGATACAGAGTATAGTTTCTCATAAAATAGAAACAACAATAGTGGACTTACAAAATACCATCATGAAACGATGTCATTTGCTAACATTTTTGCTTATCAACATTGCTTGGTCATCAAGGTTATAATCAATAAATCTTTAAAGTGAGTAAGGAAACCATGGTTTCATTGGCAGCTCTGATCAAGGTGGCTGCTGGCAACATCACCCAAAGTAACACGAAAATAATTAGATCATGTTTAGGTTCTGCTTCTGAGATGAAGACCAAGTGACACGATTGAACATGAAGCCAAACATGCGTACCTGACAATACAACACCTCGCACAAAGCCCCACATGGTACTACCAGAAAAATTTAAGCCAATACCCACCAAAAGTAACAGGAAAAAATTGGGTCGTGCAAGTTGACGTATTTCTAATGCAAACACAAATAAGACACAAACAAGACCTCGAAGAAGAAATTTCCACCCCTAGCTGTGACCTTATGATCATATTCCGACTGTTTATTGAGAAGACCTGAACAAAATGCAGCTCCATTTGCTAGAAGAACGGGTGCCCAAATGCTTTTAACTTGAGTCAGGTCATAAAACTTCCATAGCCAAAGATGTATACGGTTACAATATTGTAAGACATTATTCTTCCTAAATAATATTCTCATGCATCATCGGCACATTTGGAAAAAATACCAAGCGGGCCATTATGCAACCACATGAAGGATATAAAATTTAGGGATCATACAAAGCTTAATTCATCATCCTTGCACTTGCCTCATAGGCAGCAATCTTTTTTCTGACCACAGCCAACTCCTCTCAGGGCAGTAGACGCAAGCTGCAGTTTGCCTCCCTGATAGAGTTGCTCCTACCTTCCTGATAATCCTACAAGCAGGCAGGCAAACTTTCATTTTTCATTGGCCGCTCACTGCTTTAAACCATTTTCATGAGCAAAGCATACAATAACTTCAACTTACTAGTCTCTTTCTTGAAAAATTTGTCTCAATAAACAAAGAGCACGTTACATGGGATTCAGATTTGTTATTTCCCTCTGGCATTGAACATTATCCTCATTCTGCTGTCACAGAGATTCTTAAGCAAATAAATGTCTGGAGGCTCATAAAATGAAGGTACTGCTATTGTTTGTCTGGTTTCATCATTGTTTGCATCTGCCCAAGGATTAGAAGTTATCTAATTTTCTGTTGTCAAATTGAGTAATCTTTATATGGTGATACTCTTGGCATGAATCCTTTCAGACTAGATCAGAAGACACCTCAAAGTTTTCTTCCATGCAGTCTTGCTTTACCAAACAGGTCCGTGTTCTACTGGATATTTTATGTCAAACTCACTTTTTTTCATTATTGTTTTCTTTGGTGCTGTCACTAGTATTCTTGAGGTCTAATGTTGAAAAACTTTGTATTTTGAGATTCACATCCATTCAATGCATACTTTGGAGTGAAAGCATGTGAGAAATAATCATTTATAACATATACAACATTAGTAACTGGACTGAGCATGTGGTTCTCCATTTTGGGAGTAGGGTTTTATCTAAATGATAGCTTTCGTAAAGCACCTTTTATTGAATGATTGAACTGGAGGATGCAAATTTTATCCCCCAAGATAGACAATTTACATATATGAAGGTTAACAAAATTAAGGTGTTCTCTCTCCATGACAAGATACCACTGAATAGGAAATATTATAAAGCAAAAGCGAGGCCAGGAATGCTTTGTGGTACTCAGTGTTGGGCATACAACAATCTCCTTAAGAATGTCCATGTCAGGTAAGAAAATTTTAAGGTAGAAATAACCACAATACGGGACACTGAAATCATAGCGATGTTTTAGAGTGGGGAACTCTGAATTCATAATGAGTTTTTTAGAGAAAAAGTTGGTGTGATGTAATGGGAAAAGACTTGGTTTTCTAGAATGAAATGCTTACATGAAACATATTTGGACTCATTGGCGGCTAAGGATTCATGTAGAAAACCCCACTCTTTGTGGGAGAAGTCTTGGTTTTGATGATCCAAAGAACCTTCCTCATTTTATAGTCAACAAGGGGTTCATTGTTCGTGTTGCCAGAGAGGGCATGGTCATGGGACGAGAAACAGTCATATAAGGAAATAAAGATACTTGCACAATTCGTCCATGCATGCTATAGGTCCTCCCTGTACAGCCACTCCAGTTTTGCAGTGTTCCAAGTCCATTGAAGACATCCAGGAATCCTCCAAAGGAAACTCTGATGAGCATCCTCTTGATTATAATAACCTTCAGTACTTGAACTTGATCTGGGAAGACTTCAAAACGATCTTCAGGATAAATCTTCAATAGAAAAAGAGAACGAAATTATAATCATCTTGTTCATTAGACTTCCATTGGCAGAAAACTTGCAGTAACAATCTAATTAGATCAAATGCTGTGTGACTTAGTTTGAGATTTCTGATGTTCTGCAGGATGCCAATATGCAAAATAGATCTTTCCTGTCATCTAGAACTAATCCATTTTAAACTGAATGCCATGGATAACGCGTAACAAGTCAGACTTGTCAAGTATCTGTCCTTGGAGATTGTATATTATTATATTGTAGCTGGAAGTTAACTACGATGAGTTGCTTTCTGCTTTGACTTTGAAGACAATTGTTTTTGTGAAGCAGGTTACTATGCTCATCCATGATTTGTTCGATCACCGTCATTATGCCCCTATTTGTCTCTCTGTTTTGTATCATCTCATTATAAGCGTAATTGCAGTTTCTGATAACCCATTACAGAACTCATCATCTAATCTCTAAGGAAAACAAAGCACAAACTAATGCATTTTACAGCCCCTTGATGGACACTTATCATAACCCAAGAGAAACAGAGGAAGAAAAAACGTAAATTGAAACAGAGATAGATGTTCTTTAATAAGTTGCAAGTTTCTAGAAAGGAAGTTCACAAATATTTAACATGACTTTTTGAATGACTGTTTCATTTGGCAAAGGCATATTAGGATCAGCTGATATCAGTAAAACACTAAAGAGAAGAACTAAATAACATTGGAAAGTTAACTTGTCCATATTCATCATTATCATGGTTTAACAGTAGATAATATCATAATGCAACAGAAAATAACTGGAATTCCAAAACAAACAAACAGGCGCACGAGAAGAAAACGTCATGGTCTAACCACATAGTGTATACGAAATCCCAAAATCTGTTACTTTATCCTGCAACTACCGTTTAGAAAGGAATAAATTGGGAAGATCCTTCTCAATCTGATATTATCCATACAAATATCATGAAGATTTGTGTTCCTGTTTATTTGTGTACTTCCCTTTTCCATCCCAGAGTACATCATTGTGGCTGGGATACAACATGAGTTAAGCTTTACACCTAGTGCTTCCCAACAAGTAAGCACACAAAAGATTTTATGCAAACCCATAGACAATATTAATCTTATTAAAAACATGATGCTGATCCGCTGCATCAGTTGATCTTGGATTAATTGGTTCCTTGGAGAAAACAGTCAAATTTGGTGCCAATAGAAGACAAAATGAGCAACCATTGATGTGTTGACTGTTGAGTACCAACTGTTTATCGAGTCACTTTTGGGCAGTAATTTGTCAACATGTTTACAAGACTGACATGAAAACCCGTATGCAAGAAGATAATAGAATGCGATATGTGATTAGTTATTTCTAATGGAAATTTTTCGGAGCTACTTTGTGAATGAAATTTTAGATTCACCCGTTCAAAAGTTTATAGGCTTTGACTTGCAAGTTAGAAGTTTTCCTCTAGTGATGAATCAACATACATACACATGGGCTTTCACCAATAATCTTTTGTATCTATTGAATGTTGGTTCCGAAATAGAGCAGTAATGGTGTACAAAATTTAACAATGATAATAAGACTGTTCAGTATCTGAAGTACAACCAAAGCTAGAAATTAGATGAACTTCATGATAAGTCCACTTTTTCCCCTCAGGCTTAACATTACTATTCTTGCCCAAGCATGCATAATTTTGTCCGCTAAACTCTATAGAATTAGTGATGGAAAGATCGAACCCCTTCCAAAAGACCTGGTGATGTTTATACTTTATACTGGTTGTCATCTACCTAAAGTGATCCTCCTTTACTTGGACTTAGGACTGACTACAAGGAAAATCCTCACCATTGTTGGAGTTTTTCATAATAAATCTAGTAAATGTACAACAACAACAACAACAACTAAGACTTTTCCCATACTAGACGGGGTCAGCTAAATAAATCTAGTAAATGTATGAAAAATAAATTTGTAAAACCCAGTAGCTTGTATGTTATGCAAGCTGTCAAATAAACTATTTTTGGAGTGAATTGCAAAGCATAGAGAAATTAATAGACTACAAAATATCTTTTACCTTATTTGGATCACTCAGAAGGTTTCTCAAAGGGTCAAATTGCAATGAGATTCGTTCCTAATGAGATTTAAAAAATATAATAACAGGATCCATGTTATCAAACATCAATAAAACCTTAACCGCAAGAAGGGCATCTGACCTATGACCATGAGGAAACCTGTCCCTCAAACTAGCTATATCTAAAAGATCTTTTAGATCCTATATGAACTTGCTTGGTCACTCACATCCATCCCTACTTCTTTCTGCTCATAGAACTGACATTGTTGTCACGAACAAATTATCGACACATTGTGCCACATGCAGTCTGCAAACAGGCGCACCATTTCAGCATGTAGTTTAGAAATGCAAGTCAGACCAATGAGCAGAACGATTTATATACATAACAGATATCCGACTTGATCACAATTCTAGCTACAAATAATGAAAAGAAATAGCTCTTCCCATACATCCAGTTTTACCGAGTGATGCCATCCCAAATGTTGAGATATATCGATCAATAAACTATAAATTGAAGTTCATGGAGAAAGGGTTCATAGATAGAGGCAAGAGTCGGGCAAACTAACGCAAACTCTTAAAAAAACATAGAACCTCATACGGAGTTTGAAATCCAAAGTAGTCAACTTAACTTTCGAATCCATTTAACAAATCCACCGAAAAAACACATGCAAATAAGTTTGATGAACACAGATCACATAAGGAGCTGATGTTTTTCTTTCACACACAAGCACAACAAAAATCTTACAAATTCAGTCACAAACCCTAAAATCCCAAATCATAATATTGATTCCTTAAATATACATCGTAATCTGGCGAAATAGCCCGCCAAAATTTGTCGGGAAACCAATTGGATGGAAGAGTCATATAATTTCTTTAAAGAAACGTCATAATACGCCCAAGAAATAGGTGTATGCGTAAAACAAATTTCATAGAGAGAGCTGAAAGTTGTGTAAGAGGAGATCAGAGTTGATTATTCGAGTACCCTGAGTTTTTCGATGAGCTCGATGATGACATTCTTCTCCGAAAACCTCACGCTCGAGTTCCCCCTCGAAACGCTGCAGCAACTCTGCCAATTAACTCTTCATCCATGTCCCACTCTCTCTTCTCACCTCCAATGGGTTGATCTCACTGCTGGCCATCGGGTAAAGTGATTGAGATCTCGGTCGATCAATGCGCGGAAACTGAACGCTTAATGTTTCTCATTCTCTTGCGCGAGTGGTACCCGCCAGTTGCTCCCGCGCTATTCGAACCTTGTAAACTTCAATTCACAACGGTACGTAATGTACGACACGAGACACGTAATGTTGAACCGAAGCAACAAGCCCGACAGTCAAGCAATCAAAGTTGAACCGGTGATGAAAAACCTTGAAGAGGCTCACTTCACAGGAGCACGAAAATACGATACCGGACACGTAATGTTGAACCGAATGGTCAAGCCAAAACGGTCACGCACAAGCAGAATCTCTTCTGTGATAACTCACATTAGTGAGACAAATTTAACGCCATGAGAGAGAGAGAGAGAGAGAGCACTTGCCGGAGCGGGAGGCAAGGCAGACCCTTTGGCGCATCCCCTTGCCATCGATGTAGTACTTGGTGGAGCCGCTTTGGAACTGAGCTATGCAACGTCGGCCTCCTTGAGCTCCCAGCAGAAGTCGTCCGAACGGCACGGGAGATGATCTTCCAGGGTTTCTTCTCGGATGACATTGACGCTGCACAGAGAGGAAGAGAGGATAGAAGGATATTAAAATACTTGCTTTCTTCTTCGTGGCAGCCGTGAAGATACTTTCTGATTATTCAACATATTTAAGAATTTTGGACCCTTACGATGGCACCAGTAGCGCTAAATCCGAGCACGAGCATGTTCAAGATGAATTCGTGTTGCGACCTGGATCAACGGTCAACCGAGTGACTGAAGCATGGTTCTGCTGATAGGCAATGCACAACACAAACTTGTGATGCGGAAGGTTCACGTTAAATTCCCACCAAAACTAACACCAAGAAAATCAAATCATTCACCTGTTTTTGACATAACCAAATGACACCATTGAACATGAAAAACATGCATTTTCTGCATATAACCTCTGATAAGAAAGCCTGACACTGCTCAACAAGAAAACTTCGTGTTCTCATCCATCTAAGGTAACAGGAAAAATTGGCTTGCCCTCACTGCTCGGTTTGATGTATTTCATACTCATGGAAGAAGACACAAGGATGACCCGGAAAAAGAAATATCCATCTCTACCTCTGACCTTAGAATTATGCCCCCACTGTTAGCCGCTCCTTTTGCTAGAAGAGAGATGCCTACTGCTTTCACCTTGAGTTTGGTCATCAAACTTCTATTCAAAGAGATGTATATACAGTTACAACATTGTAGAGACGTAATTCTTTTTAAAGAACAATTGCGGACATGATCAAACAAAGGCAAGCACTAGAAGTCTAACAAACTTTAGCTGCCCCTGCACTTTCTGCAATACACTGCGCCTCATACGCAGCAATCTTTTCTCTGAGCGCAGCCACTGCCAGCGCTAGAGACGCAGGCTGCAATTTGCCTCACTGAAAGGGATGCTCCTCCCATGCGGCTAATATAGTTCTACAAATAAGCCAACTTTCATTTTCAGTGGCTTCTCCTGCTTTAGAGCATTTTCATGAGCAAAACTTGCAGCAACTTCAAAGGAGACGACTCAAACTGAATAAAAATGACCAATATAACAGTCACATTATAGGTCCGCAGGTCCCACCTCGGTCATCCCTCACGTTGACATGTCAGACGTGATACCACGAGTTCAGGGATGAGGTAATAAAATATGAGATCTAGGTGCAGTCAACTGCCTCTTGGTTTGCCACTGCTCTCCCTCTCTCTCTCTCTTGTTTTTATTTTATGATACTTAAAGCACGGCTGCCCATCAGGTTATACAAGGGAAATAACTTAAATGACCATTATACCCCTATTAAGTAACTCTAATCCAAAGGACCATTAAAAATTGAAAATGCAACAAACTTCAATTATAACTAATCTAGATTATAATTCAACACTCTCCTTCAAGTTAAGATGAAGATATTATGAGTTCTCAACTTACTAAGAAGCTTCTTCCGTCATCCCTTTCTTAAGGATTTATTTAATAAGTTCGTACACCGTTCTTCGTATCTTACGTATATCATCTGGATAATCTATGATTTTACTGCATCTCTTATGAAGTGAAAATCTATCTCGATATGTTTCGTTCTTTCATTATACATAGGGTTAGTAGTTATCTTAATTATTGCTTGATTATCACATTAGAAAATAATTGATTCTAATAGAGATTTTAGCCAAAGCGTTTCACACATGCCAATTGTAGTTGCCTTGTACTCTACTTCTTCTAAAGATCTACAATTTGTTTTTTACTTTTTCATGAGATTATATTACTACCTAGTACTCAGATGTAAACCTTTTATCGATCCTACCAATCAACATTTGCATATACTTTAATATTTAAATGATTGTGAGTTGTATACATAAGACTATTTCCAAAAGTGTGTTTTAGGTATCTCAATATTTATCTCATGACATTCATGTGAGATTTTGATAAACAATGTACAAAACGACTTACCATACTTATAGCGTAGGAGATATTTGAGTGTGTGATGGTCAAGTATAAAACATCTTACTAATCTTTGGTACTCTCAAGGTTCCTGCAATGGTTCATTTGTATTAGCACTTAATTTCAGGTTACTTTTCATGGTACACTTGTTGGTTTATATTTTAGCATTTGAGTATCCCTTAATAAGTCTAGAGTATATTTCCTTTGAGTTAGTAATATGTTCCTTGAATTCCTCAAAACTTCAATCCCTATGAAATAATGGACATATCCCAGATCTTTCATGTCAAACAAGGAGAATAGTTGATATTTTAACTGTCTAATTTCATTATCATTACCTCTAGTGATGATAATATCATCCACGTAGACCACCATGATGCAAATACATTCTTCTTTTTTTATAAACATTGTATGATCACATACACTTCTAGTAAACCCGAGGCTTATGACTCTATCGCTAAATAGTTTAAACCATGCATGAGGTAATTGTTTTAGTCCATATATTGCTTTCTTAATATTACATACACTGTTATATGTGTAGTCATTACACGTCCCAGGTGGTAAATCTATATAAATTTCTTCAATCAAATGCCCTTGGAGAAATATATTTTTGACGTCTAGTTGCCAAAATTTTCACCCTTTGTTTGCAACTATGTTGATAATTACTCTAATAGTTATCATTTTTGCTATTGGTACAAAGGTTTCCAACCCATAGGTTTGACTATAGCCTTTAGCAACTAAACGAGCTTTGTATCTCTCAATACTATCGTTAGCTTTGGACTTGATGGTGTAAACCCACTTGCATCCTAGTGGCTTTCTCACTAGAGATAGTTTTACGATTTCTTATGTATGGTTCTTTTTCAAAGCTAGAATATCAATCTTTATCGCCTCTCTCCAATGTTTAGAGTTTGTAGTTTCATCATAATTTCTTGGTACCTGAATAAGATCAAAATTAAGTGTGAACACCTTGAAGTTATTTGAACTATTTTGGTAAGAAATGTATTTGAGAGATTGAATAAGTAAAAGATCTCTTATCTTTTCTCAATGCAATGAGAACATCCAACTCATTTTTAGTTGGTACTATGATGAATTGTTCAGGCACACACTCATCTAACTGCAAATCTAAGGGGAGTCTTTCCTCTTGGGGCATGGTAGGTTGCATGATTTTCCTTGTAGTTCTTTTGTTCCTTCTTCTATAAACTTGCAGTCTTTGCTTAGTCTGATCCTCAAATTCTATTTTCTCTTGATGAAAAGTAACTTCACTTTTTACCTCAAATCATGAACTTATAGGTATAACCACCGACTCTTTGTTCCGTGTAAGTGATTTCTCTCCCTTACTATCATAGTAGGTGGAGTTTTCAAAGAAGGTTACATCAATTGATAGATGTACTTTCCTCCTACAAAGGTCATAGTAAATATAGCCTTTCTGTGTAGACGAGTAACCTAGAAAGATACACTTGATAGCCTTTGAATATAGTTTATTACTATGTCTTGAGTGAATATGAACATAACACACACATTCGAATATCCTGAGGAGAATATCAAACATCTTTTTATTTAGCATCAATACCTAAAGTGGGATCTTTCCTTGTAATACAATTGAAGGGGTCTGGTTTATGAGATAGATAGTCATCAGAACTCCATCACCCCAAAATATCTTAGGAGCATTACTCTTGATTAATAAAACTCTAGTTGTTTCTAGGATGTGGTAATTTTTCCTCTCTATCATTCCATTTTGTTGTGGTATATATACACATGTAGTCTGATGAACTATGTTGTGATTCTTGAGATACATTTTCAAGTGTATTCCATTGAATTCTCCACCATTGTCAGATATGATGCATTTAATAGAACATTGAAATTGAGTCACCACAAACTTGTCAAATGTTAGAAATATAGTTGAAACTTCATTCTTATTTTTTATTAAGTAAACCATTGTAAATCTTGTACAATCATCAATAAAAGTAACAAAATATTTGTAGCTTGACATAGCAACCACATGACTTGGACCCCATACTGCTGAGTGTACGAGCTCAAACGGATTTATTTTCCTAGACTCACTGTAAGAAAAGCTAGCTCTATGATGCTTAGCTTTCTAACAAGTTTCACATCCAAAAGACTCATTAACCACATTTAAACTCAACTTAGGGACCATAATCTTCAATTTGAGAATTGGAAGATAACCAAGTCATTTGATGCCAAATTCTGATTTCCTTGATACTTGCATCAAAAATCTCTTTATTTGGTGTCACTCTTGACTTTACTTCATCCAACACATATAACCCACCTTTGACTTTATTATGACTAAGAGTCCTCCTTGTTCTCCGATCCTGAAAAAACAACTATTTTCATAAAAAATAAGTGGACAGTTTAATTCATTAGTAATAGCATGAACATATACGAGATTAGTAAGGAATTTGGGAACATGTAAAGCTGAATGTAGATTACTGATTGACGTTCTCATAATCTCTTTTCTTTAGATATGTAAATGAGAGTTGTCTCCAAGTTTTACACTATTGCTCACTTTGACACAATAATATGAGTTAAAGATATTTCTCTTACCAGCCATATGTAGCCCTTGAATTAATAACCCAAGAATTACAAGACAAACTAGTAGAGTTCACACATACATGAGCTTTGATCATATTTCTTTGGTATCTCATGAATGTTGGTTTCAAAATGGCGCAGCCATGGTCTAGAACATTTAGCATTGATATCAAGGGCAAAAAACAATAATAGGACTCAATATCCTAGGTATATATCTACGAATACACTAAAATTTTAAGTTTATAGACAAAAAGTTCATGCATAGAGGCAACAATCAGCAAACTAACTCTTAATTTCCCATCTATTTAACAAACCCCATCAGCAAAACGAATCACAAATCATACAAGTCATACACAACCCCTAAAATCAAAATCATCAAATTAACTCCTCAAAAAAAAAAAAAAAAAAAATATATATATATATATATATTTGGCTAAGAAACCAGCACAATTTGTCGGAAACCAATTGGATGAAAAGAATCATATCGTTTTCTCAAGGAACGGGCAGACCGTTCCTTAGATACTCCTTTCTCTCTCTCCTCCAATCGATCGATCTCACCACACACGATCAATCGATCGATCATTTCAGATCTCGGTCGATCAATCACCCGAAACCAAACGCTTAGGGTTTTTCATTCTCGTGCTCCAGCGGCTCCCGCTAGTAGTTGCTGCCGCGCTATTTGAACTTTGAAAAATTTCACAAGGGTACGTGGCATACGACACGAGACACGTATCTTGAACCGAAGCATCAAGTCCGATAGTCAAGCAACTAAAGTTGAAGCAGTGACGACAAATTCTAAAGAGGCCTACTTCGCAGAAAGTCGAAAATACGACGCGTGACACGTAATCTTGAACCGAAAGGTCAAGCAAAAACGGTCACACAAAACCAAAATCTCGAATCTGAATTCACACATAAGAAGAGCGGCCACGCACGAGAGTGAGACTACTTGCCGAATTCCAGGCCCTCGACGTTTGGAGCTGAGGTGGGCGACCGACGCGTTCTTGAGTTCGCAACCGAAGTCGTATGCGCAGGCAATGATCTTCGCAAGTTTCTTCTCAGACGCCATTGACACTGCAAAGAGAGAGAGAGATGGATGGATGCCCCGATGGAAATTAAACTCCTTGCATCTTGGTTTGGGGCAGCCATGAAGATTCGGGGTCATTATTTTAATTCATTACCTCACTTCTAACACATGTAAACCTTGAGATGCCTTTCCTTTGGCACCAGTCACATTAAACCATCGAAATCTCGTCTCCGGGGACGCATTTCTGCCGTGTCATGCATATCTCATGATCTATATTCAAGTCAGGAGCAGCTCAACGGAAAAGACAAACCCATTTTTCCTCTTTGGTTGGACACGAGAGCAGATTATTTAGACCGTGTCCGTGCATAGTTCAGGTGACACGTGTTACATTATCAGCAGTTTTATGTTTTGTGTCATGAGCAGGTCAATCCATAAACAATCTGAACTTTGCTGCTCTGGAGGGTTATTACAAGCTTGTCGTGTTGTATTTGTGTAGAAATTTTACGTCTCGTCATATATTGCCATAGCTACAAACCTCAAACCTCGAGACCGACCACTGCACGTATCAGTAACTGTGTTTCTATATTTATCTTTAGATTTAAAAGTAAAGAAACCGATTTAGCAAGAATACTTCTTAGAACAAGAAGCATCAGGATTAACCATATTTTTGAGTGGGTCGTCATGGTAACGAAGGGCGATGGTAACGACCAGTCATTAGCAAAGCGGATGGTGGATTTGGAGATAGTAAAAAGTATGAGTGGGTGATGATGATGGTGGTACTGGCAATAAGTAGTGCCGGTAACGAAGACAAGGGCGACGGCGGAAATCAGTTCAGGTTCAGGTTCACATGTTCATGACATAAGCACCAAAATGACCACTGAATGCTGACCTAAATCAACTGATTACGAAAGCCTGACACAGCACAGCCAGAAAAACTCGTGTTCTTGTCCACCTAAAATAAGAGGAAGAATTGGCGTGTGCTCATTTCATGTATGTCTGATACAAACACATGAGAAGAAACGAACACGACCCAGAAGAAGTAATTATCACCCCTAGCTGTGACATTAGAATCATATCCCAATGTTATTTACCCCATTTGATAGAAGAGGCGGTGCCTAATGCTTTCACCTTGAGTTCGACCATAAAACTTCCATTTGAAGACATTGTAGACATAATTCTTCCTAAATAACAGTTGTAGACATGATCTCCACATCTTCAAACAATACCACGTGGGTCATGAGGCTCTATAGCACGAGAAGGATAACAATTACAAGGATCATACGAAGCTTAATTCATCAGCAGTGTTTGCATTTGCTGCGACGGATCGGGCCTCGTAGGAAGCAATCTTTCTTCTGACCGCAGCCAACTCCTCTCCAGCACCACAGACACAGGCGGCAGCTTGCCTTCCTGATAGAGTTGCTCCTTCCATGCTGTCGATATAATCCTGTAAATATGTAAATATGTGAACGTTCATTTTCAGTGGCTGCCCGCTGCCTTAGACCATTTTCACGAGCAAAGCTTGTAACTTCAAGGAAAACGACTCAAACTGAAGCAAGAGCGTAATAACGACCCCTACAAAAATCAGAAGCTGCAACCATGTTTACAACGACGTTTATCAAACAAATTTTAGATGACCACGGCAACCAGCTTCATAAGAATCAGTTAGAACTTCAAAGAACATATTTTAGTCAAAACAGAAACTCAATTTAGTAGACTTCCTGCCATGATATGATATATTCCCCAAACACAGATACTTGACAAGTCTTACTTGGCATTCGTTATCCCATGTCATTCCATTTGAAATGGATTAGTTCTAGAAGATGGGGAAAAGAGAAATCTATTGTGCATATTGATCCTGCTGAAAATCAGAGATCTAACACCAGAATTTCAATCAAATTAGTACTCAGAGCTCGCAACCTAAATCACAAGGTACTTGATCCAACTAGATTGTTCCTGAAATTTGTCGTCAATAAAAGTCTAATGGACTAGATATCCATTAAAATAGCATTCTCTTTCTCTATTGATGTTTCATCATGAAATTTGATTGTCTTTCCAGCTTATGTACTCAGGGTTAATCATCTTCGTAATCAAGACAATGCTCATTTAAGGGTTACCTTCGGAGGAAATTGTTTCTTGATGTCCTCCATGGACATGGAAGATTGCAAAACTGGAAATTTCAAAATACCCCTCTTTGTCAGGACCTATAACAAGCATTAACGAATTGTACAAGTATCTCCTTTGCTTATATGACTGTCTTCACATCCGATGGTCATGCCCCTCTCCGACAACATGAACAACGCGCTTTGGTGTTACTATAAAATGTTCTTTCAATCATGAAAACCAAGCCTTCTCCCACACTGAGTGGGGTCAGCTACATAACTTTTTAGTTCCCATTTAGCCCACTTACATGTCATATTAGCATTAAACTCCAAAAACCCAAGATTATGTGTGGTTCTTTCTAAAACTTGTGAAGCATTAATTGTGCCTCTGTCATTTTGTTTTCCTATTGATGTCATACCAACTTTTTCCTAATAACTTCTAGATCCACCTCAATAATTCCATCTCCACCATTGACATTTTTATGGTGGTTGTTGTCTCCCTCACATTTGATACCAGAGCACTATTAGCCTTGCTATTTCTTATACTATTTACCTTTTTATTTCTGTGGTATCTCATCACACAGGATACCTTCATATTAGTCCAGCATATACCTAAATTGTGTATCTTGGGGATAATGTTTACATCCTTCAGTTCAATCTTACGATAAAAAAATGCTCTGCGAGAGGTATGATTTGGATCACCCCATTCCTCAAAATGGAGAACCACCTGCTCAATCTAGTCGCTATTGTTGCATATGTTACAAATTATTATTACTCACATGCTTCACTCCATAGGATGCATCTAGTGAATGTTAATCTCTAAAATACAAAGATATTCACATAGAGATTCAGGAATATTTGGGATTGCACCATATAAAGCAACGATAAAATAAGTTCGTTATATAAATAATCTAGTAGAACACAGACCTGTTTGGTATACGATCCAGCAAGGAAGAAATTTTTTATTGGTGTCTTCTGATCTGGTCTGAACGGGTCCATTCCAGGAGCCTCACGATATAAAGATTGACCAATTTTGACAACAGAAGACCAGATAACTTCTAATCCTTGGGCAGATGGAAACAATGATAAAACCTGAGAAGAAAAATAAGGGCAAAATAGAGAGCGTTCTTGGAAAACATATATATACATGATCAACCACCATGCTGATTGAACTACGTGCAGTACGGGTACTAACATGCCCCAACTAAACTTCACCACCAGTTAAAGGCAAAAAAAGGATGCACGGTATAAATTATTTCCTTCAATTTACGCAGCTCTGCTCAGGTACTTCCTTGAGAATATTTACGATAGCAGAACAAGGACGTCATAGGGTGAAATACCAAATCTTCACGTGTAACTTACTCTTTGCTTATCAAGGCAAAGTTCTCACTAAAGAGACTAAAAGGTTGAAAGCAATTTAGAGTCTCAGGCCTCCTAACCTTGTTGAAAAATATGAGTTTAGAGTCAGTTTTAGTAAATTTGATGTTTTTAGGTATTATTGTAATTGTCCGAAGTCGTAAGGGCATTTTGGTAATTTTCTGTACTAAGGGTATTTTGGTCATTTTACGTTTTACAGCTCATTATATAAGGGCTGATAGGTTGTAATTAGGGTTAAGTGGCTGAGATTAAGAAAGAGAGAAAAAGAGGGGGGGGGCCTCCATTGGAGGTCCGCCCCCTCCTCCGATCTCTACATTTCTTCTTATTTATGTTTGTGATTTTAAATCTCCACTGTGCAACCACGTTTTCCAACATGGTATCAGAGCCGTTTGATCAATGGAAGCAGCGGCAGACTCGTCGGAAGTTGAAGAAGGAAAGCGATAAAAAAAGATTGTAAAGAACAGACCGATTGAAGCGAAAAGAAAGAGGGGGCGGTCTCCTCGTGCCCGCGTAGATCAATTGTTTTTGCTGGTTGAAGGAGCGAAAGGAGAGCGCGGCAATATGTGAATCCGAGATCCTCATAGCAGCTCTAAGAAGCAGGCACTAGAAATGATTCGTGAGCTTCAAAAGCAGTTCCCTATAAAGTGTTCTCCCATGCGATTGAGACTCGTTCCTGAAAATAATGCACCATGATGGATAAACTTGATGATTGGAGTGGTTCAGTCATCTCAAAGGAGGGATCTGGGAATCAGCTTTCTGTGGTATGCGAAATAGATCCTGGTTGTTTCCATGAATGCGATTCTATGGTGAGGAATTGACAAGGGAGACTAGAAATGCTAGCAGATTCTGTGCATGTTGATGGGGATGCTCATGTCGATGATTATGATGATCACGGCACAGCTCCATCAAACATCGACAGACAACTTCCAGATTCTGTTTCCCAGTTGAGTGAATCGATGCCACCTGCTCACCATCTCAATAGATATCACAAACACTAGCAAGCAGGTGAAGCAACAGAAGTGCAACACGTGCAATGCTCTTGTAGATGCAAAGGAGTATCGCGATCACTTCAAGAGTGACTGGCACAAGCACAACCTTAAGCGCAAGACAAGACTGTTGCCGCCTCTGTCTCTTCTAGAGTGCATGGTGACAAGGAAGTCGGTGATTCGCAAAATGATACAAAGGATTATTCATTGTGAATTTTGATAAGGTTAGAATGGACCCTCAAAGCATAAACAATTTCTAGGGGAAAGGTTGAAGTCACGTTGCAAGGGAATGATGCAGTAGACCAACTGTTTGATGAAATGTTTCAGAGAAACTTCAAACATGTACATCAAGTGTTCGATGAAATGCCTAAGAGAGATGTTTACCTGCATATCAAGTGTGCTCAAATGCTCAAGAGGGCTAAAAATTCGAATTTTTTTTTTTTAAAGAAGGTATGAAGTAGTAGTGATGATTTCTTCATTGGAAAAACAACTGAATGAAAATAGAAGGAAAGATAGAATGCAGAAAATCAGTCATTTTCACTACACATGCATGACAAATCAAATCATAGAAGAGGCCAAAGGAATTTGATGGTATGAAATGTGGCAGTATCACCAAGAAGCATGAAAGTTAAAACCTTGAGTTGCTAAAGTAAACAGTCAAGAGGACTGGAAAATCGGTTGTAGTCACCATGTGAAGGGCCACAGACCGACTAGTATAAGCAGATGTCTGTATTCTACTATTTGAGTGGTAGAGAGAGGGCACACAACCAACACACCGATTGCAGTCACCATGTCAAGGGTCGCAGGAAAAGCCATGTGAAGTGTGTATGGTGGAGTAGTACCTCCTATCATAAAAAGATCAGCTTTCTCAAAAGTAGAAAAAATATGACTTTTGAAGTGTAGCTGCCGAATCACTCTATGGAAAAGAAGAAAGAGAGAGTGAGCAACCGACACCCATAGAAGGGTCGTGTGGTACCCATGTGTTCTTGATTGTTCAAGTTGTTTTACAGAAACCTTGAAGAGATCGCTCGTGCATGTGTGGTGAAGAAAGAACTAGTTTTTTGGTAAGTTTGGAGTTCAAAGTATCTCACTCCCAACTTGAGACGGGGGTGTTGAAGAATATGAGTTTACAGTCAATTTTAGTAAATTTGATGTTTTTAGGTATTATTATAATTGTCCGAAGTCATAAGGTCATTTTGATAATTTTCTATACTAAGGATATTGTGGTCATTTTACGTTTTACAGCTCCTTATATAAGGGCTGATAGGTTGTAATTAGGGTTAAGTGGCTGAGATTAAGAAAGAGAGAGAAAGAGGGGGAGAGGCCTCCATTGGAGGTTCGCCCCTCCTTCGATCTCCACATTTCCTCTTCTTTATGTTTGTGATTTTCAATCTCCGTTGTACAACCACGTTTTCCAATAAACCCTATCAAGGGACCCATAACTAATTTCAAAAGAAAAAACAGAACAAACTAATGCATTTTAAGGGCTCCTGATGAACACGTGATAACCCGAGACATATACAGGAGGGAGAAAAGTAAATGAAAATAAGTAGATGGATCTTCCTTAATAAGTTGCAAGTCTAGCAAGGAATTTCTGAAATACTTAACCTGTTTTTTGACTTTGTCAATGATTTTTTCATTTGGAAAAGGCATATATGGATCAGCCGGTGTCAGAACAGCTCTGCAAAAATAACATAGAGAAGTTAACTTGTTGATATTCATCATTGTCATCGTTAAAAACTAGATGTGCAACACAAAACAACTGAAATTCCAAGATAAAAACAGCAGTGCAGGAAAAACATAATGGCGAAAGCAATCAGAGTATAACAGATCTCAATATCTATAACCTTATCCTGCAACTAAAGTTTAAAAAGGAATAAATTAGGAAGATTCTTCTCAATCTCATATCATGCACACAAATATCATGAAGATTTGTAACAATGTTATCTACCTGTTTATTTAGCCTTGTTCCCTTTCCCATCTTAGAGTAGACCAATCTGTTTAGGATGCAACATGAGTTGAGTTTTACACCTAGTGCAGCCTGAAATGAAAGCATACAAGATGGATACAAGTATACAACAACAACTAAGCCTCTTCCCATACTAGATGGGGTTGGCAAAGCATACAAGATGGATCTCCAGAAATTTTTCTAACACCCCATGGCCTTAACCAAAAAATACACAGAAGTTCTATGCAAACCTATATGCAAGAGGAAGATCTTATTAAAAGAACAATGCTGGGTTATCTTGGTTGATCTTGGATTAACTAGTTCCTTACCAAAACTAGTCGACAAAGAATTTGCCACTATTGGAAGACAAAATGAGCAACCATTGACATGTATGAGCAGCAACCGTTTAGGGTGCTAATTTTTAGGCAGTAAATGTCAACTTGGGCACAAGATGTTTGATGCAAACCCATTTACAAGAAGATAATCTTATTAAAAGAACGACGCTGATCAGCTATATTGGTTGATCTTGGACGTTGCTAGAAGTCTAGAAGTGTGTCCGTCTATAGTATATGGATAAATGGATGATATACACACTCCCTGCACGTTAAGTCCTTGACTTATCCACTCTTTCTTCGCTGTCTCGTCATGTCCTCGTCAAATAAGCATCATGTTAACACAACGCTAAATATAATTGTTGAAGAAAAAAAGAAGAAATGGATCTCTGCTCCTATTGGATCCATATCTGATCTAATAGGTGCTCCATGGTGTAACTTTTATTAAGTAGGGGCATATTAGGAATTAAAGTTAGAAGCAAAAAACCCTGCACCTTCGTCATTAACGTGAAAGAGGAAAGAGAGAAAGGAGGCGGCTGCCAAGAGTATAGCAGCGACCCCCAATCCTTTGTAACTTCGAATTTTATGATATTAGTAATTGTTTTTCATTATTTGCTTTGTGTGTAAGAGTTTATACATAGTATCAAAGCATAATCCATGAGATTAGGGTTTCACGATTAGTCAACAACAGTGTTTATGCCCTAAGGGTTGAAGTTTATTCAATAAACGATCAAGAAAACTGGTTGAAGTTGTACTACATCAGATTTGACGAAGATTCGAAAAAGAAAAGTAAAGGAAAACTTGAGATTGTGACCTAGAGCATGGGGGCGCAATCATGTCTGAAAAGAAGAAAATGTTGGAAAGTGCAGAAATGTCAATATTGACAAGAGTGAAACATTTCAAATTACAAGGAAAAAACTATCTACAATGGGCATAATACATTGAACTTGCGGTATTGGCAAGAGAAAGATGGAAATATCTTACAGGAGAGATTTCAGCACCAGACCCTATTGATTCGACATATTCGAGATGGCGTAGAGAAAACGCTCCGATAAGTGCATGGTTAATATAATCTATGATTCCTTCTATTGACTCCACTTTCATGTTTCTAGAGATAGCCCATGAAATCTGGTTGGCAATACAAGATGCATATGCACAACGAAAGAATATAGCCAAGAAGTCTGAAATCATTGAAAGAGTTATGAAATGTAGACAAGGCAGTCGATCAGTAAGTGAATATTATGCTGAACTTCGTGGATTGTTGGAAGAGTTATCGATATATTCTAAGACAAAATGTCAAATTGTACGAAGGAAAGACACAAAGAATTTGAAGAAAGGAAAGTCTTTGACTTGCTATTGGGCATTTCACTTGATTATGAAGCTGTAAAAAATAATATCTTGAGTAGGCAAGAACTTAACTCCACCCATGTAAGGGATCACCCTTGCATTGCCGGTTCCAAGCCCAGATAAAGGAGGAGGGTTGTGTTAGGCTTCCGACAACCAGCGTAAAACTTCGTCAGATTTTTATAACATGGATTACAAAAATTATGAGCATTGCTTTGGGGCGTCCCCGCCTAGCGATGTGCTGCAGAGCCCGAATGCAGTAATAAGTAAGCAAAGGCCACTATATTTTCGCCCGAATGTAGTGAATCAATTGCAGAGAGGGTTCTCACATCATGGACGAGTGTGAGTAAAGAAGTTAGTCTTGCTATATTGCCGCCCGAATGTACTGAAATTTTCAGATAGGGTCTCCGCATTTTGATTATGGACGGATGCAGGGGGTAAGGAAGCTAGTCCTAAATAATAAGATTCGTATTGGTTCTTGGAATATCATAACATTATCCGGTAAGCTAATTGAGGTGGTAGATACTATGATTCGGAGAAAGATTCATATTCTATGTTTACAAGAGACAAAATGGGTTGGAGAAAAAGCAAAAGAGATAGAGGATACAGGTTTTAAATTATGGTACTCAGGTAAAGAAAAGACTCAAAACGGAGTTGGTATTATCATAAATAAAGATTTAAAGGACAGTGTAGTATGCATACAACGATATGGTGACCGAATCATGACATTGAAATTAGTGTTAGGAGCAGAGGTTTTGAATATAGTTTGTGCTTACGTACCCTAAGTAGGACTAGAAGATAATATAAAGACAACTTTTTGGGAAGAGTTAGATAAGGTGTTTCAAAAGATTCCACAAAGGGAGATGATTTGTTTAGGAGGAGATTTAAATGGACATGTCGGTAAAGAGGCATTAGGATATCAAGGGATTCATGGAAACTTTGGTTTTGGGGATATAAACGAAGAAGGTAGGGAGATTTTAAATTTTGCTATGGCATTTGATCTCTTTATAGTCAATACAATCTTCAAACAACGAGATGAACATTTAATTACTTATAAGAGTGGCTTATCACAAACACAAATTGATTACTTTATTTGTAAAAAAAAGATAGAGCGTGTTATAAAGATTGCAAGGTAATTCCAGGAGAAAATTTAACCACCCAACATCGACTTTTAGTTATGGATTTACAAATAAAAAATGGACAAAGAAGAAAAGAGTGCATCGAGCTATTCGGACTAAATGATAGAACCTCAAAAGTGAGAAAGAAGATATATTTAAACATAAAGTCCTTCAAGGAGATGTTTGGAATTATGTTGGTACACCTTATGATATGTGGAACAATATGGCTATACATATTAGGAAAGTGGCGAAAGATGTGTTAGGGGTATCTAACGGAGGTGTACCGGCACAAAAAGAAGCTTGGTGGTGGAGTGAAGTAGTGCAAAATAAAATCAAGGTAAAGAGGGCATGTTACAAATTACATTATGCTAAGAAAACTAGTGAAACTTTAGAGGCTTATAAGAAAGCAAAGAAGGAAGTGAAAAAGGCTGTGAGTGAAGCAAAAACTAAAATTTGGGAGGACTTATATAAAAAACTCAACTCAAAAGAGGGTGAAAGAGATATTTTTAGGATAGCTAGGGCTAGAGATAAGAAAGCTAAAGATCTTAATTATGTTAGATGCATAAAAGATGAGGATGAAAAAATTATAGTGGCAAATGATGATATAAGAAATAGATGAAAAAACTATTTTTATAATCTTTTTAATAAAAATAAAGATATTAGTATTAGCTTAGGAGAGTTAGCCAAATCAAAAAAGTATATAAACCACAATTTCTACCGACGTATTCAAAAGAATGAAGTCAAAGAGGCTCTTAAACATATGAAGGGTGGTAAATCGGTAGGACCAGATAATATTCCCATAGAAGTTTGGAAAATACTAGGAGAAATAGGAATCACTTGGCTCACAAGACTATTTAATGAAATATGAAAAAACCAAAAGATGCCTGAGAAATGAAGAGCAAGTACACTTATACCCATATATAAGAACAAGGGAGACATTCAAAATTATGCGAATTATCGAGGTATCAAGTTAATGAGTCATACTATGAAATTATGGAAAAGAATTATCGAACGTAGGTTAAGACAAGTATGAAGTACAATAGAGAACCAATTTGGATTCATGCCAAACAGATCTACTATTGAAGTGATTCACCTTTTGAGACGTCTTATGGAACATTTTAGAGCAAAAAAGAAAGACCTTCACATGATATTTATTGATCTAGAAAAAACTTATGATAGGGTACCGAGGGAGGTTCTTTGGAGAACTTTGGAAAAAAGAGGTATCCCAATGACATATATTAACCTTATAAGAGACATGTATGATGGTGCAAAAACATGTGTGAGGACTCGTAAAGGAATGACATACTTCTTTAAAGTTAATATTGGGTTACATCGAGGATCAACTTTAAGTCCATACTTATTTATAATGGTGATGGATGAGTTAACAAAACATATTCAAGATGAAGTACCTTGGTGTATGTTATTTGCAGATGACATTGTATTAGTGGAGGATTCTAAGGAAAAAGTTAATAGAAAATTGGAACTATGGAGAGAAACATTAGAAAGCAAATGCCTCCGACTTAGTAGAACAAAGACAGAATATATGGAATGTAAGTTTGATCATTTGGTTACCTCAAAGGACATGGAAATTAAAATTGGCATACATTGCATCCCCCAAAAGGAAAGTTTTAAATACCTAGGGTCAATTTTTTAGAGTGATGGAAGAATTAATGGAGATGTTACGCATAGAATTAATGCTGGTTGGTTAAAATGGAGAGGAGCATCTGGTATTCTTTGTGATAAGAATATACCATTAAAGTTAAAAGGTAAATATTATAGAGTAGCAATTAGGCCTGCCATGTTTTATGGTTCTTAGTGTTGGGTAGTTAATCATCAACATGTATAAAAGATGTTTGTGACAGAAATGAAGATGTTGAGATAGATGAGTGGTCA
This sequence comes from Brasenia schreberi, assembly GCA_036023115.1. Classification (NCBI taxonomy): domain Eukaryota; kingdom Viridiplantae; phylum Streptophyta; class Magnoliopsida; order Nymphaeales; family Cabombaceae; genus Brasenia; species Brasenia schreberi. Next base: position 19,164,852 of record JAYKKT010000081.1, read on the forward strand.
TACAAGAAAAGACCATATACATAATGAGGTTATTAGAAACAAATTAGGAGTGACACCAATAGAGGATAAAATGAGAGAATATCATTTAAGATGGTTTGGACATATAGAAAGAAGATCAAAAGAAGAACCTAAAGAAGGTTATAAAAACTAAATTTGGAAAGTATTAAAAGAGGTAGAGGACGACCACAAAAGTGTTGGAAAGAAACAATAAAGAATGATCTATCTCATTGTGAGTTAACTGCTAACATGGCACATGATAGGGATCTGTGGAAACAAAGAATCCATGTAGCCGACCCCATCTAGTATGGGAAAAGGCTTAGTTGTTGTTGTTGTTGAGTAGGTAAGAACTTCCATCACTAAGTACAATTTATACTTTACTTCTAAGGGAAGAAGACACAAAGCGTTTGGAAAAAGAAGGAAAAATTCACAATCCTGAAACTGCAACTTTTGTAGGAAGTAATCAAAATTTTACCCCTGGGTTTAGAGGTAGAGGAGGATATGGTAGATGAGGAGAAAGAATTCAACAGTCATGAGACGATAAAGATAAACTTTCATGTACACATTGTGGAAAAACAAGGCATATACGTGAAACCTATTGACAATTGATTGGTCGGCCAATATATGACAAAACCCAATCAATTAAGGCTCTCTTTAGTGACCAACATGAGAAGAGTACAACAGAGGGTGGTCAGAACTCAATGACTGAAATGCAAAAGAGGATAAATGAACTAGAGTATCGACTTAGAGAATCGCACAAGGCCTCCACATCTTCCACCACAGATTCTCACGCTACCATGGCATATTCATTCTCGTTTATAACGACGGGTAATCATTCTATGTCTAATTTCAGAGTTAGGGTTATTGATTCAGGTGCTACGGATCATATGGTGGGAACAAGATCATTTTTCCAAGACTACTTCTTAATTCAGAAAGATATTGGAATCAAGATGGTTGATGGGTCTAACACTCCCATTATTGGGAAAGGGAGTATAGTTACATCTTTGGAAACTCTATATAATGTCCTACATATTTCTACCCTCTCAGTTAATTTAATTTCTATACATGCATTGACTAGAGAAGACTTACATTGCTTAGTGATCTTTGATTATACTCATTGTGTTTTCTAGGAACTGAAGATAGGAAGAATATGTGGTCACGGTAGTATAAAGAAAGGATTGTACTTCTACGAGGAGACTAACATCACTCGAGATGGATTGACTCTTATTACAGAAAAACAGAAAGCAAATCTTACTTTGTGGCACCAACGATTGGGACATTTACCACTCTCTAGAATAAAATTTTTGTTACCAGAGTTTAAGAATCATGACGTTGAAATTAGTAGTAGGAGCAGAGGTTTTGAATATAGTTTGTGCTTACGCACCCCAAGTAGGACTAGAAGATAGTATAAAGACAGTTTTTTGAGAAGAGTTAGATAAGGTGTTTCAAAAGATTCCACAAAGGGAGATGATTTGTTTAGGAGGAGATTTAAATGGACATGTTGGTAAAGAGGCATTAGGAGAGTATAGTAGACATACAACGATACGGTGACCGAATCATGACATTGAAATTAGTGGTAGGAGCAGAGGTTTTGAATATAGTTTGTGCTTACGCACCCCAAGTAGGACTAGAAGATAGTATAAAGACAATTTTTTGGGAAGAGTTAGATAAGGTGTTTCAAAAGATTCCACAAAGGGAGATGATTTGTTTAGGAGGAGATTTAAATGGACATGTCGGTAAAGAGGCATTAGGATATCAAGGGATTCATGGAAACTTTGGTTTTGGGGATATAAACTAGGAAGGTAGGGAGATTTTAAATTTTGCTATGGCATTTGATCTCTTTATAGTCAATACAATCTTAAAAAAACGAGATGAACATTTAATTACTTATAAGAGTGGCTTATCACAAACACAAATTGATTACTTTATTTGTAGAAAAAAAGATAGAGCGTGTTGTAAAGATTGTAAGGTAATTCCAGGAGAAAGTTTAACCACCCAACATCGACTTTTAGTTATGGATTTACAAATAAAAAAATGGACAAAGAAGAAAAGAGTGCATCGAGCTATTCGGACTAAATGGTGGAACCTCAAAAGCGAGAAAGAAGATATATTTAAACAGAAAGTCCTTCAAGGAGATGTTTGGAATTATGTTGGCACACTCTGTGATATGTGGAACAATATGGCTATACATATTAGGAAAGCGAAAGATGTGTTAGGGGTATCTAAGGGAGGTGTACCGGCACAAAAAGAAGCTTGGTGGTGGAGTGAGGTAGTGCAAAATAAAATCAAGGTAAAGAGAGCATGTTACAAATTACATTATGCCAAGAAAACTAGTGAAACTTTAGAAGCTTATAAGAAAGCAAAGAAGGAAGCGAAAAAGGCCGTTAGTGAAGCAAAAGCTAAGATTTGGGAGGACTTATATAAAAAACTCAACTCAAAAGAGGGTGAAAGAGATATTTTTAGGATAGTTAGGGCTAGAGATAAGAAAACTAAAGATCTTAATTATGTTAGATGCATAAAAGACGAGGATGAAAAACTTTTAGTGGCAAACAATGATATAAGAAATAGATGGAAAAACTATTTTTATAATCTTTTTAATGAAAATAAAGATGTTAGTATTAGTTTAAGAGATTTAGCCAAGTCAGAAAAGTATATAAACCACAATTTCTACCGACGTATTCAAAAGAATGAAGTCAAAGAGGCTCTTAAACATATGAAGGGTGGTAAATCGGTAGGACCAGATAATATTCCCATAGAAGTTTGGAAAATACTAGGAGAAATAGGAATCACTTGGCTCACAAGACTATTTAATGAAATATGAAAAAACCAAAAGATGCCTGAGAAATGAAGAGCAAGTACACTTATACCCATATATAAGAACAAGGGAGACATTCAAAATTATGCGAATTATCGAGGTATCAAGTTAATGAGTCATACTATGAAATTATGGAAAAGAATTATCGAACGTAGGTTAAGACAAGTATGAAGTACAACAGAGAACCAATTTGGATTCATGCCAGGCAGATCTAATTTGAAGCGATTCACCTTTTGAGACGTCTTATGGAACATTTTAGAGCAAAAAAGAAAGACCTTAACATGATATTTATTGATCTAGAAAAAACTTATGATAGGGTACCGAGGGAGGTTCTTTGGAGAACTTTGGAAAAAAGAGGTATCCCAATGACATATATTAACCTTATAAGAGACATGTATGATGGTGCAAAAACATGTGTGAGGACTCGTAAAGGAATGACATACTTCTTTAAAGTTAATATTGGGTTACATCGAGGATCAACTTTAAGTCCATACTTATTTATAATGGTGATGGATGAGTTAACAAAACATATTCAAGATTAAGTACCTTGGTGTATGTTATTTGCAGATGACATTGTATTAGTGGAGGAGTCTAAGGAAAAAGTTAATAGAAAATTGGAACTATGGAGAGAAACATTAGAAAGCAAATGCCTCCGACTTAGTAGAACAAAGACAGAATATATGGAATGTAAGTTTGATCATTTGGTTACTTCAGAGGACATGGAAATTAAAATTGACACACATTGCATTCCCCAAAAGGAAAGTTTTAAATACCTAGGGTCAATTTTTCAGAGTGATGGAAGAATTGATGGAGATGTTACACATAGAATTAATGCTGGTTGGTTAAAATGGAGAGGAGCATCCTGGCTGCAACAACATTAACTCAGCCTTTCTGGTTGTAATAACAACTCAACCTTCTTGGCTGATCAACTTAAGCAACATCTTTGGTTGCAACAACACATTTTAGTAGTCCTTATAAATGCAAACTTCACAAAAAATCGACAGGTTGGAGACATTCAGTTGTCTTGAATATTTCATCAAACGCTTCATGCACAGGTAGATATTTCTCTTAGGCATCGAATCAAACACTTGATATGCATGTAAACTTCTCTCTTGAGCATTTCATCAAACAGTTGGTTCACAGTTCTTTTTATCCTTATCTCACACTCCTTTCTTTTAACAGTCTTCACTTTCTTGATCTTAAAAAAATGAGCATTCTCCACATCTTGAGCACAAACATTTCAGCCTCCTCATCCATAATAGACTGCAGTAATTCTAGCATTTGGGAGGCTTTCACATGTTCTTTAGTACTAGATACAATATAATCTCACCACCGCATAAGTTGACCACTCAAAGGCAACCTGGGCTGCTTCCACCAAATTATTGTATTTCTCTGTGAACTGACAATCATCTGTCAGCTGCCGCCTCTGAATTTCTGTTAAATTGTCAGGTGCAGTTGAAGTTCCTTTCTTTGAAAGCTCCTTTTTCATCCAAGTTTCCTTTTCTATTGAACTTGTCCCTCCTCTTGAAATGTGCTGGAACAGGTTTGGTGGGTATTGCACTATATCTTGCAAAGATCATCTTCTTAACAGACCGTGATGTTGAAATACTCGATGATTGTGCAACCAACGTCTTCTTGAACTCAGAATCACTTAAATACCATGAGGATGTTGCATGTGTCCATGTGCTCAACTAGGAGAAGGTGTGGCCGCCCTCCCTTCCTTCAATACCTGCAGCTTACTACAACCTGCAGCTTTACAGAAGTCATAATAGACTGGCCCCTGGAAAACATAAATGATGGCCACCATATGTAATAAATGCAGCCACCATAGCCTTCACAACATTAAATTCTCTGCCCAACTTAATATTGCAGCCACCATATGTAATAAATGCAGCCACCATAGCCTTCACAACATTAAATTCTCTGCCCAACTTAAATGCTTTGATACCATGTTGGAAAATGCAGTTGCACAGTGCATAAGGAAAAAACATACACATGAATAAACATTGAAGAGGAAATGTGGAGATTGAAAGCAATGAAGGCCGCCCCCTCTTTCTCTCTCTTTCTTAATCACAAAACTCTTAATCCTAATACAACCTACCAGCCCTTATATAAGGAGTTGTAAAATGGAAAATGACCAAAATACACTTAGTACAGAAAATTACCAAAATGCCTTTAGTATTTCGGGCAATTACAGTAATACCTAAAAACATCAGAAATTATAAAACTAACACTAAGAACACTAACTATGAATATTCTTCAACAGTATTCACCGAATCATTCTCTCGAGATCAAAATTTATACTGATGCTGATTGGGCTGGTGCTACCGAAGATAGATCTACATTGGGCTATTTACTAAGTGTGGGAGGTAACATAGTGGCATGGAAGAGCAAGAAGTAGTCAGTTGTTGCTAGATCCAGTGCTAAGGCAGAATATAAGGCAATTGCACTTGGGATGTGTGAAGGCCTATGGGCTCTATCTCTCATGGAAGAAATTGGATTCAGAAGGAATACTCCAGTGAAATATTTTACATACAGTCGAGCAGCTTTGCAGATTGCATCTAATCCAGTATTTCATGAAATAACCAAGCATATCGAAGTCGACTGCCATTTTATTCGAGAGAAATTAGTTGCAGGGATTTTTTATCTTACGCATGTGCGATCAGAACAACAATTAGCATATATATTGACTAAGTATGTTACAGCTTGCTGCTTTAAGAGAACTTTGGTCAAGTTGTGAGTTATGAGTATTTAGGCCCCAACTTGAAGGGCATGTTGAAGAAAAAAAGAAGAAACAGATCTTTGCCCCTATTGGATCCATATTTGATCCAATAGGAGCTCCATGGTGTAACTTTTATTAAGTAGGAGCATATTAGGAATTCAAGTTAGAAGCCACTATAAAATAAAAAACCCTACACCCTAGTCATTAACTTGAAAGAGGAGAGAGAGAAAGGGGGCGGCTGGCAAGAGTGTGGCGCCGACCCCAATCCTTTGTAACTTCGAATTTTATGATATTAGTGATTGTTTTTTATTATTTGCTTTATGTGTAAGAGTTTCTACAATAATAATTGAAATTTACATTATTTTGACAACCTTGGTCATAATCTACTTCTATGTTAGACTGGTTCACTTTTAGTTTAGTATGAACTCTGAAGGCAAACTCGCAAGTGAGGAAGCATTCTTACTGGATTAGTGAACCTTGTCCTTCAATGTAGTAGTCTTCAGGAGAAGTGAGTGCCAGATCAGCAAAACAAGAGAAGTCTGCATCCGGAGTGTAAAGGAGATTATCCATTCCGACTGCTTTTCTCAGCTGCCTAGCAAAAGACAGAATTCAACTATTGACTAGCTTACAGCAAGGCAATATAACAAAGATTGTCTATCAAAGTAAAAGTTATGTCAAAGGATGACGACATAAAGAATTAAGTGACAATTTCAATAATACTCGACTGACTAGGAAATGAAGATCACTATCAAAATATAACCTTGATTTTTCCAAATCTTGAAGCTCTGTAACCCAACCATTGTATCTTAGTTGGACAGTGATCACTGGCACTCCATCCAGCTTGTAAATATCGTCAAAAGCTTTCCACTCTCTCCACTTTGGTGGAAGTAATCTTTTTATGCCAGGAACATCACAAGCTGAGACAAGTGGTGGATATCAGTTACCTGCTTGTATGCCCCCAGTATGGTGGACAACAACTAGATTATCTTTTAACAAACCTGCAATATATGCATCTGCTTTCACTGTTTGCTTGCTTGTTGCCTGAATGAAACAGAAAACAAATATAAGCACTATATAGTTTCTACGAACACCAAAGCAGAATTATGTACCATGAAGACGTTCAGGAATGTGGTAAGTACTTCACACTAGCTGTCAGTAACTCCGCCTTATCCCAACCAATAAAATATCATGAATTCAAAAAGTAAAACGGTGATAAAAAAAGTTCACCAGTCCTGCAGAAGAGTACATATATAGAAACCAAATCATTATAATATACGGTTCATAAACTTTTCTGCATCTTCTTGGTCTAACCACCGCTGCTTATATGTGATATAGTTCATAAAGGTCTCTGTCTTTTTGGTCTTGACACTCGTGGCCACCCATACGAAGACCAGCTCAGTGTCAACATAGCATCTTTTGGAAAGAAAAAAAAAAAACTTCTCCCTCTAATCAGCTGTTACATATATTATATATGGTTTTAATTATAACTTTTATATGCCATGTCTTGTCCCCGCACTCTAATTCTTTGATGTTGCCATGTTCACAGGTTGCATAGTGTCAAATATCACACAAATAATCAAGAAACCAGAGATTGGAAGGTGGAAGATGGAATGGAGCAGCAGTCGACTCTCTCTCTTTCTTCTTTTCTTCTATTCAATCTAATGTTGCTGGTAGGGTTTTCTCCTTTTAAACACTAGCATTACACTAATCTAAATTACATAAGTACCATTAATCAGTCTAATTTACAGGTACCTTTAAAAACAACTTCTTAAGTAACTAAACACCTACTTAAGAAAATAAAGCAGAAACTATAAACTAATACAATCGAGATTGACTATAAGCTGTTGCGTGTGGAGAAAGTCTTCCTTGAGTACTGCTGCAATTCTTCCTCCCTTCTGACACATAGGTGACTCCTTCATTACCATTTCTTTTGCCTAACTTCTGAGCCTCTTGTAGACCAAATTAGGCACAGGAAAAGAATACTCTCAAAAATTTTATATCAGAATGAGAAAAAAATGGTTTCGAATGAAGCCTAATTTCCTTCTAGTGCATGTTTGTACACATAAATGAAGTTCTCACAACCAGATTTTGAGACATTATTATGTCACTCTTCCATGCTGAATTATTTGAAGGGAGAAGGGCGAGAACAGCAAACCACCTTCGACATTGCAAGGCCTGTAACATATGTTTCACCATCAGCATATTTATCATGATATATCTCTCTACATCCCCATCGAAGATGGAACCTTCAACACAAGAGAGACATTGTTCAGCAAGACAAATAAATTGCCACTGGAATGATCAGAAATATTAAAGATTTCTCTACCTGCCTCCTTTATCAGTAATATACTTTTGTATAGGACCACTCAAGAAGTTATCAGGGGAACCCTTCAACATGCGCAACAGGGAAGCATCCGTTTTTGTAGCAAAGAAGCCAAAAATAGTGAGCATACAACGTGCACTTATATTGTCACAGTCGATAAATCCAAGGGCATAAGCAACAGGATCCCACATTCTTTGGATACTTAAACGTGTACCACCCTTGGACAAGAACCAGTCAGAAAAACTAATCTGAAAGTAAAAGATAGTAACACTGTCAGTATATGATAATAAATAAACAAATTACAGAAGGGATCAAGTTATTTGTTTTGGCAGAACTAAGGCGTAGGTCACCAAGAAAAACACCTTATTGTAAATGTATAGTTGATATCCTGCAGCTATCATGTTTGGGTTAGCTGTTTCCAAAACTTTTCACCACATACTCATACCCAATCTGATGCAGCAAGGGACATAGATTTACTTAGAGGGTTCTCTGTATAGCGCTGTAAGATCCTTGGTCCCATCAGTGGGGGCACAGATCTCAGCCCCCGGATTTTAGAACTCAGAAATTCCAGTGCGAACATAATATTCTACTGTATTACTTCGAAGTGAATCAGTTTGTACAGTGAGACATGATAGCACCAGAATACCCAGCTTCACCATTAAATTGGCCACTCATTTTCAAAACACTTCATTTTCTTCGGATTCTTTGTACCTTATTTTCTTCTACCAGAAACAAATGCAACGAAGCACATGTTAACGATCACAACCATCCACTTGTTTATGTCCTTTGGGGCATGAAGCTGGCATTGACATGTCATGAATCATGATGCACCTTGCATCATTTTATTCAAGCCAACCAACAAATAGCAAACGGCAGAGCTTATTTTTAGACCTTTCAATATGAAAACCAAAGGTGAAAAAAACAGTCGCAACCATATACAATGCTACTTGCCTACAACCTTAGAGGTTGCATGTTCCACACCCTACACTAGGAAAAAACAAAAGCAAGGCCCTCTTTGCTAGGCGGGCAGTCAGAAGATTGATTCCCATGTGCTTAGTGTTCTATGCAAGGCTGTGCCTAGCAAGAATAGACAGTTGTAGCCTCAGTTCTGCAGTGGGTTATCCGAGGACCTCGAAAAGTATTTTCTCTAAGATAATAAAAAAGTAAGTTAATTAACTAGGCATTGTTAATGAAATGGCTACCACTTACACTATCAAGGTTCCTGATGTCTCTCATTGCCGCATCAGGATTAATAAGTGCCTTTACAACAGGACTTGTTGCAAGAACAAATGCATTCCTTGCTTTGTCATATGTCTGTCATGAACCAAGAACGATCACTGTGAAGAAATCATTATTGACAAACACTTACTAGAATTTATCTGTGAATGCAAAACAAATGCAGGCATACACACACACATCTATCATCACATGGCATGAAAGGAACAATTAGTAGACAAACAAAAGTGCTTTTGCGCCAGTGCTACAATGGAAAACCATAAGGGACCTTAAAAATCAGGAAACTGAACATGTAATAGAAGAGCAAATCAATGATGAGGGACCTTAATTTAGCAATGAAGTTTCGATTAAGTTGTCTATGAATGCAAGTGGTCACCATCAGAGTGGTGGGAATACACATGAAATGTGATGTGGGACCAAGATTCTCAAACCTTGACAGAAATGCAGAACATAGTAAGGCGTAATGCTTGCCTTGAGCTGATTTGTAGCCAAAAAAGCTCTGATTCCATGAATTGGTGCTCCAATGGGAAACCGGAAATCAAGATCTGGAATAGAGAATCAAGCTTAAAACTTGCCTCAGAGAATGGGGATGAGCACATTTTTCTGAAAAGGAGAACAAGGGGAAAAACGGACAGATAACCACGAGGCTGAGATAACATACCACCAATTTGTCCCCCTTTGTTGACAAAGGTATGCAAGTGATCCTTCACAAGGAGATTTTCATCAGCTCCAACCTGAAATATAAATGATTAAGAAAGAAATCATATGGAAAGTAATGTACTTAAAAAAGCAGGCATCCTGAAAGTAGCTGGGGCACTTTTATTTGATCTCTGAGTACATGAAAGAAGTATTTGGCACTTGTTCACAAAAACCAATCTGATTTTGATTTCCATCAGCTACAATCTGAATTACAAATTTTCTGAAGGAAAAAGAGAAACACATCACAGGTACTGTACCTGAAGCAGGGAAAATTGCTGAGGCATTTTCATTGAATTCATTACAGTATAAATGAATGAAGGACTTGGCAGTTTCTCAAAAAGACAGTACTAAGTTCAACAAAATCCAGCACGTGAAAAAACCAAGGTTTCTCGCACGGAAAGGATTAGAGCATATGAACACTAAACATGATGTAGGGGGTTCAATCCCACAATGAAACCGTTCGTCATTAAAGTGTCATCCAACGCATTTTCAAAGCTTACCAACTTAGCTAATCTGCCTCAGATCTGTTTGCAGAATCATGACAAATATACAACGACTTACATTATTCTAACCTTTTTCATTAGCCGGAAAAGGTTGTTATAGCAACCAAAAAATACATGCAGCCCCATCTCGATGTGGTTTCCACGTTTATCAACAAAAGAACCCACTTTTCCACCAATGAATTGACGTGACTCATAAATATCGACCTACAAAAACAAGAAAGTCACAACTTTAGGCATGTAAGCAACATGGAAGTAACAAGTAACTAACAAAATAGGCTATTAAACAATTTTAACATGAAACTATCCGCTCCTTCTGTTTTTCCAAAAAATTATGTGCTCTTCTTTGTTATGCCAAAAGGAGCTAAACAGTCGAAGAGATCAAAACAACATTGCAAAGTGACAGCTCTGAACAGCCGCATAAAGCTCATTCTCTTTTATATATATCAAAATAATGACTACAAAGTAAAAAACTTGTTACGTCTAAATTGGAAAAAATAACACTACAACAAAAGTTGCATGAAAAATATAACGGCTAAAGTAAGCACTGAGCATGCACATAAAACTCTTCTGTTCTTCATAGTATTGCTATAACATTATGTATTTCATTAAACCAGTCGGAAACTCTTTTTAATCTCCTGACCAAGTTCCCATTCACCATTCTTCTTTAGAACTTATACATTAGGTATACCAGGATTTCCTTGTAGCTATATATACTTATTAGAATATAAAGAATTCACAGATGAAAGTACCTGTTTCCTAGTGTGGCCTTTCCAAAGGCTTGTTGTGAAAGAGAAACAAGTGTAACTGACAAAAAGTTATATTTGTCTAGAGGGCATTATGTAGGGACACACTCGATTGGCCTTAGATTTCTGTGAGAAGTGACTCGATAGCTACATGATGCAACTGTGTCGATACATTTAGACTTCAATTAAATAAGTAGCAAGCACCATCCATAGACCACGTAAGTTTCATTACTTCAGGGTGCTAAGTGTCCAATCAAATCATGTACCAACCTCATGACCTTGATCCAAAAGCTCTACGGCAGTTGACATCCCAGCAAGCCCAGCCCCAATAATAGCTACTTTAAGCTTAGGCCCTCTGTAGCGTTCTGGCTCAGGCGGAAACAAACCTTTCGGAGCTGCAAAACAGATTAATAATTGGATGAGGACTGCTGCCTGTGTACATCTTCAAATTTCAAAGGAAATTGCATGATGTGGAATCCAAATCGTAGTTGGTGTTATCAGTACCACTAGCTCCATCAAAATTAATTTCCACAAAATTTTAGAAAGTAATGAGGTTTCTGGAAAAATAACACCAATGTCTAGAAACAGAATAAAAAGGATAACTTGTATTAACCCATGACCGGCTTCATGATCGTGGCATTTATCAGTAGGAGTAATCGCATAATGGATGGTCGCCGAAGAGCCATGATGACATGCATGCGGCCTCATATGAGTCGGCTTGTAAAATATCTCTAGAATATCAGAAACAGAGAGCAGGGTAATGAAATTATATACTTTAGATAGATGAAATCATGAAACCATAGCAAACTTTAGGTTTTTCAGTCCATTAGAAATGCTTGATCGTCTTAAAATATGAAGGGCGAAAGAAATGACGAAAAGTACTCTGAACGCCCAATTCGCATTCCAACGAATAAAGAAGCAGTGCCGAACAGCTTACCCCCCATTCAAGCAATCAGATGGAAATCCAAACATGTCGCCAAAGTAAAATTTCAAACTACACGAGCTGAAGATGAGGTTGAAGAACAACTTAAGCAAGTGAAAAAGAAAGACGTAAGAGGAAAATCCGATACCATTGACACTCATATCCGAGACCTGCTGGTCTAACGCACAGCACACTCTCGACTTCCCCCCACGCGGGCACCTCGCGATACTCCCAAAGTGTCCGCCGCAAAATTCATTCCTCTTTGCCGTAAACGCCGTCGGAATCGACGTGCATGCCATCTGCAATCTGAATAAGCCAAATTCCCTGCAAGAATCGAACTTCGTCCAGGAATTCACGGAATTTCCACAAAAAGTCAAATACGGGGTTTCCTAAACTTCCGAAAGCAGTGAATTTTCTTGACTCCTACCTCTTCCTTCCACCGGAGAGAGACAAAGAGAAAGAAATCAAGAAAGTGAACTCTCTAACTCTGTATCTCGCTCTCTGTGATTGTACGGAATTCGGCCCAGATTTCTTCTCCTGGTGAGAAGGGAATCTCGTACTGAGGAGATTCCGCTTCTCTCGTGGTGAGAAAAGGTCACCTCCTCAACAATGGCGTCCTTTAAATATTTGCAGCAGTGGCGCCACCATCCACCTGCGTGTAGTTCCCTCCCTATCTCTTCCTCGAATTACAGTTGTATCCTTCGCTTTTATGAAATTAACGAATTTGTACTCTGGATCGTGGAACCGAATCCAAAGTTGCATTTTTTTTATGCGCTTGATGATGTAACGGGAGTTCCATCTACCGAATTTGCGTGTGTTTGTTGTTTGACCATTTAAATTTAAACCCGCGCTTAATATGAGTGAGTTTCATGGCATCACTAAAATCAAAACAAGAAGTTTTTCAAACTCAGATTTTCCCAAAGTTTTGGTAGATCTGGTAAACTCATTGAAATGTTTGTGGTTGTACTCGGTTCTACTCATGATAAGGTCGTCTATATGCTCAGTTTGTGATGGAAATTAGAGCAAAACAAGATGGTTTTTTAAACTCTAGAGCGTGATCGTCTAATCTTTCATGACAAGTGTGATAAGATAGTTTTGATCGCACGGTATATACTTTCAAAAGACTTACTTTTATTTAAATAAAAGAAAATATGATAAATACACATAATAGTTCATACTTAAATTTGTTTAAACATTTCTAACCATATGATCGATATGATCAATGGTAGAGATTTGAAATAGAAAAAGAAAATTACCATTGTACTTTTCATAGTTTGCGTTTAATGCATAATATGCATCATAAAGTACAATGGCAATTTATAATTACCATCGCGCATGGTTGGATCATAAATAAACTATCAGAAGCAGACTATTTTATTTAGGTGTTTATTATTTTATGGTGAAATTGAAAAGTCATTCACCTAGTTGTATAATACATGACTTGAACCAATTAATCATAAACATCAAGACCCAATCACTGTTCATCAAAGGCATTACTAATGCAATTACACAAATATTTGCAGAATCACATCATTGATTATGTACTTATTATAAAAGGAAAGAAAAACCTAAACTAATCCAAGTGTATAGGATAAAAGGGTTCAAGCATGATTCTAAAAGATGTATTTGTTCTTATTTCATTGATGAATTTGAAGAGTTGTGGAAGTCATTTATTGACAAATATGAATCATAGAACAATAAGTGGTTGTCATATAATATTCATTACAATAATATACCCACATACTTTGTGTGATTTCTAATTGAATAAGCATGAGCTCCTTTCTTTGTAGGTGTATGAATTCAAGAATTACTTTGTAAGAATTTATCATTTGATATTCAAAAGCATTAGAAAGCATATACGAGAAGGAAAATTCAATTTCGATGATGAAAGTTAGCTCTTCAATATCAACAAAGGGGTTTGACAACGGAATGCGTTGGGCTTAAAGCATGAGATGGAGGGTTACAAAGCAATGAGAATGATTTTGCGTAGAGTAGGAAATTCCGATCTTATAAATAAACAAGAGACCCGCTTGCGATGTCATAACAAGGGATAACATTTAAATGAACTTGGAAATAAAATACAAGATATGCCATGTGAAATAATAATGAGGAGCAATAGCTGTCTGATATGAGTCGTTGATTAGATTTTATCAAAGGCCTTGATATTGGAGTGCCTATACACGGAGGACCCTACCATTCTCTCTCTCTAAATATATATATAGAGAGAGAAAGAGAGAACAAAGATTGGACAATGGCCAAGATCTCAATCGTTCAATTATTGAGATTAACGATTAAAGTCTTTAAGCAAAAAGCGAAATAGTATATATATATATATATATATATATATATATATATATATATATATATATATATATATATTAAAATTAAATGTACCATATAAAAGTATGATATTACTTTTACTTTTGTCTTTTTAATTCAAAACTCAACCGTTGTTCTCAACAATGGAATGGTTGAGATTTTAAAACATATTTGAACACAAATGAGTGTTCAAGAGAGAGAGGTAGGGAGGGAGTTGCTAGACTCCTTTTAGTGCTATACTTTTCTTGACCATCAAGACCGTCCATCTCTTCTATAATACGATTTATATTTTAAAAAAAGTTATTTTTCAAAAAATATAAAATACAAAGTACATTTTGTAGTTTTTTAATATATATCATCCGATCATATATTTTGTAGTATTTTTTAATATAGATCATCAGATCAAAGTGATAGACAGTCATAGGACCATGTTCAAACAAAACTTGTCCATAACTTTCACTTCCCTAGAATTATGAGCTTTCTAAATGGCAACCCAACCCAATTTCTCAATGTTGCACCTACGAAGAATGGAAAGTGCTAACATTATATATATATATATATATATAGAGAGAGAGAGAGAGAGAGATGTTTTAAAATATCTCTAAAACCATGAATTAGTTTTGAAATTTTTTTCTTCTCTACAGTGATCTCTTGTATGAAAACAAACAACAGTTAGATTGCAATTAGTACATGTTTAAAAAAATTAAAGTTTGTGTTAGTACAAAGAAAATCCCCAAAGGAAGGTGGGACCAGAACTGGCCAAACCTCCTCCTAGAATGAGAAACTTGAACCAAATCGGGACTGAGTAGGTTCTAATTCAAGTTTAAAACTGCTTATTTCAGTTTGAATCCTAAACTGTTCGGAACCAAGGAAGATGTTAAAATTTTTGAGTTTTTCCAAAGAAGAAATCAATTTTTTAACCACCTATTCTGGTTCTGATTTGATGAAGGTTTTAGTGGAACTGAACCGGATGGTTCCTGCATCTAGGCAGGTATTCATAGTTTGATCAGTTATGGTTCCAACCGGCTCCGATTAAAATCATCGGACCATTTCCAAACCGGTCATGTCTATTCGGCAACTCATAAAGAAGAATGTCCAGAACCGCGAATGTGTTGCTCGAGATAGGATTCAGATCCAACTCAAACCCCAAGCAGATCGGATCTGGATCTAGGCACAAATCTTTACAACCCCATTTTATCCCATCTGAAATCCGACGGGCTTGCTCCACAGGACCGAATCTCGAGTCTCGACCGTTGGGTGGGATGGCGGCACTCTGCTCTTCCTTCCCTCCAAAATCCCGTTCCCTCTTCCAAAGAAATAGTGGGGATTACCAAGTAAAAGTAATTTGTTTGTTGTTTCTTCGTTCTTGACGCTCCATCTTGGCGAAATTCATGAGTGCCGTCTTTTGTTTTCCATTTATCTGTGGATTTAGTTACTAGGAATTCTTTGTTTCCATAGAGCTTGATCATGTGTCATTAAATTAAGAAAATACCATAGGGAACACTAAGAAAATACCAGTAAATTAAGTATTTAAATGTTTTTGCTAATTTGTTGGTCATCTATGATATGAAGAGAACTTCTCTACATTTTCTTTTTCAGATAAATTTAGATTCTTGCATCTGTCCTGATCTTAACCAGTATTTACTGAATCTACTTTGGTGTTTTCTTTATGAAAGTTTACACAATTTTGGATGTGGTACCATGTATGTTTTTGAGATATAACTAACAGTCTTCAAGTTGCCATTTTTTGTAGTGCTCAGATGGAGGAACTGAGTCCATTAAAGCATCCTGGAATTTAAGGTACTTCCATCAATTCCATTTTCAACTGATTAAACATTCGGATTTATCCTTCATACTATCTACTATTATCATGGGCACATGAATTTGGCGACCTTTGCTTGAAAAAAGCATGACTGCAAATCCTTATGGATTACCTATACTCTGCTGCAGCACGAAGCTTACTTCTTATGGTGATTGTCTGTATAATATCTAAACATCTGCTTTAGCGTATGTCAGTTGTTAAAACAAACACATCTTGACCATCCATCCTTCCACCTTGTGAAGTTTGTTCAACTGGGGCTACCTTTAAAAGCGATTTTCTCCTCCCTTATTCCAAAAAAAGAAAGTGCTGCAACAATTTCTTTACTGAGAATCAAAAGCCTTTATTTGGTTTTTTATGTTTGGGGCGCTAACCATGATGGCTGATGCGGTGTCTCACCCCTTTCAATTGACTTATACGTACATATGCCAAGATTGGAAAAAGAATGTGGGTGACATGAGTTGATGTTGTATCTTTTTCCTGAATTCTGAATTTAACGGTTCTCCGTCCAACTGCAGAACCTATCTGAATTTTCCTTGGGGGGCTCTTATTTCTATTGAAGGCGCTACTATTTACAATTTGAACGAGGAGCTAAAAGTGGGGAACTCTTTGAAGCTTATATCTAGTCTCTCTTGAATATCGTCCGTATGTTTACCAAATTCATTGCTTATAGAATGCCTCCGCAGATAATAAGGCATGCCGAAACATGGAATGTTTCTCCAATTGAAGCGATTTCACAGATATTCAGGCTGAGTAATCTGAGACAATAAGGGTTGAATCATGGTCATCAGGTAAAATTTTCTGACGGCCAGACCTAGAGGAATCAAAGAATTGGATACCCGTGAGGAGTTGTGTTTTCTGTTAAGTGTGTAAAGGTAATGAAAACTGGTTACAATGGTGAATCTATGTTGATGATGCAAAATTTGGGAACTTAAGTTTGAACCTTGCATCTCACAAGCTTAGAGTTAAGTATTCATGTTAAGTAAATCGATGAATGGAATCCTGATGGAAGAGTATATATACGAAGAATTTGCTTACATGAACCGAATCGTCAAAACTTCACCATGTTAAGAAAGCTACGAACATGTCTTGTATGGCTCGTCCACTAGCAATCTCTCTCTCTCTCTCTCTCTTATAGAGAGAGAGAGAGAGAGAGAGAGAGAGAGAGAGAGAGAGGGTGGTGGTTCATAAAGTCTGATTTGAGAGGTCCTGTTCGTTTCAAATCTTTACATAATACAGCACATAGCTGAAGGCAACACAGGAACACCTCCAAAAACTAGGGGTATTCACGGTTCGCTTTGATTCAGCTGTAGTTTCTGATTTGGTTTTACTTATTTCAGGATTTTGTTAAATATAACGTATTACATTAAATTATGTAGATTTATGGTCTAGATTTTATATGCTTATGAGATTATAAAACTCATATATATAAATTTATAAACGTATCAAGATTTAAGTTTAGTACGTATATAAACTTCATATATAAATAAATATATAAAAAATGTTTCGATTCGATTCTCATAGTTTGGTTCCATCCTTAAAACCGTGAATCAAATAATCATTTCTTTTTAATTTATAGAACCGATTGAACCAAACCGCTTAACATCCAAAATAAAACCAAACTGCGGTTTGGTTCGGTTTTAGCGGTTCCGTGCCAAAACTCCAAAAGACGAGTCCCTACCAAAAACTAAAAGGTTAAAAGCTTGAGCAGTAAAGGGGCCTGTCTGTAATTTTGAAGAACTTTGGCCGTCTTTCGAAATATTTGATACGTATGTCACCTTACCTTTGAGACTCCGTAGGTTTCCCGCACGCCCCTTTCCCCTCTCTCTCATTCATTTTTTTCTATTTGGCGGCGCTCCGGTGGTGGCGACGGTGTCCGGTGGATGCGAGGGCGTGTCCCCTTTCTCTCTGTATCGCCTCTCTGTCTTTTCTCGCAGTTGGTGGCAGCGGGCAGTCAGGAATTCGCATTAGGACAAAACCGTGCCCTAGATTCTTATTCGGTTCACTGTGTTCTTCAGAGGTCAGTTAGAAACTTCCCCCGGCAGCCCGCTTTCTGCCGCCGCCCGACAGCACGCCATCCCTGTGTGGCGCCTTCGTTTTAGTTTGGTCGAGATCTTCTGTTTGGGGGAATAACGCTCTTCCTTATCCTTCACTGATCCTCCTGAGGTAATATATCTCTTCGGAAGCGATTTCTCTTTAGATCGCAAGATTCTCTCTTTTGTCTGGGTGATCGCTCATTTTTTTCTCGTCTTCTTAGTTCTTTAATAGCCTGGTTGGTTTGCCTTTGTAAGTTCCTTTGTGTATTCCATAACATGGAATTATCTTATTTTGGTTGGATCCTTTCCTCCCTTACAGTGTTTGTTTGCCTTTAAAATTTTCAGTATTAACTTCACCTCCATTAAATATTTTGTAGATCCAATTAGGGAAAGAAGATGGTTCCGGAAACAGAGGTAGAAGAGGTCACAGGAAGAGGTGAGAAGGGAGATGAGAGGAAGAATCATGAGCGAGAGATGCTTCTATACCCGGACGACAAGGATCTCTTATACGAAGAGGAGATTCAGCGCAATCCGTTCACACTGAAACTATGGTGGCGGTACCTCATCGCCCGCTCCGAATCTCCCTTCCGCAAGCGTTCTGTTATCTATGAGCGAGCCCTCCGGGCACTTCCAGGGAGCTACAAACTGTGGCATGCTTACTTGCGGGAGCGCTTGGAGCAAGTGCGTCCCCTGCCTGTTACCCACCCGCAGTATGAGTCTCTCAATAACACCTTCGAGCGTGCCCTTGTTACTATGCACAAGATGCCCCGCATCTGGGTCATGTACCTGACCTCCCTCACCGAGCAACGCTACATTACCCGCACGCGACACGCCTTTGATCGTGCCCTTCGCTCCTTGCCTGTTACCCAGCACGACCGCATTTGGGAGCCCTATCTTGCATTTGTTAGCCAAAAGGGTATTCCAGTTGAGACCTCCCTTCGGGTCTATCGTCGCTACCTGAAATTTGATCCCACCCACATCGAGCACTTGATTGAATTCCTCCTTGACTCCCGCTTGTGGCAAGAAGCTGCTGAACGCCTCGCAGGGGTTCTGAATGATGATAGCTTTGTCTCCATTAAGGGCAAGACCAGACACCAACTATGGCTCGAGCTCTGTGACCTGCTCACCAAACATGCCCTCGAGGTCTCGGGCTTAAAGGTGGATGCTATTATCAGGGGTGGTATTAGGCAATTCACCAATGAGGTTGGCCGGTTGTGGACATCGCTTGCGGACTACTACATCCGGCGGGGAATGTATGAAACGGCCAGAGATGTGTACGAGGAAGGGATGCGGACCGTGATCACAGTGAGGGATTTCGGTATGATATTTGATTCTTATACACAATATGAAGAGAGTATGCTTGCCGCGAAGATCGAGACTGTGAACGCTGATGATGATGATGCTACCGATGAGTGCCTTGAAGACAGTGTCAAGGGCAAAACTGATCTCCGCGGCTTCTGGTTGGCAGACGAGAACGACATTGACCTTCGTTTAGCAAGACTGGAACACCTTATGGATCGGAGGCCAGAGATTGTTAGTAGCGTCTTACTGAGGCAGAACCCACACAACGTGACTGAATGGCATAAGAGGGTGAAGTTGTTCAATGGTAATCCTGAGAAGCAGATCATGACGTTCACAGAAGCGGTTAAAACAGTGAACCCGATGAAGGCCGTTGGTAGGCCTCATACGCTGTGGGTTGCTTTTGCCAAGTTATACGAGGGTCACAGTGACTTGTCAAACGCAAGGGTGGTGTTTGAAAGGGGTGTGCAGGTGAATTACAAGACTGTTGATGACCTTGCAAGTTTATGGTGTGAGTGGGCAGAGATGGAACTTAGGCATAAGAATTTCAAAGGGGCATTAACGCTTCTTAGACGTGCTACAGCTGAGCCATCTGTTGAGGTCAAGAGAAGAGGTAACTACTTCTTATACTGACAACCACTCGCCTTATGATTTTTTCTTTTCTCCCCTAGTTTTCGATAATAAACTCTGGGGCAAGATCCTTCTAATTGTTTTCATCTCCACCTCAATCTGCATAATTAATTTTTATCAGACTGGAGAGGCGTTTCTTTTATTTATGAACTGGTATAAGGCAGTGACCCCTGGGTTCTGCCAGCATCACCATTGTGAGTTTTAAGTTATTGGCTCTGTTTCCATTTGTAAATGTGGAACTAGTTAGTGGCCCATGTTTGGGTTTCTTACAAAAATCAAGCAGCAGCAGACTCTGTTTGTAATTTATTCAACATGAACTGCTTGATCCAAGCTTCAAGTTACTCCCTTCAATACCAAACAATAACAGGGACATATTCTATAATTTTCCCTTGTCATGAGCAATGTCTTGCTTGAAAAATGGAAGATCTATGTCAATGATCTAGAAGAAAACAAGACGCAAGTTCAAGAATGGAAATGTTTTACTCTTTCTGGAGGGAAGAGGAACCTTTTGTTGAATAGGGAGAAAAATGAAGAGGAAGCAAGTCATAAGCGCTCATCCCTTCCTATGCTTATCTCTAAATTAGTAGGTAATTAGGTATAATTTCATATCTATGAATCCAGATCCTAGAATCCATTAGCATACTACTACATGGTTACCATAGTCTTTTACAACAACCATCAAGTAAAGTCTACTATGTCATGGACTGAAGTCAGCATTATCCATAATCCAGATCCTAGAATCCATAACCATACTATTAGGTGGCTCCCGCAGTCTGTTACAGTAACCATATAGCAAACTCTATTATGTCCTTGAAGGAACTCACAATAATTCTGTTGTTTAATCACTGAACATAGCAGGAACTGCTGTTAGACTGATATTATTCATGGTTTCAAATCTCATCACTTGTGCTTTGGGAAAACATGTTTTATTACTTAACCTGAGCCAACTTTCGTTCAGCTTGCTTAGCATCAGCTTGAACTCAGGTGGATGGTGCCTTCAGTTGCCATTTTGACATTACCTGCTCTCTTCTGTTATTTGGCTAGAACAAGTAGAAATAGGAAGTATGAGTTGTCATGTCGGGTTCCAGATCTGTTGAGATTTTCAAATATGTTGTAGTTCAGATGTTTATCTTTGTGGTGAAATCTTGCAAGTTGCGGCTGATCAAACGTCCCCCTTTTGGACAACTGTCAATCTAATAGTTTCATCAATAATTCAGTATTCACTTTTGTCATCTTTTTTATTTTCTGCCAACGGATTGGTAGTTTCTTATTTGAGCTTGTGTCTGTCCACATATCCAGTTGCTGCTGATGGGAATGAGCCAGTACAAATGAGACTTCACAAGTCTTTGAAGTTGTGGACGTTTTACCTCGATATAGAAGAAAGCCTGGGGACTTTGGATTCAACCAGAGAAGTGTATGAGCGGATACTTGATCTGAGAATAGCAACCCCACAAATCATAATAAATTATGCATTTCTTTTGGAGGTAACCATATTTCATCAACCTCATATTTGCATATCCTCTTTTTTCCAGAAAAACTTAAAATCTGGTCGTTGGTTCTTTATCTATGTGTATCTTTTGCTTGTGATTTTCCAGGAGCATAAATATTTTGAAGATTCATTTAAGGTCTATGAGAGAGGTGTCAAGATTTTCAAGTATCCTCATGTCAAAGATATTTGGGTTACCTATTTAACAAAGTTTGTGAAGAGATATGGAAAGTCAAAATTTGAACGAGCAAGGGAGTTGTTTGAGCAGGCTGTTAGCGTGGTACGTAAAATGTCTTATCATCGTCTGCTACCTCCGTTCTGAAAATGTCTTGTTACACTGTTTGCTGTCTGTATCTCTTCTACCTGATAAGTCTAATAGTGCAGTGGCAACTTTCTTCTGTTTCTCCCTAGTTAATCTTTTTACAGTGTTGTGCTTTCTGGCATCAAATAGGTGGCATGGTTTTTGTTAAGGTTTTCTGTTTTGCTGTTATTTAGTTTTAATGGAATAAGAAAATGAAACAAGGAAGTTAGGCATAGAACATTCTGTGAAGATAGCTTAACTAGGCTTTAAAGGTGCCATTCATTCAGTCAATTGGACTTGCAAAAGATAACTGACGATCCATATTCTAACATTGGTTTGATGATATCGGTATCAAGTCTTCCTCCATTGAGGGTTCATACTTACATACTACATTGCCCTTCATAAGCCTGATAAAGGAGGAGATTGCGTTAGGTAAATAAAGTTTGTGGGATCTTTCATCTGGGTTGTGATAGCAGTAATGCATAAGATCTGGGACTATGAGTTCAGGCGTGCTTGGGTGACCAAAGTACTAAGAAGGTGACCTCCTAGGAAGTTCTCGTTGTGCCCTCTATTTGACCCGACCTGGTGTTGGAAAAACCTTGGTTAATGTATCACTAGTGTGTCACATACAGAATGCCAAAGAAAATCAAGAATATTTCGGTCATTTGAAGAATCACAGCACTGATACTAATCTTCAGTAGAATGAGTAGTGCTATTTAATTTAATTCTGCTGCTTGAACTTTGAATGTACATTTTGATCATTTTTTAAGCTAATCTGTTACACATATGAGCCTGATTGGTTTAAGGACAATGAATGGGTTTGGAGAAAACAAGGGATCTATGGTGGATCTTATAAGAAAAGATGGCTGATTTACTAGTAGAAAGGTGGGTGGGATTCTCTAAAGAACTGATTATATAGGAGCTTCTTAAATTGCTTTAAAGAGAAGCATTAAACTAAACCCGCAAAGGATCAAGAACATTGAGTATTTTACAAAGTCAAACATGGAATTGGTTTTGCTGTCCATGAACATCCTGACTATTGATTTTCCATAGTTGTCGATGTTATGTTTGACCGTCTTTCAGCTGAGAAAAGACTATGTTTGTGCTTGTTTCGGTGTTTGATGTCCATTTCTGTCTTAGAAAGCGTCCTTTGAATTACTTTTCCCTCTGGGAAGTTTGTTAACTTCTTATTACTATGTGTTAATCAGGCTCCTGCTGAAGATGTGAAGCCACTTTATCTTCAATATGCCAAACTGGAAGAGGATTTTGGTCTAGCAAAGAGTGCAATGAAAGTCTATGACCGAGCAACAAAGGCTGTCCCGAATCATGAGAAGATGAAGATGTATGAAATATACATTGCTCGTGCAGCTGAAATATATGGTGTTCCTCAGACGAGGCAGATCTATGAGGTTCATTCATGTTCTTATTTGTGTCTGGCTTGTTTTCATGAAATATCTTTTGAGCTTAATTTATTTCTCTCTTTGTCAATACGTACATATACTTTTATACTGATACACTGCTTTTCGGAGGTAAACAGTTCCTTGTTCAACCATCTAAGTCTTGATTTGTGGGGAAATATGAATCCCTCTAGTTGTCATCTTCAAGATCCAGGACGTGGGTCTTCATCTAAAATTTAGAGCAGCTGATGTTGATGGTGTGGAACCCAATACCACACATGACTTGTTTTTGGTTCAACCCAGCTGAAATAACTGGGGGAGAATTTTCAACATAAGAGAAGGCAACTGAGTGCTCCATTCTGTAAAGAACTACGTTTGAATACTTGATGCTGAGGATTTCATTTGTCTGAACTGCCATCCTGTCCATTTCAGTTTTCTCTTCTTTGCAACCATTCTGCTTTACAATGGAATTGGATGCTGACCTTCTTTTGCATGTGCAGCAAGCAATTGAGTCTGGACTTCCTGACAAGGATGCAAAAACAATGTGCATAAAGTATGCTGATCTCGAAAAGAGTCTAGGGGAGATTGATCGTGCTCGTGCCATATATAATTTTGCTTCACAATTTGCTGATCCACGCTCGGATGTTGAGTTCTGGAATATATGGCATGAGTTTGAGGTGCAGCATGGTAATGAAGACACATTCCGTGAGATGCTACGTGTGAAACGAACCGTATCGGCAAGCTATAGCCAGGTTTGTTTCTTTCTTCGCTTAGAGCACTGCTCAGGGTTTTCTTCTTTTCCCCTCAAAACTGAAGCAGGTTGGCGTATAATGACTGGGCTCATTCGTTTTTGTGTTTTCCCTTTTTTGCTTTCAGAGGCATTCAATCCTTCCGGAGTATTTGATGCAGAAGGATCAGAAGCAAATGCTCGAGGAAACAGTTGACACGCTTAAACAAGATGAAATGGCAGCTTTAGAGAGACAATTAAATTCGCAACCTGTTGCAACAGTTCCTAAGGATGGCATGAGAGCATTAGGTTTTGTCAGTGCTGGTGTGGAAGTTCAAGCTGAAGATGGTGGAGGAAGAAAGGTAATAGCAAATCCTGAAGAAATCGAGTTGGATGATGCTGAGGAGGATGACTTCAATGAAAGCGTTGAAGTCGCACAAAAAACTGTCCCTGCGGCTGTATATGGCAATTTGGCGAACAAAATAGAGGATAAGGCTCAAAATAGTGCTCCGGAAGATGGTAAGGAAGATAGACCACTAGGTGCCCTCGAGAGAATGAAGAAAAGGCAGAAGGTGTGACCTAGATAGTTAAGAAAGGGAATCGTATAAGGTTGAAACTATGGGAAGAGTTGGAGTGAAGGAAAAACACTTCTGCTCTGGTAGAGGTCTTCCTTACAACTAGTGAAGATTTTCAAAGGAACATGCAATTCTAGAGTTAAAAAATCGCTTGTATAGGCGGCGTTCAAGTGCTTTGAATCCTGTTTCCTTAACCAACCAAAACTGACTTTATCCTGTCTGAGCATCCGACTAGAGCACGAGACATCGACCTGGGCTGAGTGGTTTCATGGATTTTTCCAGCAGAAGGAAAAGGTATGTTCGAGCGAGTTTGTAAAGAAGAAAGGCCTCACATAGTGAAATCCCTTTTGTAGCGACCTTTAAAGTTTTGTTGCGCGAGATTATTTACAGATACATGTGAGCCAATCAGAACTAAACGTTTCATAACCCATCGCTGGTATGTCCCTGACCCTTTATCTTTTGCTTCGTGTTCATTGCCGGCCACTCTAGTGTATTATATCAGCTCAAAAGGGAGTAGTGTAACATGCGACGAATGGAATTCATTTGAGTTCTTAATTGCCCATTAAGCCTCTGATTTTCAGTACCAGTAGCTTGCTTCTAGTTTTGCATTCTTTTTCTGGTCATTCTGCTTTCCAGACCCATGGTAGTGTCACCATCGGACCTACATCTTTGACATTGCTTGAGGTTTTTCTACTCATTAAGCCTCAAAAGTTTTTTCTTGTGAGTTGAATGCCTGCCAGATGAACTAACACGCTCTGAGTGCAAGGATGGTTTTTGTTTATTATGATCATCATAATTATTAGTATTACAATCATCGATCTGTTTGTTTCTTCGGTTGTTAACGACCTGTTGTCTCAATGCATAATGGATGATCGCCTCTGAAATTAATGTAGAGGACCCTCAACAAAATAGACAATTGCATAATTGATTGACTTGGGTGATAGCAACAAAAGAAGGGGTAGGGGAACGCGGTTTCGGCTAAAGACCAGATTTTAATAATGGCCAGCTACGCCATGAATGGGGGATGCGGATTTTGGTGCCACCAACTTATTGCTCTTTCTTCACAGCATTGTCGGTATTAAGAATAGTCCTTGGCATGTCTTAAACAGGTTCCAAGCATGAACAGACCATTTCAGGTAATGTAACTAAGGTTCAGTAAACAGCTGCATAAAGAACCAAAGCAGAGCGTTTCTGATGTTGCTTGTCTGTGTGTAAGTACAAAATATTGTTCCTAGAGCAAGCATCAAAAAGAAAAATATCCTGGAACGAAAGTTCAGTAACTCTCGCACTCTTTGCCCCAAATAACAGGATCATGAACCATTTCCTCTCAAGAAAAGAAGTTGAAAGAGCACGTTTTGGGACTTCAGGACTTCTGGTGACTTGCATAAAATCGTCTCCTGAGCTCAGTCACTGGGAGCAATAGAAGAACAAGATCTCGAAGTTTCTTCTAACTAGGGTAATTATGCGTGTCACTGTTCAAAATACTTGCGCCAAAGACTTCTTATTAGATACTGCCCTGCCCCATCTATCTTCAACTTATAAAAGATATTTTAATCAGTTAATATAATATATTTTATATAAAATATAGTTTATTCTAATAGTATATATATACTTAGCGTATATATAATAGTATATACTCAAACTTATTTATGTTCAAATTTAGTTACACATTTATGTTCTATTGGTGTGATCACAATAGGGATTTGAATTTAAAAGTGATGTGTTGTCCGCATTTTGAATACTACATACAATACTGAGACTAAAGCGATCATCTGCTGATGAACACTCTCCGAGAAAACCAGTTTGGAGACATGACCACCATATCCTACACTAGCCCCGCCCACCTTTACACATATATATCATAAATTTGTTTTTCTATACCTATGGCAATATTCAATCATGTTTTTGATTAATTTTTTGAGAATGAGTGGATATAAAATGTTAAAAATAAAACGATAAATATATTATGTACTTAAAAAGCGAAAGAGAGGGATGAATGCACGTTTTCAGACACCCAATTTCCATATATATATATATATATATATATATGGCACCCAGACCAACGCTACCTTTTACAGTACGGCATTACGAGAGTGCCTGTGGAGGCGTTCCTTATTCTGAAAAGCCTTAAAACGAAAAGGATGAAAAGTTGGAGGGAAGAGAAATGGCTGCAGGGCATGCTTCCAAACTACAGGAGTTCATCTGAGTCTCAGAAATCAGATGTATTTACATTACGATGACCGAAAACCTTTCAGACAAAAAAATCCATCAAAAAATGAAACAAATTTATAATCCCATTGTCAGGCTTAAATATGTAGAGAGAGAGAGATTTATTATTTCTCACGCCTCCATGCGTACAGCAAGAGAGAGAAGCCGGAGTTATTGGAGCTCCGAATGCCGGAGTCGCCGTCCTTCCACTGCAGTACCGAGCTTGCCGACTCCGTGGATGACGACGCGCTCTTCCTCAGAAGCTTCTTCTCCGGCCCCTTCATCACAAACTCTGGCCAAACGCCTCCTAGCGCCAACCCACCACCCTCCTGAAAGATGAACACGGCGTGCCCCCCACCGTTGAAAACCCAATTATAGACGTCCCAGAAGATCTCTACCGTCGATTCGTCAACCACCACCCTCTGGTTGCCCCGAAACTTCCACACCAGCCTCTTCACCATCAGCACGGACTCTCCGTCCACTTTGACCACCAGCCTCGCCTCCTTCCCCTTGTCTCCGCCCTTGCACTCAATCCCGATTTCGTGTTCACGGCCAGAGCCACCGAAGCGAGCCATAGTCGCATAACTGTGCCGGCCAAAGACGTGTTCTCGCCTCGAGACAAGATTTATTAACACGTTATTCTTAGCGACGGCGGCTTGTTTCGCAGGGTTCTGCTTACTACTATAAAGATCAAAACGCTGGGGTCCTAAGTTGGATATGCCACAATTACTAAGATTGGCGTGGCGGATCGCGTCGTCGAACAGGTCACCGAGAAGAAAGCCCAGGCGGCCGTGGGAGACGAGGCAGAGGTAGAAGTTAGAGGTGGGTTCGGGACCGTGGTTGTTGAATAGGGCTCGGGCGAAGCTCCAAAACAGCTTGGTATTGGGGCCAAGAGAGTGGGAGCCACGGCGGTTGGAGCGGAAGAGGCGGAGAGGGGACGGCGGCGAGATGTCGATGGTGCAGGCGGAGCAGCGAAGGTGGACGGTGAGGGAGTGGCCTAGTCTCGTATTAGACCAGGTGAGAGTGAGGAACGACGGCACGGCTCCTTCGTCATCGTCCTGCTGCAGCAGTTGGTAGATGCAAGTCACCAAATTCTGAGACGTGTTGCATTTGGAGGATGCAATGACCGCCGGATCGGCCGGTTCTGGTGGCGCGAAACAGGACGGAGACAACGATCGCATCATCTTCCTTTCCTCTTTCGAATTCGATCTTTGCTTTTGATTTTGAACTCAGAGAAACTGCTTTCGATGTTGAAACAATTTTCGCCAACTCTTTCACTTAGATTCATTGCCCATATGAAAGAAAGTAACGTGAGAGTGTCTTGGGTCTTGGTTCAGGGATGTAGAGACACGAGTTGTTTATTGAAGGCTGGCGTCATTTGTGATATTGGTTTTAGGTGTGGGGGGGGGAGTGCAATGCATGGATGATAAGGGCAGAGCTTTGGATCCTCTTGGCTCCGAGTATATATTACACATGAGAGAGAGAGAGCATGTGATGCTGACTGTGGTTTTAGCTTGATTTGCGGGAAAGTTAAGCGGTAAAGGGTGAAGACAGTTTGTACGCCAACTGTGAGCTGGTATCCACCTTCCATCACTTTGCTGCTCAGTGTGTCAATGGGGACAAAAGAAAACGTCTCTTCACTTCACCGCAACTCTCTCTCTCTCTCCCTCTTGTTCATTAGAAATACAAATCCAAGACTTTGGTCTCCGTGGTTTACTGCTGTCATCAACGTTGAAGAGTTATTGGTCAATGGAGATTTGAGAAGATTATAGTATCTCTACGTTCATAAAAGCAATTAGACATATAAGAGTTAGCATTAACAATATGGAGAGAGAGAGATCAAACAGTGTCAACCTTTACAGACTTTGTGCGCGCGAGCTCACACACGCATACTGGCGCACACTATATTCAAATCGTTGTATCGGTTTTTAATCTTTTAGTTCTTTGAAAAAATCCAAGCCAGGGTTAATTGTGATCAGTATTCTGAGGCTATTAAAGAGCATTATTTGAAAAATCGTATTTTAATGCATGAACAACACCCTAAGGAGCTTCTAAGTTTCTTTTTGAGAGAAAGGATCTTCAAAATTTCAAGGTCCACAACAATTCATCAACATTTAGCCATCATTCTTTTACCAACATCAATTGAAGAAAAAAGAAATAAGAAAAAAATGCATTTTTATACAAATTCATATGACAACTAAGCTTTTTTTATATTAAATGGGTCAACGTCATAAATTCTTTGTTTTTATAGAAGTCGATAATGTGTTATGTTAATAATTAACTCAATATAAGCTAGATAATTCTTTATTATTTTCTTTCAATATTTTTATAATTTTTTTCCTTTCTCTCTATTTACAAACCAACATACACACACGCACGCGTGTACATATATATACATACATGTATACACACATATATGTATAGACACACACACATATATATATATATACATATATACATATGTATATATATGTATATGTATGTATATATAAAAGAGACCTTGGCCGCATCAAGTGTATGAACCAAGCATTATACTCGTGAATCCACAACAAAACCGATTGAAGTTTTCCTTCTCTTTGCGAAGACTAAGCTCATCAAGATGGAGCATATTTCTGTCTGAATGATTGGGGTACAGCTATGCCAATCGTTTGAATTTTATAAATGTCAGCCTGCATCTTCCCGAGGCTGCCTTATCTATCCTCAACATAATTAATAAAATGGATAAGAAATAGATAAGGAAATGGGTTCAGACCCGTTGTGTATTTACGTTGTGTATATGTATATATACATGTATTGTGAAAGACAGAGGACGAGTGGATTTTCACGGCAAACTATGTTTGCTTGAGTTTATATGATATTTATGCGTGTAGATATGTAATTAGAAAAGCATGCTAGGCTTACTATTTGGAAGAAGGGTCCTGACTTCAGATTTTTAAGTCTAAAGCTTCAGACCTCGACATGGCCAGTCCTTAACGGGTCCAACGGTTTCAACTGGAACCGAACCAAGTCAGGAACTGGCTGAACCTGGTACTGGTGAAACCGGAACCGGGCTCAGAACCGGGAACCACCCAATTTGTTTCTGGTTTCACCTCTTATGAAATTTAGGTGAAATGTTTCTGGTTTTGAGATTAGAAGGCAAAGTTGAATAAATGAAGAAAGGGTTGCGTTGCAGTCATATTAGGTCAAGGTGAGCAGCTTTCGGTGGGGGGGAGGGACAAAAAACCTAGCAAAGGGTTACTGGCTAGACCTACTTTAGGGTTCCAAGGAATGCCCCAACATGGCCCCTTTCTCAGTGCATTGCAAGCTCCCAAATTGGGTTCGGTTTCATGCACCTATCAATGCATGTATGTGTTGAGAGTGAAGGCAGAAAGAATTCATACAATATTTTTGCATTATGAACTTAGATAAGCATATATTTATTTTAGCATGCTTTCATAGTGTTAGTGCACGGTTAAGGCCATGCTTTGAAGTTGTTTTTAAGATGGACTTGGTGCGGATCCACCAAGTCTCCGACTCCGTCACTTGTTTGGGATCCACGATTCATACCCAAAAAGAGAGAGAGATGGATTTGGGGGACCCAAACGAATCGTTACCCATTTTGATGCTTCATCTCCCTACCAATTATTGTTTTAATGCATATAATTGTGGCTGATATAAAGATTAAAATATGCGATTTAATGAGCTTTAAAAAGCCAAACCAACATGAACATAAAATGTTCAGCTCATATGGTTTAATGGACCGAACACAAATGATCTAGAAACAAGCCTGACCAAGCCGAACTATGAGCGGCTTGGTTCATGTACCTGCCCTATCTACAACGTCATTGCATATAAGAAGGATCCAAATTCTTGAGACTAGTATCCTGAAGAATCAAACCATTTGCTAAGTTCTAATGCTTTCAAATCAGCCAAGAGAAAATTTGGAACCAAGGGTCGTCTATCATTCAACTAGACATGGTCGGTTCCTAAGCAGCCCGATGGTTCCAACCGGAACAGAAGCAAGTTTGGAACCGGCTGAACCCGGAACCAGTGAAACTAGAATCAGGGACCACTTGGTTTGGTTTCCGTTTCACCACTTATAAAACCGGAACCAACAGTTCATGTACTTTTTAAAAGAATCTTATAAATTTCAATTTGTAATAAAAATACAAGTTCGTGGCGATTCAATTTTTAATTGCAAGTTGTTTCGAAATGGTGAGGTCCATGTTTTAGATGCAGGAACATGTGCATCTACCATCCATCAACAAAATACACGGTCCAGATTTTAAAGCTGTGCTTTCTAACTCGATGGATCACCGGAACTGTTCTTAAGGTACTGGTTGGGGGAATCATGCTGTCATTAAATGCGTATGATGAGTTGGAATTATTGATGGTAACTACAGGCACAACAATGTAAATGAAATTCGACATGTCATTTGATCGGTTCTCGCCAGTGGCATGTTAAGTACGACCCTACGTCTAGTGGACAAGACATGCACATGAGCACACCATGTGACACTTTATATATATATATATATATATATATATATATAGAGAGAGAGAGAGAGAGAGAGAGAGAGAGGAGGGAGATTGGATCAAGTTATATTTACTCATGTTCGGTTTTTTATTATATGAGTATAATAAAATTATCTTTTATAATTTTCAAACACGGTTACAATTTTTGAAATTACATTTCATGTTTCTAAAGAGCAATTATCAAGTATGAATGCTCATGATCCGAATATATATATATATATATATATATATATATATATATATATATATATATATATATATATATATATATATATATATATATAGAGAGAGAGAGAGAGAGAGAGAGAGAGAGAGAGAGAGAGAGAGAGAGAGAGGAGGGAGATTAGATCATTCTATTTACTCATGCTCGTTTTTTTATTATATGAGTATAATAAGATTGTTTTTTTAATAAATTTTCAAATACTCTTATATTTTTTGAAATTATATTTTATGTTTCTAAAATGTAATTGTCAAGTATGAATGAGCATGATCCGAATATATATATATATATATATATATATATATATATATATATACATATTGGTCATTCACATCCACATATGGCCATGAAGATGTTCCCCGCCTTGAAGCCTACACAAATACGAATATCAATAGAAAAAGTACATATGATGGATATACACAAGTACACATGATGATATATATACAATAACATGAGCACCATTACAAATATATATTTCTAATTTGAAGGCAAAGAGCTTCGTGCAGTAACATTTAGATCCTTTCTAGATGAGCTTCCCCGTCCCATAAAATCATATACATATGATGAGTATATACAAGTACACATATGATGGATATACACAAGTACGCATATGCTAGATATACAAGTGCTAACATAAACAACAATATATATTGAAAACTAGATCATGTCCATACTGATATTGCTCACTTTCACGCTCAATGCTTTTTGGATAGCATGAGTATAATTTAAAAATTTTAAAGACATTTAAAAAATACAAAAGATATTTTATTAAACTCATACCACTAAAAAAATAATGAATGGACATACCGAGATAGGTGTTAGTGTGGACATAATCCAATCACTATACATACATACATATAGATGAGCTCCACCACCTTGAACCCTATGCAAACACAATGAATTATCAAATATTGCAACAAAAAAGAATACTTTTTATAGATTATACATGTTCATCACTACTTTATATATATATATATAGATAGAGAGAGAGAGAGAGAGAGAGGGGTTGCCTTTATTTGATCAGGAAACATCTAAATTCCTGCTGGATATCAATCGTGTACCCTTGTAAAGCTGTATCTAAGTACACCATGGGAATCCAATAATATCATTGTGAGGATGTTTCCGTAGTATTCAACATCAAATAGAAAAGGACTCCCCTTGAGAGTTGGTACACCAATTAAGGTCAATAATTTCTAGCTACGGTGAGGTACTCGTACGGGCATTCTCGGCCGTTGATCACAAGCGCATCAACCGCAACAGTATCTCTTGGGTTAACATGTAAATAATCAATTTCAAGGTTTTCCTAGAAGGAAGATCATATACGGCTACTGAGTTTTCTTGAAGTGCATTTTCTTGTGGTATATACTTAAATTTATTGGAACATCTCTACCGTTTGTTCGACGTGGTCAATAGTGCATATTTAAATATAAAAGGTGGATTATACAGTTGTGCATTAAATGTGATTGTAGAAAATATAATTGTATGAATGACTTTTTAGATTCAAATCTTCACGGTTTATCACGTCAATCGTACGATAAAAATGTTTGAGAAGATTTACACGTGAACGGTATAATCACTCTAACCATAGTTGAGGAGAAAATATACACATTTTCTTCTATCAGATTATTTTTCCAATAAATGAGACAAACTACGTAACAAAGATACAACCAAACATTAAAAAAAAACTTACAAGAAAATTGATAAATTGAAACCGAGAAACAATGAAACCGAGACTACTAAAGAAGCAAAAAATGTCTATATATACTACTAAACATTACTAGAGATAAATATTGGCAATCTCTATACGTGAGTGAATATATATATATAAGAAAATCAGATCCTTTTCACCGTCCATTCTCACTCATTGTTTTTCGGTGTCTTGATTGTAATTTAAAATTTTTAAAGGCTTTTGAACATGTATTTAAGACAATATTATTATACATCATGAGTGAACAATTCAGCAGTCCAATAACTCTCTCTATATATAAGAAAACCGATCCTAACCATACTATATTTGTTTACTTATTTTATCCATTGCTTTTAAGTGAAATGAGTTAAATTTTAAATTTTTTAAAAAACTTTGAAAAGATATGAATAATATTTTTGTTATATTAATGCCATACAAAAGTTATGGATGGACATGTATCAATAGTAGCCATATCGAATCACAATACATATACATAGATAGATTGATAGAGAGAAGGAGCTGCTAGATATTGCTTGATCATCGTCATTATGTGCGATTAATTGGACGGGGTGATCAAAACACCTATTTTGTATTACATTTAATTTATTCACATAGATTAAATAGCATTGATCTTCGTATAAATGTTAATGAACGTCACAATCTACGTTCATGAGATTGCATGAACAATGAGATCAAGTAAAATATGAGAGGGTATCTAACAACTTCCATTCTCTCTCTCTCTCTCTCTCTATATATATATATATATATATATATATATATATATACTAGACATGTGGCCTATTCGAGTGGGGATGGATCTTAGCTGGTAGAAGGGACAAGTGGGTGCTCATATGCCACACTCATGTCCTTCACCCAAATGGCAGTCAAAAACATGCATGTTCAAGTCAATCTTCTTTTTTGCCCTTTCGCGTACCTAACGTACCACCCTTTCTCTAATAAAGATTAGAGAACTACTCGCTCAATTGAACGCGTTTGTCATTTATTGGCATGCAATGCATGGCCGATACAACTGCGAGTTCCTTCACCTCAATTCACCAAGACACGCCATACCGACACAAGCTAGTACGTGTCTTTTGACCTTTACTTTCTATCACCACAACTGGACACGGACACGATGCAAGAAAATTATCGAAGTGTCCAGGTGACACAAACATATCACCCGACAATAATGTGGTTAGGTTATTCTTCATGCTGAGACTGTATGGATTAAAGAAGCAATATTATCTGATTTGGAGATGATCGAAAGTCTATGCTTAAGACAGATTTGAGCAAACCCAGTATTTGGATCAGAAGGCGGTCTGAGATCCAGCTTTTCTCAGATCTGATTCAACAATGCTCTTGATAATTATCAAAGAACTTAACTGGATTTGAACAGACCAAATGAGATGACACAATTTGGATGAAAAACGATCCAGGATCCAGATTCCCTTGGATCTGATTCGAAAATGCTCTTCATGGTAGCCAATTTCGGTTCTGCTTAAGAAGGGAAATGGTGAGAGATTTTACTTGTTAACCACCATAAAAAGGATATAACCTACTAATTTTTTAGGATATATTTTTTTTTGCTCTGATAGATAACCTGAGTTTAAACCATACAAAAGATTACACCGGTTCCGGCGAGCGTGCCGTGAATAAGGTGGTTTTGTCTTTGCAAGTCTGTCTTCTAAAGATCGAGCTTCTTGAGCTAGACCCAGAGACACTGGCGGATCTAGAGTTTTTTATGGGGTGGGGTGAACAACCTATTCGATCATTTAAGGTGGGGCGAAGTATGTATAATAACCAGGAATTCGATCGCACCCTGTAAATTTTTCATTTGTTTTCCAAATTTCAGGTGGGGCGGCCACCCCACCTCGCCTCAATGTAGATCCGCCACTGCCCTGAGACAAGTTTTTTTTTTGTTAGATGGATAACAAGTTCAGGATTAGCTCATTCTCCGTGGCTGTGAATTTGTTCTCTTTGTTCTCATCAACCAATTGAACTTGTATCGAATCGGGACGATTCTGTGACAAGTTAATTTGTTCTCATTTAATCTGTTGCAAGGCAGTGAAAGTGAATCAATTTGGGGTCTCATGATGAATCAGTGACATTAATCATCCACTAATGTAGATTTGGGTCTAGGCATTTTTTTTTCCTTCAAAGGATGAACAAGGGTAAACTCGAAAGGATCATCATCTTAAAGGTCTTGAGTTCGATCCTTGGGCATCCGGCGTCTCTGAAAAAGAGCTTCATGTATGAAGTGCCTAGAAATGAACTAAAGTAAATCAATTAGGAAAATCTTGGCATCCTGCACATAAATGGATTAATTCAGTCATCGACTTGATTTGATCGTAATTTACTCACATTTAAATCAAATAAGAAACAAAATAGTTTTCTTTTCATTGCATTTCAGCAACTTTAAATATGGTTGTCTCGTTTGCTTCTTCCATTGGTTAAACGATTGAACATGAGAAGTTATAACACATACCATGTAATATAACATCAAACTACACTAGAGATAAACCTTCTAAATCAAACATGTGGCCAGCACTGAATACCTTCTATTTCTAATGTGTGGTCTAAACCCAGTGACTTAAACATGGTGTGTTTGTGTGTGCGCATGAGCACGCATGCATCTTGGAACACTCTACACGACACACTGATCCCGGAAGGAACCTACTTGCAACCTGGCTCATGCCAACATCAAGGTCATTATCAGACAGCTTATGAACCAACAAAACTGTAATAGCAAAGGCGATAAATATGTTCATACATTGTATGTCATGTGGGTCTTCTTCTTCACTAGTGAATATATGGATGAAGCTAAGTTTTTTTTCTTCACCAAGCTATAAACTCATAGTAAGTAAATATCAGAAATCACCAGTAACTCTATAGTAAAACCTCCGGGTGGCCACGGTGACCATGAATCAAAAAGTATCATCATGTTACACTTAATTTTTTTATAATTTTCTAAGCATTATTATAACTTTTAAATATTATATCGCCTTCCAAAATAACACAGTTGCTTGAATTAGAACGTGAGTATGAATTGGAAGAGGTTTGCAGCATCCAATTTCTCTCTCTTTCATATATATAATATATAAATAGAAAACATGCTCAACTATTATTATTGTTTTTTTGGTATGAGTGAAAAATGAAGGGTTTCGAAAAGAGGATAGAAAGACAACGTCATTACAATCACTCCCTCTCTCTTTAGAGATTTTGTCGTTAGACAAACTGGTCTGAGCCTTTGTTTATTGGCTGGCCGCCTCTGCCATTGCTCACATGCCACTCTTGTGAAGCCAAAATTTCATCAACCTTACGATTTCCTTGACTTGTGATTTTACTTGGTATTCATGATGAATGAGTGATGAAATTGTATGGACAGCAAGGGAATTGTTGCTTCCACAAGATAACAATGAGAGGACTGAGGCTGTCCTTCCTTGTCCTTATTAGATGCAGTCTATCTGTCACCACAAATATATAGATACATGGATGCATGTGTGCCTATTATAATTACATTGCATGCACATGCCAATCTGGCTTTCATTGGATATTTGTTACTTCTCTGTGATTCTTTCCATTTCATCGCCATGTCCAATCCAAATCTACTACTTTCATTCATCTTAGTCATGGTCCTGATTATTTCCCTCTTTCCTTTCTCTCAAGGATGGCCTTGTCTGCGATGACAAGTTGGTAGACCCTTATCTACTGTGAATAAGAAGATGAATCCTAAGAACTCTGCATGCGGATTAGAGTTTGTTGAATTTGATCCTACTCGTAGATATTGCAGGGTATGTTCTCTATGATCAGACCTTGTTCTCTCATTTCCCTTGTGTTGGTTCTAATTTTTGGTTCTTGTTGGTTTGCAGTATAATGAGATTTTGGGGAAGGGATCCTCCAAGACTGTGTATGCATTTTTTTCTTCTGTTGGCCTCTCTCTCTCTCTCTCTCTCTCTCTCTCTCTCTCTCTCTCTCTCTCTCTCTCTCTCTCGTTTTGAAGATCGGATTTTGGACTGTCTTGCAGGTATCGAGCTTTTGATGAACTAGAAGGGATTGAGGTTGCATGGAATCAGGTGAAGCTTTATGATTTCTTGCAAAACCCTGAAGACCTGGAAAGGTTGTACTGCGAGATCCATCTGCTAAAGACTCTGAAGCACAAACACATCATGAAGTTCTATGCTTCCTGGGTTGACTCTGCAAATCGAAAGATCAATTTCATAACTGAAATGTTCACCTCCGGCACCCTTAGGCAGTAAGCATAAATGATATCTCTCTCTCTCTCTCAATGGCAGAAAGAGTGGAGGAAATTGGATTGCTCTACTAAGTTTTCTCTTTCTCATGTTGGTTTTTCGTGGTTCAGGTACAGGCAGAAACACAAGCGTGTCAGTGTTAGGGCAGTAAAGAATTGGTGTAGACAAATTCTAAAAGGGCTTTTGTATCTTCACAATCTCGACCCTCCTGTGATTCATAGAGATATCAAATGTGACAATATATTCGTCAATGGCAACCAGGGTGAAGTTAAGATTGGAGATTTGGGGTTAGCGGCCATATTGAAGAAATCCCATGCTGATCACTGTGTTGGTAAGAACTGCCCCTCTTTCTTCTCCTCCCTTTCCCTCATAGATTTGTTAATTCAATCCTCCCTGATGACAATTGGGAACAAAAGTAAAAGATAATGCTCTTTTGGCAAATCGAACTTGTGCTAATGGATCGATTGATTGATGGGCATCTTTCAATGCATTAACTTAGCTTTATCCCAACAGGCACACCAGAGTTCATGGCCCCAGAGATGTATGAAGAGGCATATAATGAATTGGTAGACATATACTCCTTTGGCATGTGCATCTTGGAATTGGTAACTTTTGAATACCCATATAGTGAATGCACAAATTCTGCGCAGATCTACAGAAAAGTCATCACTGTAAGTGCCTCTTTCTCATACTTTTATTATGGGGATAGCTTTTGCTTTCCTTTTACTGTTTCAATCTCGTTGAAGTTAAGGGCTAATATGACACTATATCGTGCGCAATCATGACTAGAAACAGTGTAGCTGATCACATTTAGTGAGAGAAAAGGCTTTTGTTTTTGTTTTTGGTCTACTATTTCAAGCTCACATTCCTTTATCGGATTCTGCAAGCAGGGGAAGAAACCGGCATCTCTGTATAGGATTGACGATGCTGAAGTGAGAGAATTCATCGAGAAGTGCTTAGCAACAGCTTCGCAAAGGCTTTCGGCTAGAGAGCTTCTAAATGATCCATTTCTTCAATTAGACGAGTCTGGAGATGATGCAAGGATTATAGAGTATAGAGAACCCATGGAGGAACTGGCTTCTCCTTTCGAACCATCCCATGTACTAACTCATGTGGTTAATGGGCAGCCTGAATTCTCCAATCAGATGGAGAATGGATGGGACTGTGATGGTCTTGGTTACCATTGCGACGAGCTTTTTGGTTATGATGATGAAGAATTTGATGCTAAAAATTTGGATATTTGTATCAAGGGGAGGAAAAGAGAAGATGGTGGCATCTTTCTCAGGCTTCGGATCGCGGATGCTGAAGGTAAGATATGTGTGTGCGTGTGTGTGTGTGTGTGTGTGTGAGAGAGAGAGAGAGAGAGAGAGAGAGAGAGAGAGAGAGAGAGAGAGAGAGAGAGAGAGAGAGAGAGAGAGAGAGAGAGAGAGAGAGAGAGAGAGAGAGAGAGAGAGAGAGAGAGATTGAGAGATTGAGAGAGAGCTTCATTGCTGCTTGGTTGCTTTAGAAAGAAATACTCAATGCTTGTATCTCTCGTGCAGGAAAAGTTCGGAACATCTACTTTCCATTTGATACTGAGACTGATACTGCATTAAGTGTTGCAATGGAAATGGTGACAGAACTTGACATCAACGATCATGACGCGACAAATATCGCAGAGATGATCGATGGGGAGATTTCTTTATTAGTTGTTGACTGGAAACCAGGGTTTAGAACAGATGAGACTGAAAATCCTGACTCTCTGAATTTATGCCAAACTTCTGCCCCGCACGGTTCAGTGAACTTCCCACAGAATGATTATCCTCGACGAGCAGGTCACATGCGCAAGAATTCACAGTTATTCCATGGTAGATTTGAGGAAATCACCTATGAGATCGAAAGTTCGGAACACTGTGTTGCAGGGGATGCTCTTGGCATCTCTAGCCAGTCTGATTATCCAGAATTTAGTGATGTTTGGCCTTGCAGTGAAGGTTCAGATCATCTAGTATCACCAAGGTCTGATGCTTCTAGAGTGGTGCATTCTGATGAAGAATGCAGTCAATTGCATTACAATGATTCCCATGCTGATTCGTTTTCGAAGAATTCTGTGTATTATGATTGCTGTCACACGAATGATGGAACTAAGAGAACCAAGTCAGAAGTTTGCTTCTCAGACATCTTTCGATTCACCTGTCTACGCAGCGCAAAAGAGCAGTAAGGCGAGACGCCATGAACATCAGAACTTCCCAGGAAAGCTCCGCAGCGAATAACCATTGTGCTGGACGATTTTTTCCAGATATTTTACACAAGACTCGATGGATGCTGTTAAGTAGAACTTACAGATAGTTTGGGTATGTCTACCCTGGATTCATGGCCTCTGCGAATTTCAAGTTATTTGAGTCTATCAAACTCCTTGAGAATGGAGTATGTGAAAATGTAGATATAATGGAAAAAGAAACTCTTCAGATTTGTTGCTTCTGCTAATCATTTCTGGCTTAATTTCTTCGGATCAGGCCATGCTTCCACACTCTTGATGTTCCGTGAACTAAGACGGTGCTTCCAACCACTGCATTATGTTTATTCTTCTCAATGATCAGGCAACACCATTGATATGCTTCGCATGCATGATCGAGATATCTACCAAAACCAAAAACCAAGCCTTTTCATACTCTAAGTGGGGTTCTTTACATGGATTCTAAGTGGCCATTGAGCTCTGTGTTGTATCATATTAGCATTTAATCTACAAAAGGTACCAAGACCATGTTTTATTGCTTCCTTCAACACTTTTAGAGATCTTCATATCCCTCTTTGAAAGCTTTTACAGTCACATATAGAGAAATCAGATTGTAGTAGAAGTATAATTTCTAAAAACTCTGCACTTTCATGGATAATCAGCAGCAGTTTTAGATTTGCGGCATGTTGATGTTGTTGAATTTGCATGACTGAATTGCATCGTCACTTTTGGCAACAACAAATTGCTAAATTATCCCGAAATCTAATTTAGAAATCATCCCTAAATTATCCTTCTGTAAGCTGCGCTGCTGCACTTGTGCATGTGCATGCGTCGGCAATTGCAGCAGGTCCTACCTGTCGATTTGTCTGGCTGCTATACCGAAATCATCTGCATGGTCATTGATGCTTGTCTCTGATTTCTCTAGCATTGCATGTGTACTAGTAGTGTGTGTTCAATTCTCAAGCTTACAAGGTACACAAATAAGTGTACTTTGACAGGCCGGTGGTCATGGTTCGATCCCCATGGGCGTCGAGCCGGAACATAAGCTGAGATTTTGTTCTGTATGCTGCGCTGCAGCACTTGTGAAAAGAGAGGGTTTCTTCAACTGGGGATTTCGCTAGTAGATATATATGAAATTCGTAATTAGTGTATCATGCATGTCTCATCGATACACCCAAATTACTTTTAATACTTATTGCTTTTTTAAAATGAATGTAAACTGTCCGATCACTTAATTGAATGATCTAGGTTTGATTTATTGGTTTAACTCTCTTACAGAGTACATCAAATTCTATATCCTTGCAAACAATATATATATATAGAGAGAGACTGAATTTGGTGCACTATAGATGATGGACGGACCAATACATCAAATTTAAGATAAGATGGCTTATATGAAATTTAAAAAGAAAAAAGTAATATCTACTTTTTCCTTTTTGAAATTAAAAATACTTTTTAATATTCAAAAAGAATAACTTGAGTGTACTGATGCACTACTCATTTGTGGTGCATTAACTCCTCATTTCACACACGCGCACATACACACATGTATATGTATATGTTATATTTATGTAGAATAATATATATATATATATATATATATATATATATATATATATATATATATATATATAGAGAGAGAGAGAGAGAGAGAGAGAGAGAGAGAGAGACCCGAACCTGACCCAGTCGGGTTGGGTGAGGGTTGTACAGGTTGGATCCACATTGCCATCCCTAACCTCGAACAAGCGGGGAGACTGGAGTCATTTACCGTTCAGATCTGATGCATAACAATCGATGTGATCCGGATCTCCGAAAATCCAATTCGTGCTGCCCAACCACCCGTCTGACTGACCGTCCACGGCACGCTCTTCTTTTCATTGGTGTGCACGTCAGACAACGACTCTGAATCAGAAACTGAAAGACGATCCTGAATCCGATACGGTTCGCGTTTCCCCCTCTGCGTTTCCCTTCCGGCTATACCAGGAAGGTTTCTCTCTCTCTCTCTCTCTCTCTCGCCCTAGATTGCCGTGAGGCGTGAGGGGTACGTCATTCGGGACCGTAGATCTGCTGGATCGGGGGACGCTCAGCCGTGAATCTTCATGAATTTAGGGCGACGGAAAGAAGAGGAGGAAGACGGGCCAGATGGTGTTCAATGGGATTCTGATCGTCTCCGTCGCGTCGTGGTCGGCGGAAGCGTGTCAGTACGTGTCTTGTAACCCCGGGAGATTCACCTCGCGGCAGATTTTCGACCTCCTCTGCCGATTTCCCCTTCAGCATATCGGGAGGCTCGCTCTCTGCGTCTGCTCCTTCCTCTGCTCACCTAACCCCCAATTCTTATCAGATTTGTCGTCCTACTCCTCTGACGAGTCCGATTCCGACGACGGCGGCTACTACGAGTGGCACTCCGATTGATCCGCCTCTCCGCGCCGTCGAGATCGTGATCGTGATTGCAGAGATCGGAGTCGTGCGGGTTATGCTTTACTATTGAGGTTCTTGATGATCCCTTGGCTGTCATCATCATCATCGTTTCGTTGTTTTTGCTGTTCATACTGAGATGAAATCTGCTTTACGGCTTTCACCTTTGCCTGAGCTCACGTATCATACACGACATTTCTGGTAAGTAGATGCATCATTGAATTTACGGGATTCGATGTTAGTTGTTTCTCTGAAGCGTTATCTCCGTGGCAAAGATTTTGATTTTCCGTGATATTCGAAATCCCCATTACTTGAATGGGACTTTCTCCCTAAATTGATCAGGAGACCGCTTTCAATTTGCTAAGATGTCTTGCTTGAATGCAAATAGATCTTGTGGAAATTCAATATGATATCCATTCCTTTCCTTGATAGAAAACAGATACTAGTTTACTGAATACATATTATATAACTGAGTTGAATTCTCTCTTAACTTTTTGCTCTCTACCCCTGTTTCTTGTAGGAAAGGTTCAACTGTAACAAGCAATACAAAGAGAAGTTTGATGGTACGATAAGATTTTCCAGTTTCTTACTGTTGGTTTATGTATAAAAGTTGAAGAATAGTCGCATTGAGATACTCATCGCCTGTGTTCGTTAGGTTATCATGATACCAAGCTTCTTTGTGATTTCAATGGAAGTGAATGAATTGATTCTTGCCGCTTGTCTCTGAGCATTTCTACATGTTTGATTTTCTTAAGGGATCACCCTTGAATGTCCGGTCCCAAGCCCGGATAAAGGAGGAGAGTTGTCCGTGTAAAATTTGGTCGGACTTATTTTATCATGGATTCTACAAATTATGATAAGGGTGCGTGGAAACAAAGAATCCATGTAGTCAACCCATAGGAAAAGGTAGTCAACCCCATAGGAAAAGGTTTAGTAGTTGT
Source organism: Brasenia schreberi (assembly GCA_036023115.1). Taxonomy (NCBI): domain Eukaryota; kingdom Viridiplantae; phylum Streptophyta; class Magnoliopsida; order Nymphaeales; family Cabombaceae; genus Brasenia; species Brasenia schreberi. The sequence goes on from JAYKKT010000081.1 coordinate 19,207,849, forward strand.
AGATTACAAATATTATTCTCTAACAGTGTAATTACTTATGCTAATATTGGTATTTGACGTTTTTTGACAAGGCAATTAATTGTTAGCAAAGTTGATGCATTTTGCATAAAGCTATTGATTTTGTATTTTACCTATCTACCTACCTAAATACATATATATATATATAAATTATTGATATATGCTCATCATGAAAAGATTTACTTTTCATTATCGAGATTAAAACTGGAAATGACAGGGAATATCGTGTACCTGTTCGTGCATTCTGAATTGTTGGATTATATCTCTATTCTTACATCCCTGATTAGTAAAGATGAAAGTTATTTAGGCTCTCCTGGGAACTGTGAAATAGGAAAAACAACTTTCTTAGCCAGAAATGACTGTTTAAGAGCAACTTCTGTGATTCAAGAAGTGGTGCATGAGGATGGTTCCAGGATGCAAAGGATGCATATTCAAAGTTTCTCACACCTGGGGGTGGCAATTTGATGCACGGGACGTAAAACCGAGACAAAAAGGATGCAGAAATCGTAGTATCTACTAAAAGTACACGACAGCAAAATCCTCTCGTTCTCCGATAGACTCGAACCCGACCTGAAAACAACCCGGTTTCCTTATTTTAATATGTTTTGTACCGATGGCATGGTAATACTTTTAGCAGATTTCATAAGCTTTTAGTAGGACTGCAATTATTACCTTTTATAAATCACAAACAGAAATAGGATCATGAAAATTGTAAATAATCATTTTCTAGCCATCTGATTGGATCATAGAAACTGAAAAGAGCTGACTTGTACGTCTGGTGCCTTTTAGGAATCGTGGAAATAGGAAAAAGCTAAAGTTTAGATGAAAATATAAAAAAAAGGGTCAGCCCAAGCCTTCAGATTCCATTTGGAAATCATATAACTAGAAAGAGCCTGCTGCTAACATTCTTGTTCCTTTTAAAAGTCATGATATGAAAACGAGTGAGCTGCTAAAATTTGATTTACTAGAAGGGAGAGAGCCGCAATGGCAAAGGGCCGTGTAAACCGTGTCAGGTCCATGTATACACAATTAAACTGAATTTGTTTCCGTTTGTGTCAAAATGACACTGGTCTTAAAGCAGGTCATGTTCGTCCAGACCTGTTGCCTACACTGACAAGAAGATGGCATGACCCTACTCACACCATCATAAGTAATTTTTGCAAAATAAGGTGTTAGTGCAGAGCTGATAAACGGGGGCACAAACTGATGAAAGAACGGACGTTTCTTCTGGATGCAATCATTGTCGAAAATTGTGTATATGTGCCCTAGAGAACAGGGCATCGTTGTGTACAAAAATATAAGGTATTCATACTTGCATGGTATGGTATGGTACACAAGATATTTTCTTCAGAAGTTCATTAAAAATGTGAAAGGAAATCAAGAAAATCGTGACGGGCAACATACCAAGAGACCATGAATCTAACATGAAAAGAGACAGTGAATGACATGCATGCATCAAGGAAAATATTAACTTGATAAAAAATAATACATCAAACTAACTCCTAATAATTATCAAGTTTAGAGTTAAACATATACTGATTCAGAATTCAAAGTTTCAAACTTTAAAATAAAGCATGAAAGAGTTGGGTTATTCTCATTCTTCTCCCTTTGCGCCTTCTGCCCCTCCTTGTCTTGCAGCTCCTCCTCTTTGTCCTCCTCTTCTATGGTAGAACTGCAAATTTCTGCGGATTTTTTCACGCTCACACATCCCTGGCTTTTTCTATTATCCTCACCTTGATTTATGGAGGCACAATGGGGCAAGGTTTCATATTCATCCGTGTCCCAGCAAAAGGATGTCTTACACGTCTAATTTCACTGTACATGACATAAGTAGAAATTGCATGCCATCACCCATTTGTTTCCCTGTTGGGCCTTCCTGTAGTAGTTCTCAATGTCAATATCACTTAAATCCTCGTCAAGATTGATGGACATTGTTGAGTAGAAAAGACTTACAAAGAGAAAGGGGCTAAAAGTGGAAGAGGACGAAGATGCTTGTTTAGGGGTTTAAAACTTCCTGGAACCTCGGTGTTTGAAAAATCCAAGTCCCTGAAAAGTCATTGGCTCGTACAATACAGGAGCGAATTGTATGATATAGTCCTCATATCATGTCATTGTATGACACGTGCTGATAATATTGATCACAAATTATTGCTTTACCTAAACATAACAAATGGTTCAAAGAACAATCTAATTCTTGGTACATATGCATTCGGCTTGGTTAATATGATGTCCATGTTATGTAATGCAGTGAAAATACATCAGTTATGTGCTTGTATTTAAACAATAGATGTGATAAATTACCAAGGGGAGTTATGTCTGTTACAAATGTGGCATTTGCAGTAATTGGTGTCTATACCGTATGGGTATACTACTGTTGATGTGGTTTGTGTTCTTTAACGGCATATTACTGCTTGTCAATGAATAACAGCTTTGCTTTTGAACTTGAATTAATCTTGATATCATCCAGATGCCTTACTTTTTCCTTAAAAATTGAGTTCAGTAATTCTTCTAAAATTTGGAGTGTATGGCTTTATGGTTATTAGCTGTAAATATATTGTATGTTTGGGTATGATCAATTACTAAATGTGATAGGCCAGCAACACTTGGTTAGCATTTGATTTCAACTTTAACTCCTCTGTATGACAGAGATCTTGTGATGGCTGGACATTTTACAGTGAATCAAGTTAGTCAAAGTTTGAAGACTACATTCTACAATGGGGTGAATGAATTGTTAGTCTATTGGATCAGCACATGAACCAATTTCATTGGAATGTGAAAGAAGGAAGAGAGGTGTAAACAGAATAACGAGCTAGAAGGTGCAAACTCAGTGAAGGAGCCTTCAAAGTGATAATAGTGATGTAAAATGCAGACACGATGTAAATTCTGCAACCAGATGAATGAATTGTTGGTCCATTGACTGGTAGATCACTCTTCTCCGAGTCCCTTTTAGGGTGAGAATGTAAAGTTCTCTGGTTGCGACTTGCTTATATTCTTCTGATTTTTCATTCGTGCATGTCTGTAATTTCCTATCTAATGCTTTGTGCTTAAGTGATTGAATTGAGGGGATACTGGATTTAGTTCTTCACTTGCAGCTCAAGGAATTCCATCTTGAACATTGATTGAAGAAATGTTACTGTTGTATCATGGATTTGAATAGATGCAACTTGTGAATCATTTGATCTGATTTTTGACACAGGGAGAGCATTCAAGTTTCTGGTCATTGCAAAAAGCAGGGTGATTGCAGATCTCTATTTCAACTTCGCTGCTATGGTTGCGGCACCATGCCGCTGCTTGCTGGCGATCATCTGGCTGTGGTGGTGTGACGTTCATGGTTTCTTGATGGCTTGGGAGCCAGTTATCTTTGGATCTACTCGAGAATACTCTTTATTGTAATCAGTGTACCGTTGTATGAAGTGTCTCTTGAAAACAATCAGCACTAAGTCGAACACGGGAAGTATGAGAGTGAAGCGTCAGAGTGCCTGACACGTTTGTGGTGTTAGGAGTTCGCGTAGAAGCGTCTCCGGTAGGGGTCTGCCTTTAAATCCTAGGGTTCTTGCTTACAGGAAAAAAAAAATCCTAGGGTTCTTATAAATGAAAACCCCATCAGTAAGATATGATATATGACATGAAAACCATGGACGAAATTTGGGATTGGGTGCGACACGGATTGAGAATGCAAGGTAAGAGACACAAGTAGGTACACACATTTGAAGAGGCAGTCAATGTGAGAAGTTAGATATGAACACTTCAAAAAAGACAGATGAAGGTATCAAAAGTGTTAAAAGAAAAGCATAAAGCATGATTGTTCCTTTTTCAAGTTAATTAAAGACAAGTATGAACACAAGATAGAGCAAAATTAAGGCTACTTAATCCGGCAGCTAATCCCACTTAACATGCGATAAGGCTTCCTTTTCTTCGGGGTGATGAGAACACTGAAGATGCATGATGCCAATTTTATGTTCCTTATCATTTTTTATCCTCCTCTTGATCTACGAATCATTGTTATTGATTTCTCAATTAGTTATTCTACCTACTGATTTCATGAATTTGTCATTCGATGACCTTTTATTAGTAACTAGGCTTCTACGTGGGAACACCTTGGCAACTTGGTATTGAGTCTTGGGCTTCCGCTACGACGAAGAACACTCATTTCATAAGTACTTGTAGGAGTTTTACATTTTGAGTTATACATGTATTAGAGAGCATATACTTTTTGTTATCAATACAATCATTTTGCTTTTATTCAAGTTTTATGTGACTTTTGTGCATGTCTTGTTCTTTGATTCATTGAACCATTACAACTTTAGTGAAAGCTGACCTAACTCGAGACGATTAGGCACCAATCACGAGCGCCGGTCCCGTTGGGTGATTCTAATGATGTGGATGTGGCAAATTAATACACATAACCTTTCAAATATGACCGTTTATGATTGGATTAATTAAGTGATTCCCACTTCTGGTTTCTTTGTATATTGTTGATGTTCAGAGCAGCTGCATGGATTTTCACGGATCAGGTACCGTTCAAATAGGCAGTCAAAGATGGGAAGAGGAGACAACTCTGGTTCGGTCCTTGTTGTGCGTAGAATCTGAGTCTTGCACGAGATGTCTCTGCAATATGTGCATAAACACATGCACCGTTCTGCGTGTTTGGCTCCTCGGATGCTTTCGCTCACCAATGATTTCGGTGCATATTATTTAAGTCCAGAGTGGCATATCAGTGAGGGAAGACATGGCAGGTCTGTAGCTGGACCATCTGTTCGAACCGGACCAAACCGGACCGCAAACTGGTCGGATCCCGAACCGGCCAAACCTGAACAGAACTAGGGACCTTCCGATTAGGTTATGGTTCATGCATATTATAAATCATATTGGAACCGAGCCAGCCCAAAAGTTTAAGCATGCTTAGATAATTTGATAAAAACAAGGAGTCGAGCATATCAGCACGAAAAAATAACAGTTGATATATACATTAAATATGTTTACACTATTAAAAGAGTAACTAGTATGAATATCATTGGTATTGACTTAATGATTATGACATCAAATATTAAGAGTTTAGACTTTAGAAGTTCTGAAAGATAAGTGAGAACTACATGGAGTTTGATTGTTTTTCACTGAAGAAGATCCATTAGAAGACTTAATATAAAGATAGGTGAATTAAGAGCAACTTTATTATTTAAATATTTTCTCATATGTGTAACAATAAATGAGTGTATGCTTATGATTGTAAATATATCATACTACAGTGAAACATGTATATTTAAATTTGAAGTCATTATCGCTTAATTGTAATAATGGTATTTCATGTAATAATACATTATTAAAAAGTATATTAATGTGGTACCATTATATTTGAACATAAGTTTTAATTTTGAATTGAATTGAAACTAAACTACAATAATATGAACTCAAGTTACACAATGAACGAAATTCAAACAAGCACAAAAAAAAGAACAAAGACTTGTTCTAGAACCACCTTGGAATTTCCCTGGAAGAGAGCTGGAACCCAAACTGCCTTGGACCTCATGGTTTTGAAACTGTAACTCAATCCAATCTTAGGCTGGTTCAATTACGGTTCCAAGTTCTTGGGTAACCAGAACCATCGGTTTGTAACCAATGGTTCCGGTTTACCCAGAAACCGTCGGTTTTGAAAATGACCTGATCCTTATAAATTTATATTATTTTCGTGTTTCTTTTCTCATGTAAATTTATGACAGACTTTGTAAATGTTCGTTGTTGTTGTTTGGAATTATGTTCTTTCAAATACATGCACTGAATTACCTTATACTCTTTTTTTCTTCATATAGCAAGAACTGTCTTATGTATAAAAGTGTCCGTAAAATGCAGGAAGACAAGCACTGACTAAAAGTGCATGATCTGGTTTTACACACACACACACACACACACACACACACACACACACACACACATATATATATATATATATATATATATATATATATATATATATATATATAGAGAGAGAGAGAGAGAGAGAGAGAGAGAGAGAGAGAATATTCTGTAAGATCTAGTTCACGGGCATATAAATAATTTAAGCAAAAAGTTGGATAATATAAGCCAAGCATACAATCCAATTTGTTTAAAGTAGTGGATCTAATATTCATTAGGGTAAGGCGGATAGGTCTTCGGTGGTCTGTTTCTGGGTGAGACGAAAGCTCATATAATAGCCCACGGTTATAACCATGTCCTAGGTGAAAAAGCTGGGATGATACCCTGCAGTTTGAACCGTGGGCTATGTTTTCTCTATGTTTCAAACTTAGGTGACACGAACGCCTCACTTAGTAATGTTGCCTTGCCTTAATGTAGATCCGCCAATGCTCGATTCGAGTCCTAAACAACTCAAAATTAGAAAAAAACATAGAAATCTAAATGTTACCAATCCTAATTTTGTTCTATTTCTTAAAAAGACTAGTCTTGATAAATCCTTTCATACAGCAGAGAGATATGCTAAATGCATCCCCTCATATATCGAACTCATGACCTTCAGTTGACCCGTAGCCGAATAGTAGCAGAGGCAGATGTTAAATGCATGCCTGGGTGTATTACACGGTCAAGACTGGCAGTCCATTTACCTGCACGAAGGAGCCGGTACTAATGTCGGAGAGGTTTCTACTTGAGGACACAAATTGAAACAGCTTATGTATTTTGGGTTTGTTATTTAGGTAGCGGGTGACCTGAAGATCCCACACGAATGTACCTGAGTTGATGTTTCGTTTGGGTTGAGTCAAATTATATTGGATCCAATCAAAGCATTGTCTCTAAGGTGTAGTAAAGACTGGTTGGCACATGATGTTAACGCCGGTCACCGAAACTCACCCGATGACAAGATAAGCTATCATGGCTTGTTGTGCTACTACTCTCCTTTCATTAATACTAAAGAGGGGCATCTATAAACAACTAAAATATTTAATTTCTTTCAAATAATTTTTTTCGAAACAGTCTTAATTTTTCTGAATTTGAGCTTAAAATGATGGAAAAAAACAGCAAAGTGGATGGATATCTGAAAAATGAGCAATAATTGGGGTTTATTTGAAACAAGGTTATTAGGTATATAGGTTTTGTCCATGTGCAACATGCCCACAACCTTTACGGAAGAGGTTCAGCCAATAATTTGAGTTGCACGAAGATTGAAGAGTGGGTTTTGGAAGTATCGTTGCCCAATGCAAGTAATCAAGGGCAAAAGAAAGAGACTCACATGTCATTGTTGTAAAGATAAGGACCATTTGACTGCCATGAACTAAACGAGGTTAAACTTAGGTAATATTTTTCATTTACTCACACGCAACTTTTTCCATCCACATTATTATTATGAAATTTGTAAATTAAAGTAAAAAAGTTTAAAATAGCCGAATTTGAAATGTGATGTGTACAACCCGAGTTCACTGGTTTGATAAGTTGTAGTTGTAAGATATATTGATTCAATCAAAGTAAATGGGCATACCTAATAATCCTAGAGAAAATCTATTGATAGAAAAGAGAGAGCAGCTCTATTGAAATAGGTGGAAACAACAATGAAAGAGAGAGGATATATCGATGAATCTATTTTGAATAGAGAAATAGAGAGAGAACGACAAAGGTCTGTGGGCGAAAGTGAGAGAGAAAGAAGGAAAAAATTATTAGGCGAAGTATATTTCCGTTGTTAAACAATTCTATTGGAATATGTCATAGATAAATCCGATTGTTGGCAACAGTGAGAATAATTTCTGCCAACAACTGGAATATGTTCATTTTTGTAGGAAATGAAAAAGAAAAAGAAAAAGATCATAAAAGTGTTGAACAAAAACAAAGAATTCATGTATAACTCCATCTAATATGAGAAAAGGCTTAATGATTATTGTTATAGGAAATTGTTAATAATATAACACGGGCATGAAAACACAACCAAATGAATGTAACACGGACATGACATGGCCATAGAAATCCATATTAGTGTCCACCCAAAACTAACAAGGACAAATATCGGGTTGTGGTCGGACAACCCGAAACACGAAACTCGCATCCTTGCAAACAAAGAGGAAATGATCGCATTAGTTCGATAACCGTCAGATACATCCAACTTAGTTTGTTTACCATATTTAGGAACCCGCTCGAAGTGCTCGAACTCATGAACCGTGTCGCGCTTCGACATGCTTCTGTCCTTTCAACGACAAAGAACGTCAGACGTCCCACTCGATGCCATAGCAGCAGCAGCGGCACGGCCGGCCGGCGACGTTTTCTATGGCATTGCTGCCTTAGTTTTCTCAATATGCAACCCTAATATTTTCTCGATGCTAATGATCTAATGACCAATTTTATCACCTGATAAAAAGAAAATGATATCGACTCCTCTCTGTCGACGTTGTAGTAAGATATTCTCGAGGACGTCACGTAACAACAAGACACAAAATCGTAATACCGAAGAAGAAGAAGAAGAAGAAGAAGCATATGTTGGTGTTGGAGTGGGAACTTTGAGGTGGCAAGGATCGGTAGACAAAACCATGTGAAGTTGGGAAGAAAGCGATGTGAATTCGTTGAGGTTGGTGATTATGGAAGGTTCAGTTCTTTTCTGTAAAAAATGCTCCTACTTGTATTTCATCTATATCTCTATAGAGAGAGAATGGGAGACGTACGATCTATGTGGTCTATGAGATTCGTTACTCAGGATGAGTGTGTGATTGACCTTACAAAAGGTAAAAAAGATAAGCAATGTCCTGAGACTGTCTAGCAGCTCCCTTTCTCTCTCTCTACAGAGACAATAGCCCATCCACACATCACTTAAATGTAGTACATTAATCTCAACGGTTCGATTAACTAGATCGACAATTGAAGTTCACATTTCAAAAAAATATATCTTGGTAATTCTTGTGAGTATAATAAATACACTTGATTTTTTTTTTGTTGACTTAGAGATCTCAATAGTTCATTTTTAAGATCAGTGGTATCTTTAAGAAGATTAGAGTATGAATTAATATACGCATGAACTAATTTCTCTTTATATTATATATATACATATAAAGAGAGAAAGATAGATTGGATCATGCCTACTACTTATATTGTCTATGTTTAACCATTGGTTTTAAGAGATATAAGTATAATAATATTGTTCTTCATATTTTTTTATCTTATATTATTTAAATTACATTAATTTCACTCAAAAGAATAGGTAAAGATGTCAAATGTAGATAGACATGATCCAATTTTATTGTATGAGTGATCGAATATTGCTCATCATTGATGTTATTCCAGAGTTCAAATGTAATAACATTTTTTTAAATATTTTTTAAAACTTTTTAAATCTTTAAAATTATATTAATATCATTAAAATGAAATAAATAAATATGTGAAAGATGAGCACATATTATATATATATATATATATATATATATATATATATATATATATATATATATATATATATATATATATATATATATATAAGTGATTTGATGATTGTTTTTGGTTGGCTTACGAGAAAAGGCGTGAACGGCCCCTCTCATTTTCCCGAAAAGAAGAAAGCTGGCCTTCTTTCAAACTGGTCGGTTGAGCAGTGACGAATACTTTGCCAACTCTTGCGAGTACCATGTAGAACCCATATCATGTACCCTTATATCAATACGTGTATATCACGTATATTGTGTATAATATTGTATCGGTAGTTGTCAGTATTGACGTTTCAAGCATCTTTTTGTGTATATGGTATTGTATCGCTACTGAGGCTTCGACGATGCATCCATTAATCTTCATTGTTGGTATTAATATTTTGATCCACGAACAATTAATTTTTTGTTGAAACGAATGTAATTACGAGATAGTGTATAATACACGTCGTTAAATACGTAAAATAATAGCAGTACTTTGATATACGGTATTATTCTCTTTTTTGTCGAGTGATGAGAGAGAAAGAGAGACAAAAATTCCGTGCTGGATGGGGCCCAGAAGCCGTTGATCCTGAAAAGACTCGTGAAAATTCTCCACTCTCTGAAGTTTCTGAGGACAAAACTGACCTTTTCTCCACGATACCAGCAAATTACGGTGAACCACCCTTTGTCGTCGGGCGGGCTGAAATAACGTCGTCTCTCTCTCTCTCTCTCTCTCTCTCTCTCTCTCTATATATATATATATATATATATATATATATATATATATATATATATATATATACAGTAGACATTCTCCCTAGGAGAAGAAGGCAGATGCATGCCCTTGGGAATTGAACTCATGACCCTCGTCTTGTGAGTCGACCGAACTGTTGCTAGTTGTGCAAAAGGTACATCTTTGAGAACCACAACCAAGGTTTTGCTTCAATCTTATTATTGTTTTTATTGTTGTTGTCAATTTGGTTCATTTTTTCATTAGAATCATGTTAAGTTTATTTTGTCATCATTTGACTAGGTTATATAAGTTCACATGTATATGCATTTTTTTAGAATGAAAAGGCCGAAGCCAGATGCATGTCCCTAGGTATCAAACTCATGACATTTAGTTGTGAGTCGACCATGTAGCCACAGTGTCCAGTTGTTAGTTGTGTTGGACATATGCATTTTATAAAATCTTTATATTCCTCTTTGTTAGTTCCGAAGGTCTAAAATACTCTTGCAAGATAATTTCCTGTTGGCATGTTACAATCTCAGAATTTCAAGCAGTGTTATTGGTTTATATCCTACGTTATGCACCGATAAGTATCATATAAGTTCATATCCGCATAATAAATGTTAAAATTATATAAAAAACAAATATAAAATGATCAATTTTAAATTCCAGAAGGAATTGTATAGTTAAGTGTATAGTTTTTATGTACACTCATGCTAGAAATCCATGTAGAGCAAATTGGCACATTGGACGTAATGTAAAATGATCAATTTCAAATTCTAGAAGGAATTGCATAAAAAACAAAATTTGACAGATTCCTAAGTAGGAAACGTAGTTTTCAAATTAAATAATTCTCAAAATTCTATTTTAAGTTTGGAAAACAGCTTGTGTTCCACCCATTTAAGCCCGCTTATATTTTATTCGAGTTTTAACGATATCTCAAATTGGATTTGGGCATGGATCTTAAAATATACTGCAGATATATAATTTTCGAATACTGTTCTAGTTCAATTAGACATGCCTGGTTTTAGATAAACTAGAACCGGCCGTACCAGAACCGTTGACATCAGTTTTAGTTTTTTTTCTCAGGACAATGCGTCCTTTGGGAGTCGAACTCTTCACCAGTTGTAACAGTAAAGAGTGTCTTACTATTGAGCTAACAATTTGTTCGTGATAAAATTAGATTTAAAAAAAAATATTTAAAGCATAGAGACGTATGGACTCTGGACTCAATATGGCTCCAAACCGTTTGGGTCTGCACTGGTTCAAAAAGGGCATATCTAACCTATGTGTTAGGCCTAGGACGCAAGAAACTCCAAGCCGCTTCTTCAATAATTTAATTTCTCGTGAAGAAAAAGGCAGCCTAAGTCGTAGGGAGCAGGTTCGTAGGGCCACTCAGGCTATGACTTTGGCTCATAATAAGGAAGGAAACGCATTACCCAAATTACATAAGTTGGTAATGAAAGCTTTAGGATTCAGGCTGACTATGAGCATTGTAGATAATTGGTTCAACTTTGCACACAAACACACACAATATATATATAAATATATAAATTTTTGTTCGATATATAATCTTATATAAACATTTTCATTGTTCGATCTTTGAAACCAACATTGAAATAATGAGGATTTAAATTAAAGCACTATCATATTTTGTACTTTGCATGTACATTAAATGCAAAACAATCAAAATCTCTATTTTTTATTTTAAAGATTAAACAATAAAGATGTTTACGTAAAATTAATATACTAAAAGGCGTTATGCATTTAAGACTATTATATGTATGGAATGCTATCTTCCAAAAATCTATACTTCTTCATCATGATCGTTTGATTAAAACGATAAAACAATCATGATTTAAGTAAAAAGTTATATTTACTTGTGTTCCATTTAATATAAGAGTATTTTTATTCTTTCTTTAAGATCCACCATTGTGTGACTTGATTGGTGGTTATTATGGAGTATATGCTCTTTACCAACCTTAGAATCCACATATATATATATATATATATATATATATATATATATATATATATATATATATATATATATATATATATATATATAAACCATGACAAAGACAGGCTGGAACCGGAATTGTCAAAGTGGACCCTTCACTTCTTCATCTACTTTTTGTTATTTTTTGGATTTTTCAAACTTTTTAATATTTTTTAATGGTTTTTAAGAGTTTGTGACTTGAAAGGGACTGGAACAGAATATATATATAACCAAAACCAAGCCTACAGCCAGAACGAAGACTTCTCCTAAGTGATGCTTGTTCAGTTACCTAACAAGCTCGGGCCTGAACGAGTCAGAACGGGTCTGTGTTTAGGACTCGGTTTCACTACCTTACTATAAACCTTTTTAGACCATATCCATTTAGAATGTTACATTACCAATTCTGTGTTTTGGTTTGTGTTCTTGTTGTGACATGTGGAGTTCGTGTCAAAAACAGGTCAGCTAGGGTACAATTGTTTCTCTTTTTTTTTTTCAGTTGCCGTTCTATCTTGCTCGTCATGTGTCTCGTATTACCAGCCTAACTGTGAAAATGATTCGGATTCTGGCAAGACACACGAATCCATATTACCTGGAGGCTGAAAATTGGATAGTGGATTCTTGGTGGATCAGACTTATCTGGTATACCAAAATGGCATCGGTTTCGTAAGTGGACTCAGATTCGGATTTCACTGGTTTGGTTTATATGTGAATCGGGTATTATATCCGGTTGGATAAAAGTACTGGCTATCTGAATCCGATTCGAAGTTACACGACATCCATTTCATAAAGGGTTTTCACGTGGAGATAGATACACTGGGTAGAGCTTCTTCTTCCTCGCGTGTTGCATTCACGGGCAAAACAAATCATGAACTTGGTGCGCGGTCATTGTCGAAATCTTCACTTACTGCAAACTTCACCATTCTCTCCCTCTCTCTCTCTCTCTCTCTCTCTATATATATATATATATATATTTATTGAAGTAACAGGTGTTTGTGTGTACAAAATATAAAATCACGTGCTCTCTTATATATATACATGAAAATGGAATTCTATACTACGATTGACTTGTATATTCTTTTAAACAGTTTTATAGATTTTTAAATAACACTTATATCTTGAAATGTACAAGTGTACAAATATGAGACGATTAAGAACACAAACACATGAACACGTTATCATGACACGTGATGGTCACCTCCGCTTTTCGTATCTATCATAAAGGAGATGACACGAGGGCAAGTTGAAGTGTCTGGTGCATAATTCGATAGTAAAGTTGGTGAGAGAGAGAGAGAGAGAGAACGAGAACACTCAAAACGACAAGGCTTGGGCCAAGCTGAAGCGGACTAATGGTGTCCAGAGTTATCCGTCCCTCAACTTCTTCTCCATAATCTCTTATTTTTTGTATGCATTCCCTGATACAGACCCTTCTCTGTCTTCCGTCCTTCCTTCTGCGCTCTCTTAGCCTCTAACTAGCCAAAAACTGCTTTGACACAGCAGAGGGCGCGTTTTCCAAACTGCCAAGTGGGTTTTGAAGTTCCAGGCCGCCATTTATCACCCCCATCAATCTCCTCCTGCAGGAGTTGAGTCATCCCCTTCCCTCTCTCTCCCTTTGTTCCCTAACTTCGGGCCTTTGCAATATCATTTTGTTTTTTTAATAATGGCTACCAGGCCTGCCAAAGGCCTAATAGTTTTCTTCTTCCTTCTTCTCCTTCTCCGTGTTTCCTGTTCACAAGCTAGGCGACTCGCTGAAAGGCGGCGTTTTGAAGTTCACAAGCACCTCAAGCGCTTGAACAAGCCCGCTGTCAAAACCATTCAGGTCTCTGTGTGTGTGTGTGTGGGTTTTTAGTTATTTATGGCATTTGAGGTTCTGGGTTTCATTCTTGAGTACTTTCTGCGTTAATTTTGCATCGTTTAACTTTATGGGGTTTTAGCTAATGCCTTTCCTTTCCCTTTCCTTAAATATGTCCGTTTATTTGGAGCAGAGCCCGGATGGAGACATCATTGATTGCGTTCTTCAATACCACCAACCTGCTTTCGATCACCCTTTTCTCAAGAACCATACCATTCAGGTCTGCTTCTGGCTTTCCCTAATCATGCATGCGCTGCTTTGTTCATAGATTGCTTGATACTTTTATTGAATGATAATTGCGTTTTAATTTCTGTTGTTTTGATTTTGATGGCTGGTTTTGCAGATGGAACCGAGCTTCTATCCAGATGCTGTGTTTGGAACGAGCAAGGCTGAGTCTAGGACTGAGAAGCCCGAAATTTTACAGCTTTGGCATGAGAATGAGAGGTGCCCAGACGGTACCATACCCATCAGAAGAACTAAAATGAGTGATATTCTGAGAGCTAGCTCTGTCAAGAGGTTCGGGAGGAAATCTCAGAGATCAATCCCTCAGCCTAGGTCTGCTGATCCTTTATCCCCTGACATGGTCAATGAAAAAGAACCACCTGTGTACTTAAATATTAGGCTTTTTTATGCAAAAAAAAAGAGTAAAGGAGCAACAGATAAAGTTATTTATTTATTTATTACTTATTTATGTATTTTTCTTTATTTCTTTGATCATTTTGGAGCATTTAGCATGCCATAGCTTATGTGGAGGGAGATAAATATGGAGCCAAGGCAACCATAAACGTTGGGACCCCAAAATTCAACAAACCAATGAGTTTAGCCTTTCTCAAATGTGGATTCTGGGTGGTCTTTTTGTCAAGATCTCAACAGCATTGGAAGCAGGTTAGCAGGTATTATTTTAATTTCCTTTGTATTGTCATCTTCTGAATTCTGTCTGTATATATTTTTTCAAATTCAGTATCCCTCTTAAAGATATGATTTATCATTTTTCCATCTATCTAATTTCCTGTTTCCTGTCCTTTTTCTACTCTGGCAATCAGGCTTCAGCCCAGATTTGTATGGAGACAATAACACTAGACTCTTCACTTATTGGACGAGTGAGTTCCCAATTCAAAGCACCCCATTTTGTTCTTTTCTTCAAATCATTCTCTAATTTCTTATTTATTTCATGAAATTGTTTCATTACTAAGTGACAGAGTGATGCATATCAAGCTACTGGTTGCTATAATCTCCTTTGCTCTGGCTTTATTCAAATTAACAGTGATATAGCCCTTGGAGCAAGCATCTACCCACTTTCTAACTATGGTTCTTCCCAATATGATATCAGCATACTCGTCTGGAAGGTACCCCTTTTTTTCAATTTATAATGTTATCTTTTCTTATTGGACATTCTGGCAAGAAAATATGCCCTGCACTTAACAAACACGACCATAATTAATAAAATTGTTATGTGCACACACATTATTTATTTAATTGCAAATCAAGAGAATCTCTGACACATATTTTATTATATCTGAATGCTCTTATATTTTTTTTGTCCATGAATTTAATATGCAACAGTGCCATATGATGTTGTTGCCTAATTGGTTAAAACTAATGTGTAGGACCCAAAAGAGGGCAACTGGTGGATGCAATTTGGGAATAACCATGTTCTGGGGATATTGGCCAGCTCCTCTATTCTCGTACCTATCTGACAGTGCCTCAATGATTGAGTGGGGAGGAGAAGTTGTGAACTCTTGAATCTGACGGTCAGCACACCTCAACTCAAATGGGCAGTGGCCGTTTCCCTGATGAAGGTTTTGGGAAGTCCAGTTATTTCAGAAACATTCAGATTGTTGATGCCTCAAATAATCTGAGAGCTCCAAAGGATATCGGAACATTTACTGAGCAATCTAATTGCTATGATGTACAGAATGGAAACAATGGTCAATGGGGTAACTACTTTTACTATGGAGGGCCTGGTAAGAATCCAAACTGTCCATGAAGGAGAGGAGAACTCTCTCTCTCTCTCTCTCTTCATTGGTTGTACCTTAAAAATTTAAGGCTAGTATTTGCTTTACTCCCCATGAAAATCTCATTCAAAAGGATGTGATGGTTCATCTGCTAGCAGATACTAGAACATATGTCCTGATTTTATTCTTTTCTCCCTACATATATATGTATTCTGCCCAGTCTATGGTCTTTTGCTCCTTGTAAAAGATGTGGAGGGGCCAAGATTTTACTCCTTTGTATAATGTGGGTCTTATTGGTTTGTGTTATGAATGAATGCCAGAGCTTTTGACTTAATTTTCATCTGATCTTATTTACCTTGTTTTTCATTTACTGTAACCTTTGTTAGCCATTGATAAAAATGCGACTATGGTTTCTGTGAGCACAAGTGGCTGGTAAGAGGCATGCGATTAGGGCTGGCAAACGGTGCAACAAAAACCTAGCATGGCTGCTTCTGTTCAGCTCGTTTCCTGTATACATCTATGAACAACTTATGTTCAAACATGTTTGCCAGCTTATTTTCTAACAGGTCGAGTTCAAACATATCGACCATGGTTTGAGCTCAGCGGAACTCGATTTTGTGTTCGATTTAGCTCATATCCTGATGTTGCCTTGAGTTCAACTGTAAATGATTTACAGTAACCATTAAAGAACCAGACGCAGAGAAGGTCTATATGATGTGGGTTTACAATTAGAGAACTATTCGTACATTTTGGCAAGCTTCATGAGCCTAGCTGAGCCATCATGTTCAGCTCACTTAAGGTCAAAATAGAACGGTCTAGAACAAGCCGAACCAAGCTGGTCTGCGAGAGGCTCAGCTTAACGAAGCTAAGAAAGCCTTAACTCTGTACATGTCTCCACATCAGTAAGTGTTGTCATTGAATTCAAGAACATTTGCTTCAAGGAATTACAATGGCCAGGTTACAGCTTCCTTGAGGTGTATTTGAATGGCGGAAGACCACAGTTCTGCCCGCTACTGTCACCCCCGAGTCGTTGATAACTGAGAAGATCGTCAAGATTACCAGAATTCTCTTTTAGCATATTGTGCTCGTTACAGCAGCATTCGTTTGCCTGTCCATTATCCTGCATTCAAATACATGCGTAGAATACCCTGCTGCATCTTTCACTCAGAGAGAGAGAGAGGCTCGACGCCTATGTGATTGGACTCGTTATCATGGCTCTTAGAATGAATAAAGTGTTCAAAAGATTAAATGCATGAAAACGATAGATTTCCTAAACCTTTCTTGCAACCCCAAACTTTAAACTCTTCACTGTATACCACATTACGAAATACAACAAAGTGAATACCCTGAAAGTGGAACGCATTATTCCTCAAGAAGCATCCAACTCCTACTCATGTGAAGGCATATTCTTGGTTTAATGCATATTTTACGAGTTCGAAAGAACATTTATGGGCAAAACACAAGGCAAACTGTGAGAAGTGCTTTCATTTCTCAACCATAATATGTTATTAAAAAGTTTACGTTTGTAACAAAGTTATTAAAAGATGTGACATCAATATAAGTTTACATGATTAAGTGTTTGAATGCATGAGTTGAAGAACAAAATACCTTTTAAAGCTTCTTTTCCTTTTGAGAAGGAAGAGCTCTTTAACGTAGAAAGGGCTGCTGCATCTTTTGGAAGCGGAGGAATAACATGGTAAAGCATCTGTAGTCTATGTTTTGCACTGCTCACACGTGGGATGTGAGATCTCTTTTGCAATTGTCAAGCTTGTGAGTATGACCAACTTACCCTTCATTGAAGGAGGAACTGTCATTGTTGGAACGATGGGGCTGGGTCTCATCACCAACTTTCCCTCATATCTTAAACTTCTTGGAGAAAGAAAAAAAATCATTTCAACGACTCACAAAGTGTTCAACTCAGCGATCTTGTCTAAAAACATTAAAAACTTAACTGCTTTATTCTCTCTTTTTGTATAGAGAGAGTCGTACCTACATAATGTCTTTTAATGTCATTTGATACATAATCTTTCATAAAATATTTTCAATACTTAAACTTTGATATCAATAATAAAAATTTGAATTAAAAGTCTGATTTTACTTTGCATTTAATGCCAAAGTGAATTAAATGCAAAAACAATTCAGATTTCCATTGATGTTAAAGATTAAGCAGTGGAAACTTTTGTAAAAGATTATACACTAAAAGACATTATACACCTAACAACCTCTATCTCCTTCTCTCTCCTTTTATATATAGGGAGTCCTAAATACACAGTCATTCAGTGCATAATCTTCTTCACTGATCAATCTTTGACATTGATAATGAAAACTGCAATCACTTTGCATTTAATTCACATTAATATTAAATACAAAACTATAATAGTACTTTAATTCATATCATTACCATTGATCTCAAGGATCGAATTATAGAAGTGTTTATGCAATGAAATTCATTATGTATTTAGGATATATGTGTGTGTGGAGAGAGCAATATAATACCTTTAGTGCATAATCTTGCACAAACATTTTTAACTCTACCAAATCTCTAACGTTGATCTAAAAAATAAAAAAGTAAAAGAGGTTTGTGCAAGATTATGCACAAAAAGGTATTATGCTACTAAAGACCTATATATAGTGAAGATGTTTGTGTAAGATTATGCACGAAAAGATATTATATGACTAATATATATATGAGTGTGCGCGTGGGATGCCTGTGTATTGATATCAAAGAACTCCGCCTGCGTGTATTGATATCAAAGAACTCCATTACTATTTGGCTATTCATTTGAAAAGCCACAGTAGACGATTGTGACATCCTGTAGCTATGCATGCGTGTTTGTTGCTCAAAGGACACATGAGAACACAACACACCAACATACAATAAGGAAACGGTACAGACTCGTGGGGAGAAATTCATTCAAGGGAGCAAAGAGAAGTTGAAAACAAGAACGCTCCGTCTCCGTCCAATAAGTCAGGAACCTGGTGCTGGTATTCCCATACAATAAGAGCTCCCCGCTCAAAGGACACATGAGAACACAACACACCAACATACAATAAGGAAACGGTACAGACTCGTGGGGAGAAATTCATTCAAGGGAGCAAAGAGAAGTTGAAAACAAGAACGCTTCGTCTCCGTCCAATAAGTCAGGAACCTGGTGCTGGTATTCCCATACAATAAGAGCTCCCCGGCTGTAATTTAATGTGTGTGTGTGTGTGTGTGTGTGTGTGTGTGAGAGAGAGAGAGAGAGAGAGAGAGAGAGAGAGAGAGAGAGAGAGAGAGAGAGAGAGAGAGAGAGAGAGAGAGGATTCAGAGGAATTATGTGCAAGGGAGAGTTTCCTCACAAAATTTCAAGGAGAGACCAACAACCTTGTTGCTCTAGGCGAGAGCTCTGTTCTCTTGAATTTCCATCCGAACAGCAACTCGGAAAATGACTTACTTGTTTGTGTCTGTCCTAACTGTTAAGCATTTGTGCAAGGGAGAGTTTCCTCAAGAACACGATAGCTCTACTCTTGAATTTCAAGGTTTCCTTTTGGTGAAGAAACTACAGGAAACAAATTCAGCTTCTATAATTTGGTCATCATGTAAAAGTTTCAGAAACCACAACTTATGAATGCTTAATTTCCTGGTTCATATCCATTTGACTCCACTCTTTTCCAGATTAAACTCATCTCCACCTTGTATGAAAGCAAGCAAGATGACTTGTATGTAAGCTGGACGTCTTTCGCAATGGTGGCCCATGATAGCGAAGGGGGTGCGAGCAACAGCATTGAGAGGAAATTAGTGCACCAATGCTCTTCGTAGTGGGCCATTTACAACACAGATCATACATATCGCTAGTCGATCCTAATACTTGATCAATGACTTTCTCTGAGTGAGGCAAATCAGTAAGAATTTGGCTTTCTGAGAAATCGATATTTGTCAAAACTAATATATTGTTTACGCTATTCATCCACTTCCGTTTTTAGTAAAGTACACTGATTTTTTTAAAAATATCCCAAACCCTACTGTAGATTCTCTTTCTTTCCCTCTTTATTTATTTGTGAGCTTCTTGTCCTTGTGGATGATCAATCTTCAACTCTTGTTTTTGAAATTTTTGTCTAAAGTTTTCTTAATCTCTTTATTGATGACTTTCGGATTTCTTTCTCAATTATTTTCAAACTCTAACTCTATCTTGATCTTAAAATAAATCTCACAAAAAATAGATAGAAAATAGAGTTTTAAAGAATCGGTCACAACAAACTTTTTAGGCGAGAGAAGAAATCATCAAAGGATGATGAGGCACTCATTTTATTTTAAGGACAAACGTACTTACAACACATTTTTGATGAGCAATGCATGCTGGGCTCCTTTTTCTTGAAAATGGTGCAATTGAACCATATCACTCATCATAGGCTGTTATGTTTAAATGATATATGCGCTTAAAGCACGTTATGTTTAAATGATATGTGTTTTGGGTACATCACTGATTGAAGTGTGACATGCAGCGATCACGTCTTTTCTTGAAAAGTTGGTGTAGAGAGAGAGGAAATAGAAGATATGAACAAGGGCAATTTTGAAAAAATGACAGAAAAGATATATCTTTAGTAAAAAAGTGTTTATGAATAGTAACATTCATTGTTTAAGGTATCATTTTATAATATACTTTATATATTTAACGAAAAATGATAGATGTATGCTTAGTAAAAAAAAGTTTATGAATAGTAACACCCATTGTTTAAGGTGTCATTTTATAATATACTTATATATTTTAGAGATTACTTTATATACTTAAGGATTTTTTACATATGTTATCTTGATGAGAAGTTAATGAGATTACACCATATGGTGGTTTTCTTCCATAGCAAACAAATCTTCTGTCAGCTTGGATTCTTTTGGAGAAAATAATACCTTGTTCTTAATTTTTTTCCTGACAAAACCAACATATTGGTATTAAGGCTTGGTTGATCCCATTAATTGGATGTTTTAATGAAAAACCAATGAAATTGGAAACTCGTCAGTAAGAAGAAAAAAGATTAATACTACAAAAATCAAGCTTATTGAGAACAAGGAGTCTCACCACGAAACAAAGAACACCATGTTCTTCCTCTGATTTTCCACTCCTTCCTTCTCTCCAACCTCTACAAAAATCGATAATATTGAACATAGGCTGACCTTCTCCTTCAACTTCTAAGTGAAGAGTGTGGTTGTTTCTCTCTCCTCCAATGAGAAAATGGTGTTTTTTTCTTGTGAAGTACACTATCCAGAAGCCTAAGGTCCTCAACTGATCTGGATCGAACTAGGTCACCTACTATGGATGTAAAGCTCTTTCAGTGTTGGTTTTCTCCATTCACAAAACTCGAACTTGAGACCTTTCTTTAGAGGAACAAGTGTGGAGCCCCTTGAACCAACCAGGCGTTGGTTCTAATGAGAAAATAATATTATTTCATGCCGCGTGGTAAAAGAAACCTATCTATTTTTCTCTAAGGAACCCATGAATTAAAAAAAGATGTGCACTTAGAGGTAGATATGTTCCATTTCGGTTATGATTCAAGAATTGCCGGTTTCGGTTTGAGTCTGAAACTGATAATTTATTAAAACAATTAAGTGAAGATTAAAAAAAAAGCCCAAAACCAGTAGTTTGGAGCCATTTGTTCCGGTTTGGATCATGTTACAGTTTTATAAAGGATGAAATTGGAACCGAACTAGGTGGTCTCCGGTTCTTGATCCTATTCGGTTCCAATTGAAACCACCGAACCGGTTAGAAACCGGCCATTTCTACTTAAAGGCACTTTAGAGCATGCTTGCATGTAGCATGATGTGCTCTGAAATCTCAGCCTCAAACAGTCATAAATCTAGAAAATCTTTTAAGTTGAGATGAATAGCTCATGATTTGGCAATTAACCGACTAAAATACATCCTAACGGTCTAATCGGCCCAGCCAAGTGAACAAAACCGAAACAGCTGCCGGCTACCAGCGGTGGACTCATGACATTTTTGGGTGAAGCGCATTTGTATTTCGGGTGAGACGAATTTATATTCACATCTGCAAAGTATTACATTTCTTATATGCATGCAGTGTGACTGACCTAGAAAATTTTCAGATTTCAAGTGAGCCTCGCCTTAAAGTGGGTCCACCACAGCCGGCCACCAAGCCTAATGAGAAAGGTGGGTTGATGCAACACGTTGCATTTTCTTACCCCTTTATATTTACATCCACAAAGCACTTGTTGGTAATCCAATAAGATGCGTATTAAAACCAAATTATTCGAAATATGACACATGATTGATCATTTTTTGAAGGTTTACCTAATCTTCAACCTCTCTTGGTTTTGTCAAGATGCAACTACAAAACAAAATGGCATTGACAGGTGGCTAGCATAGCAGGATAAATACTTGCTGCAAACATTTAATAATGGAGGAAATCTGGATTCTGATTTTTTTTCTAATTATTCTGGTTTTATAATAAAAATAATATATTTTAAAAAAACTTTGCCTGCAAAAAGTTGTTGTCTTTAGTTTCTTAGGTTAAGTTGCAGTGTTTAATTCAAAACCATCCTTCTCTCTCTTTATTGGTACTTTCGTATCCATTCCTCACTTTTAATGAATCTTGATGAATACCCCTATCAAATCTTTGGTTAATCTGTAATGATTGCAGGCACAATTACACAGTTATTTGGCTTTAGCGAAAATGAATGCTCTGTCATTATGTTGTGGACCTATGCCTTGGCATCCATATCAATCACTTTGTGGTCCGCCTTCTTCATGTGGCTGGCTGGTCGCATAGACTCTAACATAAATTCTCACTGTTGGAGAGATCATTGTTAACCATATATCATCCTGATCATTAAAGCGGCCACTGCAATGGAAGACCCTTCAGCATGGAGATTCAGTTTGTGAGCAGTTGCTCTGTATCTTGATCCAGAAAGCGCTCTACCTTGTTTGGGTTGGGAGTGAACCATGAAGCTGCTTTTCCACAAGTTGACTTCAACTGATAACTACTGGTCTTAGAATCAACTTATTAAGTTATGGGCATATTTTACTAAATTAAGTTTCTTTAAATTTTAATTTATGTAATTAACGACTTTTTTCTCATATCAAATGGTTTTGTGACTTCTGTCATTGTGGCTCACAAAGGAAAACCTGCCAAGGATACTTTTATAGATTATCGGACAGTTTGACAAGTGTTTACATACTTTGGTTGATATCTCCATACCTGACTTTTGGTGAAGCCCGAATGATGTCATTCATTCGAATAAGAGAATCCTTGATAAGTGAACCCTTGTGTGGCATCCATACCATACCTGACCCTTTGGTGAAGCCTGAATGATTTCAGTTACAGTTCCAATTTGTGGAAGTGAACTAGAATGATAAATGGCGGTTCTAATTTGCTTCTTTTTTCTGTTACAAAGTCACACTTGCAGAATTTTTAGTCTGTCTATCATTCGTTCTATGTTGCCAGTGCGACAGAAATTCAGGTAAAATACCACGAGAGAGTACCTCGTGCTCCTTTAGGTTATTTACATTCAGGATTCTTTCTGCGCCAGTGCGACAGAAATTGTTGCAGGTTATTCGTGGCACCTAAGTTACACCAGTTCCCGCAGACTCAGACTCCGAGTGTCCCAGGTTAATTATCTCATGTTCAACTTGATTAATATCAATCTTTAATCATTTTACTCATCTACACGAGCAGGTTAATATCCTCATGTTCCCGCAGACTCACACTCTGAGTGTCCATTCGTGGCATCTATTCAGTTTAATTGTGCTGGAGTACAGCGTCATTTGCTCACTTGAAATAAGAAAACGAAGAACGGTATTTGTGTTGATCTAGTTATGCTGTGGAGTACACAGCAAGTCATTGTGCATCCCTAGTTTATCAAAATGCTTGAGAAAAAGCACACCAACAAACTCGTCGCCAACCCGAAAAGAGTAGCAATCCTTTTCAAAGGTTGGTTTTGTCCAAATCATCAAAGTAAGGATGCTCCATCGCCTTCTTCGCTGAGATTCTTTTAGACGGTTCATATTCCAACATCCTCTGCAGATATCGGTTCTTGTAAGAGAAGCTGTCGACTGGAAATATGTGGAAAAATAGTTTCACAAGAAACTCAGACACGTACCAATAGAAGGTCAAGCCCAGCTGGGTCAAGATCAGGAACCACTGTCGATAATCTCTTTGGCTTCCATTGTGGGTACTCATGCCAGTTCTTGAGTTGGCTCACGCCGGGCCACACTTCCTCGTTTGGAGTTCCCAAGAGCCTAAAGCATAACACAAATGCTATACCTGATTAATGAAGGCGAAATAGTAGCTTATGAGGAAAATTGAAATTTTGCAGCTAGTTGGTAAAACCTGAATATATGCAATAGTTGCTGAAGTTCTGAATCGCCTGGAAAGAGTGCTTGATTAGTAACAAGCTCCGCTGCAACACCATTTTATGCTATGAATTAGAACAACAATCAAGTTTTCAAGCAAGGGTTCATCAAAACTGAAGGCATAATAATTGAGTTCCAAAGTTTTGGCATTGAACAATTACCAAATATGCAGCCAACAGACCAAATATCTACTGGCGTCGAGTAGTGGGTTGCACCTAAAAGGACTTCAGGAGCTCTGTACCAGAGTGTCAAGATCTGCAAAGCAGCACGAGACAAGATTTTAATCAGTTTCTTATTCGATTTTTCACCGATTAAACCACTATACAGATGGCCATGAACGAGAAATAATCCCGACATTCCTATCATGCTACTACGACAAGAAACATGAATATGAGAGATTGCTGTTCATTCTGAACCTTATCATGAGGAACGGAAACTAGGAATTACTAATCAGTAATCACCAATATGATCGAACGATATCTTGGGAGGATTACCTCATGGGTGTACTTTTTGAGTGGGATAGTAAATGCTCGACTAAGTCCAAGATCTGCTATCTTCAGTTGTTCAGTCTTCTTGTCCATGAGAATGTTATGAGGTTTGAGATCCCTTTGGTGATGCAGTATATGCAAAAGAGACGGATGTAGGAGATCAATAGGCACCAATTTGTTTGCGTTTTGGGAAATAAGGAAACCTGAGAATACCTGTGCAGCACTCCATGGCCATGACAGAAGGCAACGCCTTTACATAGCTGGTACATCAAATTCTATAATACCAAGAAATCGATTATAGAGATTAGCGAATCGCTAACCATGTCATTCAATGTAATCCGATAAAAATAGGAAAAAGTGGAAATTTCTAACGTGAAGAATTTCATCATATAATGCTAGTGGGGGCTATAATGTTACCTTCACGGTTTTGGCTGGCATCCTTGTTCCTATCTGTCGAAAACTTCGAATGAACTTCTTTAAATCCGTATCCATATACTCAAAAACCAGATAAAGAACGGTTTTTCCTTCTTTGTTCTGTCCTTGTTTAAGATCCAACAACCTAATTAAGAAACAAGAAAATCGTCAATAAACCACAAAAGAAAATGACAGAAGAAACGCACGATGATTCACAAGTTTCTGTAAACATATGATCGT
Source organism: Brasenia schreberi (assembly GCA_036023115.1). NCBI lineage: Eukaryota > Viridiplantae > Streptophyta > Magnoliopsida > Nymphaeales > Cabombaceae > Brasenia > Brasenia schreberi. The sequence continues at coordinate 19,233,245 of JAYKKT010000081.1, forward strand.
TTCTTGCTTGAATCCAATCAGAAACAAATTAAAAATCAAGATCCTGATTGCTCCTACAGGAGAAAATTTGATATACTGGTATTTGCTATAAACTGTATCAATTTTGTACCTTCAACATCTCAGAAAAGCGAGATTTCTGTAAGGAAAACAAAGAACGATGCGGGGAAGACATGTAAACCATAAAAAGTATAGGAAACACAAGCACGATACGTCACAAGATTTTCTGCCTCTTAGTCCAAATAAAAAAGATGCTGATAATTCCTACAGGGGAGTGGGTATCGCTATAACCTCAGTTAACCGTATACTACCTAATATATCTCAGAAAAGACAGATTCCTAATGCAAAGGAACGAAAACGAAGAAAGAAGACCAGGGTCTTCCTTCCTCTTCTGCCCTTGTTATCTAATACCCTAATGAGGGTACAAGCAAAACCATCACTAGACATGGGAAGAAAAAGGTAGACGATAGACAAGCACTACGGAACAGAAAATACACTGATCGTATGTATGACCACCATATTCTTCTCTTAATACAAATAAAAAAGAGACAAGAAAAGAAAATAATCAAGATATAGATGATTCCGATAGGAAAAAGAAATTGGTACATTGGCTATAAACTCCGTTAACTCCACCAAGTATTGATATATCTCGAAAATTACGGATCTCCGTGAAGGAAGAAAAGACGACACGGTGTAAAGAAAAAAGCAAGGAATGCATGGCTGTGGCGAAGGCATCAAGTCAAGATGGAAAAATCAAAGAAAACACACACGCACAGAGAGAGAGAGAGAGAGAGAGAGAGAGAGAGAGAGAGAGAGAGAGAGAGAGAGAGAGAGAGAGAGAGAGAGAGAGAGAGAGAGAGAGAGAGAACCTGACGATGTGGGGATCGATGGAGAGCATCTTCAAGAGGGAGACCTCGCGAATGGCGGTGGGCGGCACGCCCTCGTCGTCGTCACGGAGTCGCGTCTTCTTCAAGGCAACAATCTGTCCGGTTCGCCGGTCTCTCGCTCGGTAAACCTTTCCGTAACTCCCCTCGCCCACCTTCTCCAACTTCTCGTACACCTCCATCACGCTCGGCAGAGTCCCCTCTTCCTTCTTCTCCTTCATTGCGTTAGACAAAGACATGATGACGTTCTTGCGATCACCAACAAAGACTTCAGAGGAAGCAATGGCGAATGCTATCGGAAAAGCCTTCTCTTTCTTCTCTATTTTATTCGATCCTCTCTCTTGGTGAACAACTCGTTTCTCTCTAACGGTCCTGTATTTTGAATTTCAAACTCACGGGTAACCTAAGGCGGGGAACCTAATAGGTTAAGGTTCATCGTGGCCCGTTCCGAACTGGCTGGATGGTTTCAACCGAAACCAAATTGAACCAAAAACCCATTAGAACCAGAACTATTGAAGCCCAGACCCAAAAGAGAACCAGTTTGGTCTCAGTTCCCGGTTATGAATAAACCGAAACCCACTTTTGGAACCATCAACCGGTTCCAGTTTTGCCCAGAACCAGCCATGTCTAGGTTCACTGCTTCCAAAACCATATCTGCTTCAATCATTAAAACATAAATGATATGTTGTTTTGCTAGGATGGTTCATATTTTCCCATAGGGTTCGGTGTTGGTTGACTGGCAATGAACCAGGTGGGTTCATGGTGTGCCAAGTCTAGATCCTATTTGATCTTTAAAACGTAAAAGAAGATAGGGCTTAGTTTTGATATATTTTCTCTTATACATATGCATTGTATTTATACTTCGGATTTTTCTCTTCTCGTGTTTTGTCCTCTTGATTTTTTGTTAAAGTCATTTCTTATTTATGTGTGAGAGGTTTTCACACCTTTTACAGAAAACCAAAATTTTCGCTTTTATATTTACCTTTTGTAAAAGCAACTCATTAAATACAAAAAGAAGGCCTTCTTCGTGTATTTCATTGTTGCTATTATTGGGGTTTAAAGTGACCACTATCAACTTACATCTCCCACTTGACCACTTGTGTCACTGGTTTTACGTTCAGCTGTTTGAAAAATTTTCCAACTTACATAAATCGAAACCTACTTTTGGAACCATCAACCGGTTCCAGTTTTGCCCAGAACCAGCCATGTCTAGGTTCACTGCTTCCAAAACCAAAATGATATGTTGTTTGGCTAGGATGGTTCATATTTTTTCGTAGGGTTCGGTGTTGGTTGACTGGCAATGAACCAGGTGGGTTCATGTTGTGCCAAGTCTAGATCTTATTTGATCTTTAAAACGTAAAAGAACATGTTATTTTGTCCAGATTGTTATATTCTTTCATAGGATTTGGGATGGATTTTCCTGTAGTCGGGCGTTGGTTCTATCGCCAGTGTCTGCAAGTTGCGTACCTGAACCTACATGGACCTGATGCAGGTGCAACTAGTTAACACCTACTTCTATTGTCAATTGCTAGTGTCTGATCGAATTGAATTACCTCAGGTACTTGTTTGAGAAGGGTATGTATAGGACATGAGGCAAACCCAACCTGGGTTCTCCATGAGTCTGAACATAAGGTTGAGTTTCAAAGAAAGTAAGCATTGAATAAGTTTCAATTTTGGCTATATTCTAAGGCAGTTTCTGCTTTCTATCAAAGGCTGAGAACATTGATAAGATAATCAAGTTTACAAGCACACACACACAGATAGACAATGGTCTACACCAAAATGGATCCCTCCATGATGGTAATGGCTTCACCTTGCATCAGTAAGCGGCCCAGGTCCTCCTTCAATTGAAGGACCAACTTTCCACCTCTTGGAGATGCTTGATACGCAGTAAAATCATTCTTCCCCAGCTTCTTACTCCAATAAGGTGCCAAGGCACAATGCGCACTCCCAGTGACAGGATCCTGAAGTTCATAATTCTTAATCCCAGATATTACAGCCTAGATAAAAGATCCAATAACAAAACCAAGATGAAAGAGAACAAGAATATATAACACGTTTATTAGTTTAATGGCATAAACTGTGTTTCCATTGTAAAATTAGTGTATGATTTCATCTACCAAGTCCCAAAGTAAAGGAGAACATTACAAGTAGAATAAGGGGACCTTGCAGTGACCACCAAAATTAGGCTTCCTTACATCTTATGACTGGATGCCTCAATCTTATGTTATCCACAATATATAATTTGGTAGGAATGCAGAGTGTTACCTCATCAATACCCAATCTTGGACAGAAGAAACGACTGATGAAATCAAAGCCGGAGCCAGGCGGTGCAGCTGCCGTCACAATAATTCCTCTTCCTGGGAACTTCTTCAGCACATCAAGTTGAGGATGCAGATCTTGCAACGTCTCTCCAGAAGCAATCTCAATCTAGAAACAGATGAAATGTTAACTTTATAAGACACGATACATCATACAGAGACTGAGCAAGAACAACCTTAAGAATGGTACCTCTTGCACACAGTGGCGGATCTAGAAATTCTTGTAAATATTGTGTGCTTGTGTGTGTGAAGACATGGTATGGGCAATATACAATGAAATAAGAAATCGAGTGGATCGCCATACGAGTAGATCATCAGTGGAGGCCTTCTTCATGCTGCTGATCGTAGCTCCACCAAGAGCTTCAAGGATTGATCGGAAATGAGAAGGATCACAGTCTTCGAGTTCAGCCACAGGGAAATCCAGCTGCACAGAGAACTTGCCATCTGATGAATTGAGCCCTCCAACCTTATAAGCCGTTAGAGTCCCGGACCTTGTAAGAAATTCAACTTTGTTGTCTGCGACCCAGCCAGAGGAGAACAGAAAATGGGCAGATGCAAGTGTTGCATGGCCACAAAGGTCTACCTGCATCAGACAAAATGATTACATGGAATATTTCACTACAGTAGTTGGCTCAAAGAACCAAACTTGCACTTCATCACAAGCCTGAACACAGTAAAAATCCAGGTAACCAGCCAAATACACTGGGAGCCAGTTCATTGATGATTTGACCCATGAACAATTTCTGGATATGTAAGCAGTCCAGAAAGTTGCTTTACAAGCGAAAACCAAAACCAAGCCTCTTCCATACTAAATAGGGGTGTTCATGGTGGAGTTTGGTTCAGTTCTAGGCTCAACCTTGAACCAGACCAATATTACTGATTTTTTTTTTGGAGAACCAAACCAAATCATTGGTTCTGATTTGGTTCAGTTCGTTAATACATGACAGTTATAGTGTATAATAAATGATTAAAGCTGTTAAGATGGATTTGTGGTCACACGAAGAAAAGCAAAACGAGAGAAAATTGTTTAAGATGGCTTGAAAATATGAAAAGTTGATCAAAACAAGATAATGAATATGTCAAAAGAGAAATTAATGTTGGACGATCTAGAGTTAACACTTAACATCACATGCGATCGAACCTTATAGAAACAAAAGAATTTATTGTATCACAAATCTGATGAAACAAACTTCGTTGCTTTTGCTTTATCTTATTTAAGTGTGGGTAATTTTGTGTTTTCTTTCTCGTTAGTCCTTACCTTTCCTGTTATCCTACGCGCAGCTCATACACAGCTCGTTCATGTTAGAGCAGGGACTGAGTCACGAACTGCTCGAAACGCTACTTGTTAGTGGGCTGTGGACCCTTCGCTGAAATGCACCCTAACTGTTTGATAGAAGGCCACAAAGAGGCTCTATTTCAATTGGGAAGCTCTCTTTAAGGGATCGATCAGACAGCCATTCACAACTCACTCAACGAAGGGTTAGCTTCCACTCCCACGAACGCCATTTTCCACGCCTAACGCGACACCAGCGTAGGTCCTGCCACGAGGGCCCTAACACTAAGGCTTGCCTGCTGGATATGAAAATAATCAAAAAGGACAACTAACCCACCTCTGCCACTGGAGTGAACCACCTTAGGCAAAACCTCCGGCCGTGTTCCCCCGCAGTGCCTAGAGGCTCCCGCGTCATGAACACAGTCTCCGAGAGATTGAACTCCTTCGCCACCAATTGCATCCACGCCTCCTCCACGGCTCCATCGCTCTCCACCCACACCACCGCCGCCGGGTTCCCGCCGAACGCCGAATTCGTGAATGCGTCCACCTTTTGCGACCATAAGGAACCCACACGAATCACTCACAAATGCAGCGAGGTGCGTGCAATTAAAGGGATGATAAGCAACTCACCACTGCGTAAGGGAAGCCGCTTCTCGCCATTTCTGCAAAACAGGAGCCCCCATTTCTCGCTATGCACCTCTCACCTAAGCACTGGTTGTCAACGGATTGGATTTGGTTCGGATCCAAGTAAGCTCAGGACCAAGTTTCAGTTTGGGATGCTAATTCTTGTCCACCACTTGAAGATATTGGTCTACCCAAGAAAAAACATATTTCAAGGTAAAAAAAACCAAAAACTTTTAGGGATGATAATTTTGTGGATAGGGACACCTATATGTGACCCCTTTAGTTTCTAAGAGTTTTCCCAAACGATGGAGTGTGCTATGTGGATTCTATGTTTTCATATGAAGGTTGATCATTATTTATTAATTTTTAAATAATTGTATAGTTTTTCTTTTTTAAATATTTTTATCATATAGTTTCTCATATTTTTTATTAGAGCCTTTTTTTCTCACCTTTTCATGTGTCACTTTCAATTTGTTTTGAATAACTGATTTTCTCTTGTTTTACCACACATTTATCTCGGTATTTTTATTTTTGTCATGAATATCTTTTGTACATAATAATGATTGAATACTTAAATACTCATAACATAGCGGGTCTAGCTATTGCTATATAATGATTACCTTTTTATCTGATATGGTATCTGGAATACATATTGAAATAACCAAATAATTTAACATATATTCTATATATTTTGTCTTTTTCTACTCAGTATTTTTTAATTTAAATTGACAATCATTACTTTCTAATTGAACCTACAATGTGTTTTAAAAATATCAAATGTATTTTAAAAATATCAAAGCCACTAAAACAACATGAGCAAGAGTTGCCTACATCTAGAATGTAATAATCTTGGTCAAACTTGGAATCAAACACGAACCAGGGTGAAACACAATGATGCATGGTGTTACTGTGCTGTTAAGAAAAGAGAGGGGTGAGGGAAAAGGCAACCATCCCTTGTGATTCTAGGTGGATCATTTGCATAAACTATTACGCGAGCAACTCCACTATTGAGAGGAATCGAGCGATTAGAGACACAACAAAAATCGATAAGAATCGAGTGAGTTATAACCTATTTTCATATTTCAATCTTTTATCGATTGTTCATGAAAAAATTAGGTGTTGATCATCATTTTGGGTTTAGGTTGATGCATTGAGGTAGTACAAAAAGGTTTTTAGGTAAGTCGTGGGTGTTGATTTGGTCATAAAATGGTTCATATTCGTCAGTTTTTTCATTTTTTGTAACTTTTTTATTCTCATTTTTTGGTGAAACGCCATCATTGGTGGTTGTTCTTGGGCTTGACCAAAAGATGAGAGACGAATGAATGGCGGGTATCATCAACAACCTTGTCATTGCCGAAAAAAGGCTAAAAGATGCAAGGAAAATCAAACTCCTTTTGGGCATGTTCGGTTTCCGTGGCATGTCGTATCTCACATCACATTACCAATTTCATCTCATATAGGTCGTGTCTTGTTTCAAAGAGGGTCAAAATTAGGTTCTGGGTTGTGTTGTGTCAAAAACAGGTAGGGTTGAGTCTTGAAACAGGTGTTGATCTAAAACAGAACCTGTTTCAAAAATTTCAGATTTAGTTCAGGTTATGTGTTGGCACAAGAGCACCTAATACCTGCTTTGTTGTTTAGGAATCAGATAAGGATTTAGGTGATAGTCTGCATCTAGGGCAACTTAATTGAATTTAGATTGAGTTTTGGGGCATTTTAGGGTTGTTTGGGATCCTATTTGTTTATGGTTTATTGCGTTAGATTAGTAATTAAATACATTTCAATATTATTTTTATATATAATTATTTAGAGATTAAAATTGAAATATTTGGTGGTGATAAGAGTGGACCAATAGTTTTGACATTGGATCTTGGTGCTCTTTCAGGTAGGAGTTATACTTTTTTTTTATAAAACTATGCTAGAAGTGATTTTCTTATTTTAGATAGATTTAAATATGCATGATTGATAAATGTTTTAATAATGATTTTGAAATTATGAGTTATTTGATATGCTTTTGAAATGAAACTTGTTTATAAAGGACATGTTTTCACATGCATGTGTTGGTATGAAGATGGTATTTAAATATTATATGAATATGGACTTAGATATATATGGATCCAGATATGAGCTTGTGAATGTGATAAATTAAATTTTTTTGAAATATAATAATATGTGAATACATGAGCCATAATTGTGTGGTTTGTGTGGGATCTCTAGAGACTTATAAATCTCTTTGGTATTCTAGCTTAGGGCGATTATAAAATATGTTCTGGGACACTCTGTCATGAGAAACGACATAATTTGACTGTCATGGATGGGATGATCAAGGTCATGCGAAGGGAGGGTCAAACGAGTCCCGCAACTTGATTTAGGAATAGTATGGATTATAACTATTGTAACTCATTGATGTGTATATGAATTTGAAAACATGGGTTAGAAATAAAAATATTATTTATTATGAAATGATTGTGAAAACATGCATGCTTTTAGTATGAATTTTATTTAGAGATGTTTAACATTTCTACTGAGTTATGGTTAAGAGTTCATCCTACCATTTTATAGTGCATCCTAAAGTTAGCACTTTTAAGATACACGAAGTAAAGTAGCAGTTGATCGAGCTAAATATTTTGAGAGGATATGATGTAGATGAGCAGTAGATTATCTTGATAAAAATTTTGTTATTTAGTGTTATGTTCGGTGGGACCTACATCATTTTGTCTAGATTATTTAGACTTACGGGTATTAACATATTTAAGTTATTTTATTCGAGTTAAATTTGGTCATATTTGTCTTTGATTATCGCTCACGATCACGCTCGTACGAAAAGCAACCACATGGCATCGATTTAAGTCGTGGTCCCGACTCGTGCGGGTGTGACATAGAATCCTCTATCCATGCTATTGACTTTAAGTGTTGGTATGAGAGGACCAACGATATCACTCCTTGAAGTTTCTACTATCACATTGTTAAGTAGTTCTATGTGTTGAATAATAATAATGTTTCATTGTGCTTCTCTAAATGTTTTTTGTCTTGGAGAAACAACTATGTATAAAAGGGTTATTAGTATAACCCATATGCCAACATGAGGGGGTTCTAAAATTCCTCCATCTTCTAGCAAGAACATGTTAAGCATCAAAGATAAGAAGCACATGTTCCATAGCCATGTACACATATTCTAGAGATAGTTGTTCATTGGAAAATAGTGCTTTTATAAACTAGAATCCTTTAAGAGTATATACTCTAGAACGATCAACTTATGATCTTTAAGAATGTTTCATACACAAATCAAGTTCTAATAGAAGCTTGCAATGCAAACGTAGGTACAAATTTAAGTGAACCATATGGGTCATTTAGTCTTGCATTATGGGTCCAAAGCTAAAGGGTTGCCCAACTAGTAAACCCTTTTATTCTTGCAAGTATCAATTGGATCTTGTTTGGCCTATTGAATCCAATTAAAAGATTTAAGAATGGATCTGGACTTAAGGAATGAATTTGGTCCCTTAGCATATCTATGGGTACATACTTCATTATCACACCTCATTTGGATTAACCGGTTCCAGATATGTAGACCAATCTGGTTACAAATATGTTCTTGTTTGTTGAATAAGGTACGCCTCTTGATAAGATTAGATTTGCAATTCTTCTTTCTTGCTCTTCGTATTCGTCTTCGTTGATTTGTGCTCTGCAACATTTTGTAATTGTATTTATCACTGTTTTGGTTCTCTCGTGAGTTTCTATATACGATCTTCACTAGGTCCAGGTTCGACTTAATCAGCATCGATTCAAAGTTGAAATTTAAGGAAAATCCAATGTTGAACATGAAGCCGAGCAATTAAATTAACAGTATCTGTACACTCCTTTTCGCTATTCACACACCTCAAATCCTCTTAGTACTCAACATATCCTTTCATATTCTCTCTTTAAGACATGAATTGTCATGAAGAAAAAAGAAATGCTTTCTTGAATGCCATTTTATTGTCGATTTGCTTGCGGATTTGTTTTGTATTCTTAGTTTTCGAGAACTCTGCCAATGTAAGGGATCACCCTTGCATGGTTGTTTCCAAGCTCGGATAAAGGAGGAGGGTTGTATTAAGCTTCCAACAGCCAATGTAAAACTTTGTCGAACTTTTCTACCATAAATTCTACGAGCATTGCGTTGGGCCATTCCCTCTTAACGGCGCACTGCAAAGCTCGAATGCTGTGAAAAGTAAGCAATGAGCTCTCGCATCTTCGTCCGAATGTAGTGAATCAATTGTAGAAAGGGTTCCCACGTTATATACGAGTGTGGGTAAAGAAGTTAGTCTCACTATATTATCACCCGAATGTTGTGAACGAGTTACAACGAGGGTCTCCGTATTTTCGTAATAAACGGATGGGGGTTAAGAAGCTAATCCTCAATAATAAGATTTGTATTAGTACTTCAAATATCATAACATTAATGAACAAGTTAATGGAAGTAGTAGATACTATGATTTGAAAAAATATTCACATTTTATATTTAGAAGAAACAAAATGGATTATAAAAAAATCTAAGGAGATTGAGAATACTGATTTTAAATTATGGTACTTAAGAAAAGAAAAAGCTCGAAATGAAGTTGGTATTATTATAAACAACGATTTAAAAGATGTATAATAGACACACAATGATATGGTAACCGAATTAAATTAGTGTTACTAGTAGAGGCTTTGAATATAATTTGTACTTATGCACCCCAAATATGATTAGAAGATAGCATAAAGAAGGCTTTTTAAAAAGAGTTAGATAAGGTAATTGAAAGAATTCTACAGAGGGAGATGATTTATTTAGGAAGAGACTTAAATGGACATGTTGATAAAGATGCATTAAGATATCAAGGTATTCATGAAAACTATGGTTTGGGGATATAAACGAGGAGGGTAGAGAGATTTTAAATTTTGCTATTACTTTTGATCCTTTATGCCTAATACAATTTTTTAAAAAATGAGATAAATATTTAATTACTTATAAGAGTGACTTATCACAAACACAAATTGATTATTTCTTTTGTAGGAAAAAAGATAGATCGTGTTGTAATTCCAAGAGAAATTTTAACTACTCAACATCGACTTTTAGTAATAGAATTACTTGTAAAAAAGTTGACAAAGAAGAATAGAGTATATAGAGATACTAAACGGTGAAACCTCAAATGTAAGCAAACAAATATATTTAAACAGAAAGTTCTTCAAGGAGTAAAATTATATAGGTACACCTTTTGATATATAAAACAATATGATTATACAAAATAGAAAAGTGGAAAAGATGTGTTAGGCATATCTAAGGGATGCATACCAACACAAAAAGAAACTTTTTGGTCGAGTGAAGTGATGAAAGATAAAATCAAGACACATGAGGCATGTTACAAATTCCATTATGCTAAGAAGACTAGTGAAACTTTGAAAGCTTACAAAAAAAAGTAAAGAAAGAAGTGAAAAAGGCCGTTAGTGAAACAAAAGCCAAAATTTGAGAGGATTATGTAAAAGGTTCAACTCAAAAGAAGGTGAAAAAATATTTCTAAAATTGTTAAGACTAGAGATAAAAAAACTAAAGATCTTATTTTTGTTAGAAGCATCAAAGATAAATATGATAAGATTCTAGTGACGAATGATGACAAAAAAAATATGAAAAAATTATTTTTAAAAGTTTTTTTAATGAAAATACAGATGTTAGTATTAGCTTAGGAGAGTTAACCAAATTAAAAATATATATAAACCATAATTTCTATCGATATATTCAAAATAATGAAGTCAAAGAGTCTCTTAAATATATGAAAGTTGGTAAATCTATAGGAGAATAGACAATATTCTTATAGAAGTTTAGAAAATCCTACGAGATATAGAGTTCACTTAGCTCAGAAGACTATTTAATGAAATATGGATAACCCAAAAAATACCCAAGAAATGGAGAGCGAGTACACTTATACTCATATAATACAAGAGAGATATTCAAAATTATTTGAATTATCAAGGTATCAAGTTAATGAGTCATACTATAAAATTATGGAAAAAAATTATCGAATGTAGATTAAAACAAGTATCAAGTCAAACAGAGAACCAATTTAGATTCATGTCCGACAGATCTACTATTAAAGTGATTCACCTATTTAAACGTCTTTTTGAAACATTTTAGAGTAAAAAGAAAGAACCTTCTTGTGATATTTATTTATCTAGAAAAATCTTATAATAGGGTACCAAAAGATGTTCTTTTGAGAACCTTAGAAAGAGAGGTATCATACATAAATTTTATAAGAGACATGTACGATAGTGCAAAAACTTGTGTAATAACTCATGAAGAAATGACAAACTCCTTTGAAGTTAATATTCAGTTACATCAGGTATCAGCTTTAAGTCTATATTTATTTATATTGGTCATTGATGAGTTAACAAAACATATTCAAGATCAAGTACCTTGGTGTATGTTATTTGCAGGTGATATAGTGTAAGTGGATGAGTCTAAGGAAAAAGTTAATAGGAAATTGGAACTTTAGAGATATCCGACTTAGTAGAACAAAGACAAGATATATGGAATGTAAGTTTGATCATTTGGGTAATTCAAAGGACATAAAAATTAAGATTGACATACAATACATCCCTGACAAAGAAAGTTTTAAATACCTAGTGTCAATTTTTCAAAGTGATAGAAAAATTTATGGAGATGTTACGCATAAAATTAATGTTGGTTAGTTAAATTGAAGAGAGGCATAATGTATTATGTGTGATAAGAAGATATCATTAAATTTAAAATGGTAAATATTATGGAGCAATAATTAAACATGTTATGTTTTATGATTTTGAGTGTTGGACAATCAATTATCAACATGTGGAAAGATGTCCATAGCATAAATAAAAATGTTGAGATGGATGAGAGTAGTCACACAAGGAAAGACCGTATACATAGTGAGGTTATTAGAAACCAATCGGAAGTAGCACCAATAGTGGATAAAATGAGAGAAAATCGTTTAAGATGATTTGAAAATGTAAAAAGACAACCAAAAGACACTATTATAAGAAGATATAAAAAATTTAATTGAGAATTAAAAAAAGAAGAAAACGACCGCAAAAGTATTGAAAAAAACTATAAAGAATGATCTAGTTTATATTGAGTTAAGTGCTAGTATCACACATGATAGGGATATGTGGAAACAAAGAATCCATGTAGTCAACCCCATCTAGTATGGGAAAAAGACTTAGGTGTTATAGTTTTAGCTTGAACAAACCAAGTTCACCTAAGAGGTAAAATTTACCGATTTTGTCCTAAAATGGTCCAAAGCTTGATTAACGAAAAATTGTTCATCGTTCATTGGCCACATGTGAAGAGAAACCCAAACTCACGCCACATAAGCCATGACATTGGAAGAAAACAGGTATTTATTGGAAGAAAAGCAAACAATAATAGAAATAGGTCCCAAAGACCTACAAATCCAGCATACACAAGAACTAACAAAAAATACGGACAGAAGGTTGATACTAGGCGTGGGCAGACTAACCAGCCACCAGCCAGAAGGCACCATGATAACCGCCGCCTTCTCCTCCAACTCCCACTAGAACACAGGCAAGCACAATTGCATGCAGTCGTGCAAGAGTCTTCTTCTCCTTGGGCAGAAGGGATAAAAGAAATGAATAAATGCAACAAACAGACACAAGAAAATCATTTTAAAAGAAGTGGGCATTCCTCTTGCATTTAATATAATATGAACCTTCCCTTTAATTTTGACAACAAAATAAGAGACCTGCAAGTGACCACCTTATAATCCACCATCCATCTTCCGGATGGACTACGCTCAACATGGTCGCACACCCATAACACCCAGTGTGATAATTGGAAAAGGGTAAACAGGTGACGGTTTACAGCAGATTTAAGATTCTAGACGAACAGAGTCATTTCCAGCATATTTAAAGTTCAGAAGATTGCAGAAGTAGGTAGTCAGACAGTCATGATCGATTTAAGGTCACCATTCGAAGCAACCAACACAACAATCCAGTGACAACCCTCTTATCTTATCCTATCTAACCACCTTTAGAACGGATTATTTAACATAGAAACCATTTTAAAAGAGAATATAAAGATGTGCTTCTTTGATCGTTATCTAAACCTGTTACCAGAAGAATCAAAGTAACGAGACGCAAAAGAGAAAAGTCAAAATAGGAAAACATACTTCATCTTAATTTTTTGTGTTTCTCAACGACATGTCAATACCGAAAGAGAGGTTGAGAGACAAAGAGAGGAGGCAAAATAGCAATGACGTACTTCATATTAATTTCTCGTGTTTCTCAACTCCATTCAAACAGAGATTACAGAACGGAATACTTGCCTGTTTGTGCTGCACCAGGCAATGACAATGCTTGTGCAGTGCAGTCCTCTAGCACTCGCTTTAGCTCAGCCTTGGCCTTCTTCACAGATGACTCCGTTGGACCTTCAATAAACAAGTACAGTTTCCTCTCTCCTGGACCAGCTATCTTGCCAGGAGGAAAATACTGGCCTCTTGTAGTGACTGCAGCTCCCGTCCATTCGGAGATAGGACCAAGCGTCTCCTTGTGTGTCACCTTCCAACGACAATTCTGTGGGAAATCGTTAATCTCCAACTCTGCTTCATAGTGCTCAGGCATTGCATCTGCTTGTATTTTTGCCAAATTATGTTGCTTGTCTTCTTCAAACCCATACTCCTTGGCTTGTGCTTTCTTTGCTGCTCTCCTCACCTCATCTTCCTCTTCATTAAATTTAAAGCCACTGCCTCCATAACCAGTCCCATGGGCTTGCTCAAGTCCTTGATTCACTTTTGCCATAAAGCTATCAGCAAGAGCTTTCAGATCATTAGGAACAATTTGCTCAGATAACTCCAAGGCTTTCACCATATCGGGTGCATATCTTGATTCTTCCTCAGAAATAAAAGTAATAGCACAACCCTTTCGTCCAGCTCGGCCAGTGCGGCCAACACGATGTACATAATCTTCGTAGTGGTTAGGAACATCAAAATTGATCACCAATTCAAGTTCCTTGACATCTAATCCCCTGGCAGCAATACTTGTTGCAATCAACAAATTGCAGACATTGCTTTTGAAATCAGCAATTGTGGATTCACGATCTGTCTGATCCTTAGCTCCATGAAGAGAGAGGCAAGGATAACCATGCCTGAGCATATCCTTGAACAAAGCATCACATTTCTCCTGTGAATGGACAAATATCAAAATCTTTCCTTTCTCATACCATTCCCCCAATATCTCTAAGAGCCTCAAGAACCTCTCATTTTCGGGCCTCACCTCAACTAGCTGGGTTATGTCCTTGTTTACAACACTCCTCCCACCAACTTGTATTTCAACAGGTTTATTCAGAACCTTACGAGCCAGAATTTCTACCTGACGAGGGAAAGTGGCAGAAAAGAGAACAGTTTGACGATCTGGTCGAATATTCTGAACAATTCGTGTGATTTGAGGTTCAAAGCCCATGTCAAACATTCGATCAGCCTCATCCATGACCGCTTGAATGGACATTGGCTTCTCAAAATTAAGCTTCTTGATAATTTCAAGTATTTTCGTGGACAATCCAGTTTGGTTCCATGTCTTCACCGGCTTGGGAACATCTTTTCCATAGATTTTCAATTCAAGCTGTTTCCTATAAGCAGAAACCTCCTCCGGGGTCATCTTCAATATCTCCTTCACTTCGATGTAGAAGTTTTTCCTGAACGGCGGATACTGTATCTTCGAATGATCTACGATAGACAACTTCTCCACCTTGGTCTTCTTAACCCTTTTCATGAATTCTTCATCATCTTCCTCTTCGAGAGGAACCTCATCGTTCTCCATATCCTCATAATCTGAATCAGATTCCTCACCTGGAATAATTCTCCCCGTAGCTTTCTTAGTTCCCTTCTTTGCTTCATTGTCATTGATGCTAACCTCCTTGGGAGCCTTCTTTTCACCTTCATCCATTTTAACGTCAATGATCAAACTCTCTGCCACACTACTCAGCTTTTCAACCTCGGGCAATACCATAGAGTTCATGAACGCGTCCAATGGATCAATCTCCTCTTCATCATTAATTTGTTCCATTTGCTTATCTATCCCGTCGTTTTCAGAATGAACCACCATCAGATCACCGCTGCCAGCAGCAGTTTTATCAGCTTCGTTCGCGCTGGAATCTTTCGGCGGCGCGTCGGAATTAGCATCGTGGACGACTTCTTCGTCATCTGATTCTTCCCCTTCCAAAGTCCAATTCTTTCCGGCTTTCTCTCCCCCCTGTTTTTCTCTCTCGCCTTCTTCCTGCTTCCTTCTCAATTCCTGCCACTCCTGAACCCGCCTCCTTCTCTTGTCCATTTCCTCGTCGAGCCTCTTTTGCTCTTCTTCCATGACCTCTTCCTTGCTCTTCTTTACGACTTCGTCATCCCCTTTCTTCTTCTTACCATCGTCTTCACTTCCTTCTCTACGCCTTTCAGACCTACTCCTCTCTCTTTCCCGATCCCTCTCCCTAACAGAATCATCATCTCTCCTTCTTCTCTTCCTTTCGTGCTCCCTCTCTTCCACGTCTCTGTCTTCGGAATCCCGCCGTTTTTCGCGTTCTCTCGCCCGCTCCCTCTCTCTTGCTCTTTCCCTGTCTTCTCTCTCCCTCTCCCTCTCCTTGTCTCTAGCCCTTTCCCTTTCTTCTCTCTCTCTTTCCTTCTCTTCCCTCTCTCTTTCTCTCTCCTTTTCCTTCGCCCGCTCCCGCTCTTCCCGACGCCTGCTGCTCCGCCCATCATTCTCCGGCTCCCTCCTCGAAGAATCTCTATATTTTTCCCTATATTTATTATCATCTGAGCTCCTTTCACCACGGGGATGTCGATCCCGATCGCGATTCCTTTCCTTATCCTTATGCCTCTCGCCGTTTCTTTCTCGATCACGGTCTTTTTCTCTCTCCCTATCCTTCTCCTTCTCTTTCTCCTTCCCTCTCTCGGAAGGATTACGGTCCCTCTTCCTTGAATCTTCCTTCCGCTCCAACTCCTCTTTTCCTGATCGATGCTTCCCTTCTTCCATCTTTTCCCAGATTTAGAGAGACAGAAACCCTAGCGCCAGATCCGCTGCGCTCATTCAGAAACCTAGAGGTTTCTGTTCACACCGATAAGCGATTAGTTAACGCAAAACAACGAAGGCAATTCATCGAGAAGAAGGATTCCACAAAGAGAACAAAGACCTTTGGCAGCAAGAAACCCTAATTTGACGTTCCTCTTCCGCAAGGATTAATCTGAAATTCTTCTTGTTGTTGTTCTCTTTCTTCTTCTTCCCCAAATGCAAAACCCTAATTCTCTCACTCTCTGTGAGTGTGTGTGTGGTACGATTACGACCGGCGGTAAGCGAGAGAGGAGCCACGATCCTTTCTCTCACAATATCCAGTCGGACAGTTCGAGTCAGGGACGGTGATGGTTCGGTATTATAGGTCCTTGACTTGGTTTGGATTTGGAACCCGGTCCACATTCAAAGTATCGGTCGTTTCGAAAATATCGCATTCTTCTATAGAACGTTTGGTTCTCTCGTGAAAGGGATTCCAAGGACTTGTTCTTCTGTTGAAACCTTTCTTTCACACCTGAAAACTGAATGATGTCAAAGAAGTCAATTTTTTGTAGGGTTCCTACACGAGGTGAAGGTGTTTTATTTCCTTGGTTTAAAAGATTTCGAACCAAAGCATTTGATTCCTCGAAAGCCAAGAATACAATAACAATGAAGCCTTTTCCCATACTAGATGGGTTGACTACATTGATTTTTTTGTTTCCAAAGAAAATGTACCATGTTAATAGTTAATTTAATATAAATAAGATCATTCTTTATAGTTTTTTTCCAACACTTTTGTGGTCATCCTCTACCTCTTTTAACATTTTCATGATCTAATTTTTTTATATCTTTTTAAAAGAGCGTCCTTTAGTCATCTTTCTACGTGTCCAAACCATATTAACGATTTCTCTTCATTTTATCTTCTATTGGTATTACTCCTAATTGGTTTCTAATAATCTCATTATGTATGAGATCTTTCTTTGTGTGATCACTAATCCATCTCATCATTTTCATTTTTGCTACAAACATGTGGAAACTTTTCCACATCTTGATGGTTAATTGCCCAACACTCAAAACCATAAAATATAGCAGGTATAATTGTTACTCTATAATATTTATCTTTTAACTTTAATGATATCTTCTTATCGTACAAAATACATGATACCTATCTCCATTTTAACCAACCAACATTAATTCTATACGTAACTTCTCTTTTCTAAAGTTCTACAAAGAACATCTTTTGACACTCTATCATATGACTTTTTTAGATCAATAAATATCATGAGAAAGTTCTTCCTTTTTACTTTAAAATGTTTCATAAGACGTCTAAATAGGTGAATCACTTCAATAGTATATCTGTCGGGTATGAATCTGAATTGGTTCTCTGTTGTACTCGATACTTGTCTTAATCTATATTCGATAATTCTTTCTCATAATTTTATAGTATGACTATTAACTTAGATACCTCGATAAATCAAACAATTATGAATATCTCTCTTTGTTATTATATATAGGTATAAGTATACTCGCTCTCCATTCCTTGGGCATCTTTTGGGTTCTTCATATTTCATTAAATAGTCTTATGAACTAAGTGAGCTCTATATCTCGTAGGATTTTCTATACTTATATAAGAATATTATCTCTTATAAATTTACCAACCTTCATATATTTAATAGACTCTTTGACTTCATTCTTTTGAATACGCCAATAGAAATTATGATTTATATATTTTTCTAATTTGGCTAACTTTCTTAAGCTAATACTAACATTTGTATTTTTATTAAAAAAACTTATAGAAATATTTTTTCATCTTTTTTTTATGTCATCTAACAAAATTAAGATTCTAAATTTTCTTATCTTTAGCCTTATCTACCCTAAAAATATCAGTTATACTTTCTTTTGAGTTAAGTTTTTAATATAAATCCTCTCAAATTTTGGCTTTGGGTGTCGACCAGAGAGGAAGAAGTCAATTCAAGACTCAAGGCGATAGCATGCTTTCAACGGAAGAAAATGCGTAGCCAATTCCATGCGTCTGCTATTCGACCCGCCCCCTGGTCAGCGGCCCCTTGCTTCTCCTCCAGTGCAATTTGACACTCCTAGAAACAGGATGCTCTATCGCTTCTCGGTTTAGCTTCTGTAGATGGCTCCTTCTCCCCCTTCGTTGTGTCTTTTTCAAATCTCAAGGGCCCATCTCACGTTACTAAAGAAAGGGCCGACTCTGCGGTAACGGCTGTCTGATAAGGGCCGCTCAAAAGAAAGGAAGCTTTTATATAGATCTTGTCAGAACCTCGACCTCCGAAATTCCTATTTCTGTCTTCCTAGAAAATGAGTGAGGCAGCTACGAAACTAGCCTTGCGTTGGTGCAACGAGAGTAATGGCCTATCCCCTTCTTTCTTAGCGTATCGAGTTCGACATTGCTGCTTCTCACTATAGGATGAGGGTAAGGCCTCGCAAACCGGCCTAACCTTAAGTGGGGGAGTAGAGCCACTATAGGAGGAGGCAGCTGAATACGAGAGTCAATTGCCGCGACATCCGAGTATGAGCAAGAAATGCCGAGATGCTGACAAGTCAATCGGTAATGAGAAAGGTGAGTATGAATGGGAGTCCCTGGAAGTGATATCTCACACCGTTATTTCATTAGTCTTTTTATCATAATGCAATTTGTAGCATGCATTCTTTGTCTTGATTTTATCTTTCACCACTTCACTCGACCACCAAGCTTCTTTTTGCATCATAATGTCTCACTTAGATATGCCTAAGATATCTTTTTTCACTTTACTAATATGTATAGTCATATTGTTCCACATATAAAGATGTACCTATATAGTTCTAATTACCTTATAATCTATACAAAACGATCTATCTTTTTTCCTACAAAAGAAATAATCAATTTGTGTTTATGATAAATCGTTCTTATAAGTAATTAAATATTCATATCATTTTTTAAAATTATATTAGCTATAAAGAGATCAAAAGCCATAACAAAATTTAAAATCAACCTACCCTCATTTGTATTTCCAACATCATAGTTTCTATGAATACCTTGATATCCTAATGCATCTTTACCGATATATTCATTTAAGTCTTCTCTTAAACAAATCATCTCCCTTTCTAGAATTCTTTCAATTACCTTATCTGACTCTTATAAAAAAGACTTCTTTATACTATCTTCTAATACTATTTTGGGTGCATAAACACAAACTATATTCAAACCCTCTACTCCTAACACTAATTTCACCTAATACTAATTTCAATCTAAAATTGATGAAAAATATTTTCTTGACCAGCAAAGTATGAAATTTTAGATGTGCTTCTAACATTAACCAGGATCGCTCATGCATTTGTGATAATTTCCGTTACTAGAAAGCAAGTTGCACTGTTGCATTGAATGAGCAACCATGGCCATCAACCAAATGCTTCTGTTACAACCTCATGAGCTACAATCTCTATCACGTTTCTGACACTGACCCTGGAAAGGATACATCTCTTTCATAAGAGCTAACAGGACAGGATTCTTAGCTGATTCCTGTCATGTCCAAGAACGAAGGTTATTTAACAAGAGCAAAGCTTATTGGGCTTCCCATGGCCTCTGTTGTAGTTAACAAAAGCCACCAAATAATTTTGTATAAACTCTTGGCATCTTTCGCTCTTCTTTCCTGAATTATGAGAAACACAAATTGCTATAGGCACCGTTTAAAAGGCTGCGTATAAGCTCTTCAAAATTGGTGTGAAATATATCAGTTCATGGACTCCGTTAATCTGGCTTAATTTCTGAGTGGGCCTTCGGACGAGTTCTTGCCTGAGAGGTGGTGCTCTTTGGAGTTTGGAAAGCTTATACCTCATTCATTTTTCAAACCAGTGAAAATCTTTGGTTTCCATTTATTATTTTTGTCAATGTGATTTGGAACTTCCATGTTCCTCAATGCACCGATGGGAGGGCATACGAGATGCCAACCAAATGTGGAGCTCTTAAAGTGTTCCCTTTGGGATCTTTGGGCTACTGGAAACCTTCTTGTACGGTAAACATCCATCAATCCTTTTTCATTCTCATCATGAACAACTTTTGCTGAAGTTATACTTTGACCCTTTCTTGTATGAGAAGGGTATTACAAATATCTCCATCACTTGTCCATTTCTCAACTTTTTGATGCATGCTGAACTAGATTGGATACATTTAGGACCGTTAATATATCTTCATCTGCAGTTTTTTTCCTATATGCCCTTCATCTCTTCTTTGATTGAGATTCTTCTGCTCTATCACATAATCTGCGAGCCAAGGTGCCCTTCAATTCATTCTATTTCTGTGGTTCCATGTTAAGAAAAGCTGAACTAGACCTCACATTCTTTATCGCATGGCAGTCGGGTTAGGTCTTTGATGGTTCTAGGTGGAGCTGGTTGTGTGATTATTAATAGAAAGCATGGATCTCACCCATACATCCATTGCATTCCATTACTTTTATATCTTTATCCAACACTCCCAAATTAGTACTTGGTTCCTCATTGTCGAGAATTGTCTCGACTAGTTTAACTACTTAATCCAATCTTACCTTTTGGTATTTCCAGTGAGAGGTCGAACCATCTACTGTGCTGAGCCTATCCATCTTAAGTAATGTGGTTTTGATTTCCGCATCATCATGTTGAATCATCAGATGCTATGTTAACCTGTTTCATTATTTGAATATTCCTCGAGTTTAAGATGAGCAGTTGAGCACATCGCCAACATCCCTCTTCTCCTTTTGCTCATACTTATGGCAAAAAAATGCAATCACAAACCAAAATCCAGACCAGAATTTAGCCTTCACCCACACTAAATTGGTCGTCTATGTCGATTCTTACTCGTGATTATGCTCTATGTTGTTTTATATTAGCATTAAACTTAAAAAGCAAGCTCGGCTTTTATCATTTTCAAACAATGCAAGCTCTATTCTGGTTCCTTGTTACATGGACATGACAAGCAGATGCATGATGCATAAATCAAAGGTGATTCTTGAGAAGGAAAAGCATATCAATCAACACAGTGACCATGTGACTAGTTTCCTCAAATGGATCGAGACAATTGAGGAACTACGTCATGCAAAAATGCACTTCGCTTGCTAATCAAAGGGCTTTGAGACCGAAAAGAAAAGGCTAGAACAGACTCATAAATTGTCTTTGATAACTTCAAATGATTCAAAAGAAAAAAATTGAAAAGTAGCGATCCAACTTCTTTCAATTATCAATCCAACTTATTGAGAAGAGAAAAATACAGAACTTTCTTTTTTTAAGGTTTATAGTAAAGGCTAGCATATGGCTTGCATATAAACATCTTCATATTATAATCCCATCGATCCAGCGTAAGCCAATTAGTCGACCTAGACGGGAAAGAATCGGATTAAAACTTTGAGCAAAGAGCATTGCTTGCCACTGTCATATTTTTATTTGCGACACTGCTTCACAACCATCACCGGTCATAGGTGGAACTCAAAAAGGATGTTGAGGGAGAGCGATCGACTATGTGATCTTAAGTTGTTTGCAAGACGCATGAGTTGAATTTGGTTTAGCATGTGTGAGATCATACTTAAAGCATTCCCCTTTTCTTCTGCATAATTGTGAGAAAAATATGCAGCAGTCGAGTTTTCTAAAACATTAAAAGGAAGTAAATAAACTCAGCATATTTATGGTCATGATCCAACATCTGGTGGGTAGATTCACGCAAATACAGGAAGGATCCACCATCAGATATTCCCATTTTAGAACCATATGTTCAAGCATACAGGACTAGTAGCTTTGATTACAAGGATTGCATATTTTACAATGTGAAGTGAGAGACACAGCAACAGTTTGCTAATTCACAAAATTCTTAGTTGAAGATCAGGCTGGACAGCTTTCCCCTTGTGCCTATCAAAGAGTTCTTCAAGCGCTGCTATAAATCTTCCATGAACCTCGTCAATCTATTCAAAAGATCGTGGAAACAAGAATAGAAATCAACAGAAACCCAATACACAACTCAAATAGCCTCAAAAGAAATACAGTCTAATCTCTACTGAAACCACGATGAGCTTGAAGTTCGACCTCACCTCTTCTTTGGTGGGTCGTACAGTTTTCTTGACTTCAATAGGCATACCCACAACGACATACATGGGATGCCGCCCAGGTATTGGTGATCTTCAAGAACATCAAACGAAGAGAAACAGTTGCACTTAAACGAATTTTCTGAAGAAAACTCCAAATTCTGGATGCTCCTCAATGAGTGGCAGCACCACATTCAGCTGAGGTGAGAAATGAATAAATGACAAAGAACTAAAACATGGTCGAACCGATGGGTTGTAAACTGTAGCTTGGCGCACCCTGAATAATCTTGTGAGTTATTCGCTCTAAACCCCAAAAATTATTTAAGAACCAGACCTGTGCTCAATCATGAGGTTGCATATCAATGGGATGACATCAGAATGAAACTTGGAGAACTAGCCTAGATGGTTCAGGAGTAAGCAGATTCAAGAAATGAAAGAGAGCTCGGAAGGATCTAGATCAAGAAAATTCTTGCTTCTTTATAAAGAAGAATTTTCTTTAGTTAAATCAGATGTCTTAGCTGTATTTCATGAATGGCATGGGAGGTAAGTACAGTCTATCACTGCTTAGGACAACAGGTACTATCTGCGCACCCACATAAACTCAAAATAGAACTTTGGATTGAACCATGCTCGTTATGTGGATTGATATAACAAGGACAAAACAACCAAGCCTACATCAATCAGGAATAATTATTTAGCAGATCCCATTATTTCGACTACACCTGCAACAAGCCACTGCTTTACAACCTTTCACAAGTACTAATCTGCATGAATAGTTCGCAAACAAGAATTGGTGGTGCTCATTGTATATTTTAAATTATATTTATTCTCCTTAAAAAGCTCAAAAAAATTAATTTAGCATTTCATGTTAATAACCAGGACGTACACATTCACACCCCAGAATGCAAAGTGGAGTTGAACTTTATTGCTCGAGATAAACCGGCATATAGGTCTCCTCTTGGCTTGCATCTGTTGTAAACACTAGTCTGCTCCCCTTGCACAAAACCCCAGAAGCAAAGAAATGTAAGCAGACGGTTGATGGAGAATGTACAAGATCCTTGTAATTCATGCTTACCTTACCAAAGCAAAAAACAGGGACTAATGGGTGGCCCATCTCCATTGCAATGCGCACAAAACCTTGCCGTCTTCTAAGAAATGCAACCTGTGAAAAGTCCATCACAAAGCTTCCAGCTCAAATTCAACGAGAAGCTAATAAGATTCCTTGCAGAACCAAAGTTAGAGAAGAATTGGTTCTGAAAGTTACCAATGATGAGATCCACATTGACAAAAAAAAAGACACATTAATGGACATTCAGTTTCAGGAGCAATTCCATTCCGACAAAAGGAACAGTTTAGTCTTGGTTCACAGACTCGACAAGCCTTTGCCTCTTGGACCTCTTTTCATGAAAGTTCGATAATCGCATCAGGATGGATGTCCATCATCATAGTCATTTTAAGCTCTAACAACATAGAAAAGTTCCACAATTGAACAAACCTCTGAATTAGGTTCCATGTGCATGAGTTCTTGAACACCTCCTGGTATCACGATGCAACTATAACCAGCAGCTAAGTAGGAAATGAAGTTTTTCTTGGTAGCAGCAACTAGTCCCAGCCATGTCCAAATGTGCCTTAAAATTGGTGTATAGAAAATCTGTCGCATCCAAAACAGTATAGTAGGAAACAACTGCAAGTGCATAACTGGAGCCTACATTCAGATTAAGGGACTTACAGCACTGGTGGCTAAAACCTTGATCTTTGGCAGGGGCATGAAGCCTGTGTAATTGCAAAGTGCAACAACACCAAGTGGCAGAATCAAATGAGGTTCATAGCCAAAGACTGCACCCCAACAAAAGAGGAAGCATCATAACAGATTTTTGTCCAAGTTAGCCGATTACCTTTAAAAACATAAACTGCTAGTGAACTCCTCGAGCCTAATTTACTTTGAAAACTGCGAGTACATTTTTACACAAAAAAATCCAGAACGCTGTTAAAAGAAATAAATTTGAACAACTTTGTCCAATTGCCAAGAGAAATAGGCAAAGGAGATAAATAACATCAAGGTCAACAGAAGCATGAAAGAAAAAAAAATAAAAAATTCAGAACTCAGCTTTAGTATGGAATTCTATAAGGCAGTAAGGTGGATAAACGAAAACTCAGTTATCATCAGAATAACAGAAAATTTGGAAGTAATATTGAAAGACCAATTTCTCAGGTCCAAAAGCAAGTACTATGCAAGTCAAATATCGAAAACTGCTAACTATCGTCCACACTCCTAGCCTGCATCTGACTGGGAGTAAGGCATAGACTACTAGGCCATTTAACAATCTGCAATTCCCCACTAAGGGGTTTCTAATAGCAGTCTTTTTCTGTTTTTTTCTTACTTTAGTGGATAAAAACCTCTGTATGTCTGTGAGATGTATACTGTTGTGCAGTGTTCCCGTCTATGACCTTTCTAGCTCAGAGCTGCGTTTTGTGCACCTGAAGGATCCCTCAAACTTATAAGTGATATAAGTTACTATCACCTCTAAGTGGGACGAGTCTCGATAGTCATGCTTACAGCCTTCAACAAGCCCAAAATTGTCATCAAGTGACAAGTCATGACAATCATCTCTACAACCTTTAAGGATTCAACAAAGCAACAATGTTGTAGGCATATCATGTGAGCTCCTACAGATG
This sequence comes from Brasenia schreberi, assembly GCA_036023115.1. NCBI lineage: Eukaryota > Viridiplantae > Streptophyta > Magnoliopsida > Nymphaeales > Cabombaceae > Brasenia > Brasenia schreberi. The sequence continues at coordinate 19,258,098 of JAYKKT010000081.1, forward strand.
CCTAACCTAACAGTCAACTTTCTACAAACAAAAATAGCTGACACAACAACAACAACAACTAAGCCTTTTCCCATACTAGACGGGGTCGGCTACATGGATTCTTTGTTTCTACAGATCCCTATCGTCCACACTCCCAATAAGCTAGATCATTCTTTATTGTTTCTTTCCAACACTTTTGTGGTCATCCTCTACCTCTTTTAATACTTTCCAAATTTAGTTTTTCTAACCTTCTTACAGGTTCTTCTTTTGATCTTCTTTCTATATGTCCAAACCATCTTAAACGATGTTCTCTCATTTTATCCTCTATTGGTGTCACTCCTAATTTGTTTCTAATAACCTCATTATGTATACGGTCTTTTCTTGTATGACCACTCATCCATCTCAACATCTTCATTTCTGTAAAAGACATCTTTTGTACATGTTGATGATTAACTGCCCAACACTCAGAACCATAAAACATGGCAGGCCTAATTGCTGCTCTATAATATTTACCTTTTAATTTTAATGGTATCTTCTTATCACAAAGAATACATGATGCTCCTCTCCATTTTAACCAACCAGCATTAATTCTATGTGTAACATCTCCATCAATTCTTCCATCGCTTTGAAAAATTGACCCTAGGTAATAAAACTTTCCTTTTGGGGAATGCAATGTGTGCCAATTTTAATTTCTATGTCCTCTGAAGTAGCCAAATGATCAAACTTACATTCCATATATTCTGTCTTTGTTCTACTAAGTCGAAGGCCTTTGTTTTCTAATGTTTCTTTCCATAGTTCCAATTTTCTATTAACTTTTTCCTTAGACTCCTCCACTAATACAATGTCATCCGCAAATAACATACACCAAGGTACTTCATCTTGAATATGTTTTGTTAACTCATCCATCACCATTATAAATAAGTATGGACTTAAAGTTGATCCTTGATGTAACCCAATATTAACTTCAAAGAAGTCTGTCGTTCCTTCATGAGTCCTCACACATGTTTTTGCACCATCATACATGTCTCTTATAAGGTTAATATATGTCAATGGGATACCTCTTTTTTCCAAAGTTCTCCAAAGAACCTTCCTCAGTACCCTATCATAAGCTTTTTCTAGATCAATAAATATCATGTGAAGGTCTTTCTTTTTTGCTCTAAAATGTTCCATAAGACGTCTCAAAAGGTGAATCGCTTCAATAGTAGATCTACCTGGCATAAATCCAAATTGATTCTCTGTTGTACTTGATACTTGTCTTAACCTACGTTCGATAATTCTTTCCCATAATTTAATAGTATGACTCATTAACTTGATACCTCGATAATTCGCACAATTTTGAATGTCTCCCTTGTTCTTATATACGGGTATAAGTGTACTTGCTCTCCATTCCTCGGGCATCTTTTGGTTTTTCCATATTTCATTAAATAGTCTTGTGAGCCAAGTGATTCCTATTTCTCCTAGTATTTTCCAAACTTCTATAGGAATATTATCCGGTCCTACCGATTTACCACTCTTCATATGTTTAAGAGCATCTTTGACTTCATTCTTTTGAATACGTCGGTAGAAATTGTGGTTTATATACTTTTCTGACTTGGCTAAATCTCCTAAACTAATACTAACATCTTTATTTTCATTAAAAAGATTATAAAAATAGTTTTTCCATCTATTTCTTATATCATCATTTGCCACTAGAATTTTTTCATCCTCGTCTTTTATGCATCTAACATAATTAAGATCTTTAGTTTTCTTATCTCTAGCCCTAGCTATCCTAAAAATATCTCTTTGACCCTCTTTTGAGTTGAGTTTTTTATATAAGTCCTCCCAAATCTTAGTTTTTGCTTCACTAACGGCCTTTTTTGCTTCCTTCTTTGCTTTCTTATAAGCTTCTAAAGTTTCACTAGTTTTCTTAGCATAATGTAATTTGTAACATGCCCTCTTTACCTTGATTTTATTTTGTACTACTTCACTCCACCACCAAGCTTCTTTTTGTGCCGGTACACCTCCCTTAGATACCCCTAACACATCTTTCGCCACTTTCCTAATATGTATAGCCATATTGTTCCACATATCACAGGGTGTGCCAACATAATTCCAAACATCTCCTTGAAGGACTTTCTGTTTAAATATATCTTCTTTCTCGCTTTTGAGGTTCCACCATTTAGTCCAAATAGCTCGATGCACTCTTTTCTTCTTTGTCCATTTTTTTATTTGTAAATCCATAACTAAAAGTCGATGTTGGGTGGTTAAGCTTTCTCCTGGAATTACCTTACAATCTTTACAACACGCTCTATCTTTTTTTCTACAAATAAAGTAATCAATTTGTGTTTGTGATAAGTCACTCTTCTAAGTAATTAAATGTTCATCTCATTTTTTGAAGATTGTATTGATTATAAAGAGATCAAATGACATAGCAAAATTTAAAATCTCCCTACCTTCCTCGTTTATATCCCCATAACCAAAGTTTTCATGAATCCCTTGATATCCTAATGCCTCTTTACCGACATGTCCATTTAAATCTCCACTTAAACAAATCATCTCCCTTTGTGGAATCTTTTGAAATACCTTATCTAACTCTTCCCAAAAAAACTGTCTTTATACTATCTTCTAGTCCTACTTGGGGTACGTAGGCACAAACTATATTCAAAACCTCTGCTCCTAACACTAATTTCAATGTCATGATTCGGTCACCATATCGTTGTATGTCTACTACACTCTCCTTTAAATCTTTATTTATGATAATACCAACTCCGTTTCGGGCCTTTTCTTTACCTGAGTACCATAATTTAAAACCTGTATCCTCTATCTCCTTTGCTTTTTCTCCAACCCATTTTGTCTCTTATAAACATAGAATATAAATCTTTCTTTGAATCATAGTATCTACCACCTCCATTAGCTTACCCGATAATGTTCTGATATTCCAAGAACCAATACGAATCTTATCATCTAGGACTAGCTTCGTTACCCCCTGCATCCGTCCATAATCAAAATGCGAAGACCCTCTCTGAAAATTTTTCACTACATTCGGGCGGCAATGTAGCGGGACTAACTTCTTTATCCACACCCGTCCATGATGTGGGAACCCTCTCTGCAATTGATTCACTACATTCAGGCGAAAATATAGTGGCCCTTGCTTACTTCTTACTGCATTCGGGCTCTTCAGCACGTCGCTAGGCGGAAACGCCCCAAAGCAATGCTCATAATTTTTGTAATCCATGTTGTAGAAATCCGACAAAGTTTTACACTGGCTGTCGGAAGCCTAACACAACCCTCCTCCTTTATCCGAACTTGGGACCGGCAATGCAAGGGTGATCCCTTACATGGGCAGAGTTTAAACAAAAATAGCTGACACGAGATACACAAATAAGAATCGGGTTGTTTTAAATTGGAGTATCAATCTCAAAAGAATAGCAGCATGTCTAGAAAAACAATTAGAGAAAAACATAATCATATGATATGAAAGAAGCAAGGAAAAAACGATCAAAGGAAATGTAGAACTCCACTATTAAATAAAAGAGAAGATATGGTGACCAAAAGAAAAATGGCCTGCTTTGGCGCATGGGAAGGAAAATAAACACTCTATCCCCCCAATGACCAAATTGAGGGTTTGGGAAAAAAGGTACCATCACGATACCCGTTTACCTCTAACGAAAATGACAGGTTGCAAAATAAACGCAACTTAATCTTCTCAGATGCATCAGAAAGAGAGGAGAAAGAGACAAAATAATCTGAGGAACCGAATATCCATCATTGGCAAGGAGCATTTTCGCAACACAATTTGTATAGTGGTTGAAGATGCCCAGACAATATTCCTAAATCTGTGCAATTGCCAAGGACAAAGTTAACAAATACTTGGCAGTTTTTGCGACAAATGCGGATGCAATCGAGAGAAAGAATAGCTAGTTGAACAGGATCTTTTTCTCCTTTTATTTTTTCATGATTTACTTCCTAGAAAACACAGCTGCAGACAGGAACCCAAGAACCCTTGGTCAGACGGTGTGGCTCTACCAACCCATCAATCAAAGACCAACTTTGGGTCGATATGCGAATCGCACAGGAGAATGGAGAAGAGTGGGGGTGCCAAAACATGAACTTTCTACTGTAGTTCCCAAATTTTACCACACAGAAAGCTTAGACCGTAGTGATTAACTGGCAACGAAAACCATCAATACTTCAGCAGAGACACACCATAAGCTTTATTCGGATCAAAGGCGTTGATATCCTCAACGTGAAGGGGTTCACAGGAAAATACCCACATGCATACTTGCATACATATCTGCACCGACATTCACGTACCGCAAATAAAAAACTGACTTGAAAGAGATCATCGACCAAAGAGAAAATAAGTAGAGAAAGGGGAACCATTCAAGAGAAGCAATAAAAGAGGGAAGCAAAGAAAATTGTAATCCTCACTTTGACAATCTTTGCCCCCAGATGCTGTTGTAACTCACAGGGATGACTGCCAAGAAAAGAAGCACCCCCACCAACCTGAAAGCACACCATCAAGATCACAGAGAGAGAGAGAGAGAGGGTGGTGCGATGGTCAAACAAGAATCCTCATAATGATGACATTTTGTAACGACAACTATGACAATTGTCAAGGTGTCGTCTTCTACAAGTTCGATACGCCACCAACCCCGATTTCATCCTGCAAGATCGGTTAGAAAGGACCTCGGTACATACATTAGTTTAAGTGCGCAATTGAGACTAATTCCAAATCCTGAATCCTTTTACGAGCGTTGGACGCTAGGACCAGGAACTGAGGTCTAAGAGAGGAGTTTTTAGATGAAGAACTACGAAACAAACCTTCGTTTATTTTAACAAAAAACAGAACTGACAGTGAACTAACAGTAGCATTGTTTAGTATCATAGTGTCGTAAGTGTCGTATACATATGATGACAAAAGGAGATGTCATTAAGACGGCGACTGAATTAATTGGCATGCTATTTTAAGAGAAATCCGACGGGCACGAGCGTGTTTGGAATTAAAAAATAGACTGCAAGTGGATTCCACCGTTCGTCCATCTCACCCTCATGTCTCTTTTACCCCATCGAAATTTCAAAAGATAAATCCAGTATACACACGAATATATATATAACAACTAATACTAGATGAGTTTTGTTTTGATAGAACTTGATCATGTATCATATGATAACATTTAATTATTTTTATTATTTTCTTTTAATACTTTTGTAATCTTCTTCTTCCTCTTCTTCTTCTAATATTTTCATATCCTAGTTCCTCATACTTTTTACATAAACTTTTTTTTGTCGTCTTTCTACGTGTTCAAACAATATTAAATAATTTTCTCTCATTTTATAATGTAAGTGTCATTCTCAATTTGTTTCTAGTAACCTTATTATATATACGGTTTTTCCTTGTGTGACCACTCATCCATACGAACATCTTTGTTTATGTCATGAAGATTTTTTGTTTTGTACATGTTGATAATTAACTACTCAATGCTCATATGCATACAATATAGTGAGTCTAATTGTTACTTTACAACACTTACCTTTCAACTTTAACAGTATCTTCTTGTCACATGAAACCTCATGCACCTCTTCATTTTAACCAATATATATATACACATATATATGGTTTGGTTCCAAGCTCAAAGCCAACCAATTTAATAGGTCCACAATTTTCGAAAACCAAAACAAACCATTAGCAATCACACAATCTTAAGTCTCAAGCGATAGTTTCTTATGCTTTAAGGTGCAAATATATGATCCATCACACAACAAATGAACTAGCGAACTAAGATGTTAATATATAAAGTACTACCATAGGAAACTATGTTCAATACTAAAAGCTAGGTTATTGCATTTTCTAGCATTCACACCCCGACAATGGCGCCAAATACATATAATCTTTTAGTGCTAGAAATGGCAAATTGGGTTGACGGGTCACCTCGAGTTCCAGTACTTGGCTTGTTTTCTATCAGGTATTTTATTAAAACCAGTAGATGGCCTGTTTGAATTCGGGTCGACCTAACTGAAAATGAGTTGGGTCGGGCAGTCCGGAATTCCTATTGTGCCTACAGCCATTCCCACAGATTTCTTGAGTCAGACCTAGGTGGGTCCTTGTCGTTGCTTGATCTACAGTGCACCAGATAGTCAGTTTTGTGCTCCGTTTTACCTAGTATCTGGAGTGTTCTTACGTGGTTGCTCCAAACAGGTCTGCATGGAATCGATGCATCAAGTATAGCCATTTTACATTGCTTTGTATTAGTCCGCCTCATTGAGAATAAGAGAGAGAGCTTCTCTACCGTGTTCTACCTTCTTCCCCTCTCTTCGATGGTGTGCAGGTGAGAGGTTGAGAATTGACGCCAGACATAGCGTGCCAGCAGCACCACCCTCTCATGGGAAGAGAGCTTGAGGAGAGATGCAGAGTTGCCGGAGAAATGACCGGATCATTCAGCAGAGTTGCCAAGATTTGGATGAATCTCCATTTTCCCTAGGTTTGTATTCTGTTTTACTTAGTATCTTTAATGCTTATTGCATGAATTTCACCTCGATCTTTAAGGTAAGGGGTTCTCCTGCTGAATACCTCTGGTGCTCTTAAATTTTCTCGGCTTTACCATTAATTAGGATAGTGCAGTGCTCACACACTCTATGATCAACTCCGTCCTGCTGCTAGCAAAACCTAGAAAGAGTGGAGATTCATTCAAATCTTGACAACTTTCTCCATAACATGATGACAATCGACAGTCGATCTCAACATGTTTACTATGGATGCGAAACATGATTGTTGCTACATATATGATGCACCATCTTCATGGGGCAATTAGGAGGACGATCTTGATAAAAATATAGCTCATAAACAAGCATTGGACCCATATATTTTCTTCAATAGTATTAGCCATGGCCCTCTACTTGACTAAGTGCTGGATCAAGAACCTATATTATGCTTGCAGGCATTCAAATATTTCTCATGTCAATCACCGATCATAATGGCAATTATTAGCCATGGCCCTCCACACACACATATGTGTGTGTGTATATATATATATATAGAGAGAGAGAGAGCTAGAGCTTTACTGCATACTGTATATTTTGAACATACGAATGGGGATGAAAATCAAACACTTCACGAATTCAAACAATTGTAAGTTGAAGATTAGGCTGCTCAGCTTTTCCATGGTGCTTATGAAAGAGCTCTTCAAATGCTGCTATAAATCTCTCGTGAACCTCCTCAATCTGTTCAGAAAACGTTGGGAAATCAAGAACAGCAAATCTAACTTATTTCTATTCAATTTCACATGGTAAATCAAGAGCAGCCAATCCAACTTATTCTATTCAATCTCATAAGGCGTCCATTCTAAGCTTTGATTCACAAAATTCCAGTTTGGAGCTCGATTTCACCTCTTCTTTGGTAGGTTCTGCTGTTTTCTTGACTTCAATCGGCATTCCTACCACAACATGCATCCCTTGCCGCTTAGGTATCAGCGTTCTGCATCAAGGGAGCAGAAGGTAAACTTCAAGAAGGGGACAAGAAAGAACCTTCAAGTTGAAGGTATGAAGTTCAATATTCATGGCATGCATATCTGATAGCAATTCTGCATAACCTTATCCACAAGATAAAATGTAGCTTAAGTTGAGGAAATGGACTGTAATAAAGCAAAGGGAACCCTTAGCAGGGGCCCAGGCCATTTATGAAGTAACCACTCTTTAACAGGTACAATTTTAACCTTGTGCAAGGGCTTATAGACTAGAAACAGTCACAAGCTGACAGTTTTATGTGGGGGCGTAGGCCTCTTGAAAGGTGACTGAGGCGTGCAAAGGTTTCTTTGGTCTAGACAAACATGGTGGGTCATATATGACCCCAGGTGGGTCATCCCAACCCAAAGTTCGTAATATATATACATATATATATAACTCACAGTTGAATATGTGGGTCATAATAGAGATGTCAGGTAAATGTATAACCTTATCTACAAGATAAAATGTAGCTTAAGTTGAGGAAATGGACTGTAATAAAGCAAAGGGAACCCTTAGCAGGGGCCCAGGCCATTTATGAAGTAACCACTCTTTAACAGGTACAATTTTAACCTTGTGCAAGGGCTTATAGACTAGAAACAGTCACAAGCTGACAGTTTTATGTGGGGGCGTAGGCCTCTTGAAAGGTGACTGAGGCGTGCAAAGGTTTCTTTGGTCTAGACAAACATGGTGGGTCATATATGACCCCAGGTGGGTCATCCCAACCCAAAGTTCGTAATATATATACATACATATATATATATATATATATATATATATATATATATATATATATATATATATATATATATATATATATATATATATATATATAACTCACAGTTGAATATGTGGGTCATAATAGAGATGTCAGGTAAATCTTGGCTTCGTACCCATTTGCACCCCAGAACACAAGAGGAGGAAACTTGAGTGCTCGGGCTAAACAGACATACAGCTTCCCCTTTGGTTTCCACCAGCTGTAAGCAGGAGTCTGCTTCATCGTAGTAAGCAAGCGGTTAATCATCATGCTAGAAGGCTAAAGAACAAAATCTGCTATAACTCATCTTTAATTACCTGACCAAAGCAAAATACAGGGACTATGGGGCAGCCCATCTCCATGGCTATACGCACAAAACCTTGCCGTCTTATAAGGAATGCTACCTGTGAGAGTCCATCAAATAGATTTCAACGTTTACATAAACAGAAGATAATCAGGTCCCTGAATCTGGGGTTTGAACCTTTTTCAGGATATTATATAGACCACCTCACCAGAATTTCACCCAATTGAACTTTCCCTCACCTCAAAGGATAGGTACGTGGGGAGGTGGTTCTTTGCTTGAATCCTAAGACTATTTGTTAGTAGATTAAGAAAGATGAGTTTGGCTTCCTTGTTTTAATATGCTAGAAATTTTGAAGCGTACCCTATAAATCATGTCATGGTTTTTGTAGGACCCAAGTAAGGATAAATCATTTGGAACCTTTACTTTAGTTGGCCCCTAGAACCAGAAAGAATTATCTTAGTCCTCTATTACTGAAAATTTAATACTTCAATCAGTTATTTCAGATTTAACATCAGGACCCTATGTGCCTGAAATATGGTATTCCTGACCATAGATATTAATCTGTGTCTTGTTTTGGTTACGATGGAGTGGCCGAAGCCAGGTATGGATGCACTGGGTATCAAACTGCAACTTGTGAGTCGAGCCCCCCCAGCCAGGTGAGCTATCACTGTGGGTGCAGCCATATCTGCTTATCTTAATGAAACTTGTATACAAGAAAGATACAAAAACAACAACTAAGCCTTTTCTCATACTAGATGGGATCAACTACATGAATTCTTTGTTTCCACAAAACCCTATCATGTGCCTTGCTAGCAGTTAACTCAACATGAGCTAGATCATTCTTGTATACAAGAAAGATAAATTTGGAAAATTATATGAACCAACCTCATAACTCGGTTCCATGTATATGAGTTCTTGTAAGCCTCCTGGTATAAGAATGCAACTATAGCCAGCAGCTAAGTATGAAACGAAGTTTTTCTTGGTCACAGCAACATGTCCCATCCATGCCCATATGTGCCTTAGGATTGGTATATAAAACACCTGTTTAATCCAACAAAGCAGTATGTATATAAGGAACAAGGGCGAGCAGAAGAGCTACTCAGATTGAGGGTCTTACCGCACCATGCACTAAGAATTTGATCTTAGGCAGGGGCATGAAGTTTGTGTGACTGAAAAGAGAGAGAACCCCAAGTGGGAGGATTGAATGAGGCTCATAGGCAAAGACTGCATTAATATAAGATGGAAAGTATAGTTGGAGAATCTTGAAATCTTCCAAATATGACTAATACAAAAGAGAATTTACAGGTACAAATAAATTAAATTTCCCACTTAATGGATTAGATGAGATTTGCTTTAATCAAAACCTTAGCTCATAATAGAACGTAATTGTCTGTGTGTTTGTTTTAATTTTTTATGCACACATGAATTGATTGGAAGCTGTATTTCTGAATTGGGAAAAAGTGGTTCGCCTATTGTTCCCACAAGGAGCTTTCAGAGTCAAGCTTGGCTAAGTTGAGGTGTAGGTTCCCTCGCGAATTCGATTTGGATTTTCATCTTCTGAGAATCCAAATAAATCATCATTAGCCAATTGAAGCAAAATTAAACATAACAAAGCAATTCACCGTTGCAATATAAGCTTCAATAGGCATCCAAATAACCGGATTCTCTTATAAGAAAATTCATTTAAATCTCCTCCCAAGGGGTAGTTACTGAGCATCTAGAATAAGTGAATGAATGTCAGAAATGGCTCCCTTTTTCTTATTCACCCACTGAAATGGCTTTGAGTTAATGGATTTGGATCCAATATAGTATCAGAATAAATTTTAGGAAAAGCAACGAGTAAACAGAAGTCGACATACCGTAAGCTTGGTCTGGACTAAAAGCGTTAATATCTTCAACATGCAGGGTCACAGGAAAATATCCACATGCATGCTTGCAAATATATCTGTACTCAACACTCACATACCGCACGTCAATGAAGAACAAGGAAACATAATCATCTATACTTATAGCAGCAAACTAGAGATGAACATTAGAGCGAAATACAAATCAAGAAAAGGTGAAACCGCAGAGAGAAGAAAGAACACGAAGAGAGGAAAAGGGAACTTTTTGTCAACCACCTTGCCAATCTCTTTCCCACGCTGCTCTCACAATCCACTGGAATCATCACCAAGAAGAGAAGGATTCCCACCAATCTGAAACAGAACATATACTTGCATACATATTCCGTATACATATAGGTACATAAAAAATTATGTATATATAGAAATAGACAGATAGACACAAATTATGTATATATAGAAATAGACAGATAGACACAAATTATGTATACATAGAAATAGACAGATAGAGACACGCGCACACATACACAGTAAAGTTCATCCAGTTTAATAAGAAAACGAACAGATATGGCACAATGGAATAAATATGCACACGTTTTGATGTTCGCCCGTTAAAACATGAGGGTAACAAAATGTCAAGAGTGCGAGAGAGAGAGAGAGAGAGAGAGAGAGAGAGAGAGAGAGAGAGAGAGAGGAAGCTGACGCAAGTGAGACGCAGGTGGGGAGGAGGAAGATCGCGGCCATGGCCAAGAGGAAGTTGAGGTGGATGGGTCCCAGCCAGACCGCAAGGGCGACGATGGAATTGATGGGAGAATATTCCGTACACCGGAAAACTGCTGGCTTCTGCCTCATGCCGGTGCTCTCATGCCTGCCGACACACCTATTTCCCTCCATACAAGCTACGCCAGAGAGAAAAAGACGATCGTGTGGAAGTTGGAAGCCTTTCAGGGTAGAAGCGGACTACATATGATGTTTGCGCTGCGTTGATGATCCGACATTGTTAGGTGAAGCTACTGAGAACAAATCAAGGTAATAATGGATGTATTAACTACTTTTTGTCTTTGGTCACAAGATCAATAAAGTTCTCAGTTCCAGTGCAATTAATACAGATCGGGGTTTCGAGGTGTTAGATTCTTTTGAACTCTACGATTCGACTTACTGGATGGAAAGTGCCTTAGTTTTAGCCAAATCGGTATTAGCCTCTATTCCGATTTACCCGAAGAAAAACAGAGTACCTACCATGAGACAACCAAAGGTATAAACCGAGCTGCTAACCTATGGCGAGCAATTTTGAAAAGGAGCTTGTTGTGACCTTAGCAACCATACACAAATCTCATTTTGAGAGGATAAATGGCTAGACAAGAGTCATTCCTATATGAAAAGCTACAACTTCAATACCATGAAATGAGTTGAAGTGAAATGTATGACTTTGTTAAGGATGAACAACAGAATTTGAAGAGATTACACAAATATCCTACCGAGTGAGGTAGTGACCCATATTAAAGCGACGCCTCTCCCTACAATTGAGTTCGGACCAGAAGTGGGTGGCAGTTCCTAGTGGATCCTTTTCATCGGTAAAGAGTGCATATATTTATCCCCATTAAAGGAGAAGCTGGGGTAGACAGACTACTGGTATGGTGAAGCATTTAGGAATGGCATGTACCACATAGAATTCAGACCTTTCTTTGAATGGTTGAACACAACAAACTACATACTGGAGAGATACGAGGAAGATGGAATGAGATTGCGATGGGGTGTCACTTTTGTAATACTCACAAGGATGTCATGCCATGCATTATGATACATGTGATTTTATACACTAACCATCTAGAGCCTTGCCTTAGCCATTGTAAAAGCAAATAATAACCTTTATCATCATGATAGACAGGTAGAGGAAGCTTAAAGAATATGAATGGTATCAAAGGAGGGATAGATCAAACTAAACTGAGGGACGAGCCGAGGAAATCTGGATGTGGAGGAGTCTTGTGTGACTAAGGAAGATGACTACTTGTTTAAATTCAGTATTGGTTGCGGATCATTGTTGGATGTTGAAACATGAGGAGCATTGATGGGTATTGAAGTAGCTTGGTTTAAAGGATACCATCTAAATTCCTCGTGTTGGATTCTCTGGAACTAGTCAGATGGTTTGGGAAAGAGCAATCTGTTGGACGATGAGCATCCACTCTCCTTAACACGATGGAAATAATGAAGAGTCGGGACTGATGTGTTCAAACTACATATGTAACTCGCGAGAGCAATAAGTTGGCTTACCTATTAATTAGGAATACCTTACAAAGGCCAGAGGAGCTTCACATATGGGAAGAGGTACTACTGCCTTTTGTTAGACAACTCACACACTCACAAAGATGAAATTTGTGCACTGAATAGTAGTTAAAGAAAGTAAGATGTCAAAATTGATAATAAAGCAGCTTAAACCAGGTACTCGCAAAGACTACAAGCCTTACAACAGGACTCATGGTGCTACACAACACCAAAAACTCAAGGGCTCCAGGAGCCATTTATGAGAGGAGATCGACTAAACGTCACTAAAGACACTAATAACAGTAAGATGGTGCATTTTAGACTGGGCCATCGACGCCACTCAGAACTGGCTCTGGGTGCTGTAAGTAGGTGCGGACATGACAGAAAGGATCTCAGTGACAGAAGCCATGGCACTAAGTGCAGCCTTCAGAACATCTTGCGAGCAACCGGGCTTTACTATGTTTCTCACCTGGAAAAAGCCATTGAGCATACAAAAATACAAGTATCATAAACCTCTCTTTCTGAAGCCTAAACAATTATCTATTGCTTATTTGTTAAGCAGAAAAGGAGAGAAAAAATGTAAAGATTAGAAATACCTTGTCGAGATACTCCTGCAACTTCTTGATACGACCCATGTAGTCCTGGTCTTCCACAATCATGGTCACAGTCCTCACATCAGCTCCCGGACCTTCGAATTGAAGTGGACCAGGATTCCTGTATATGTCGTCCATCAAGAATGTCGCAGCATTGTTCCTCAACAACCTGGGGACACACCATGAGAAATCTTTCATTTAATACCAATTCGGAACTCATGAATTCTTATATCCATGAGAACGCAAGAACAAAAAGCTCATATTATATAGCTCTGAGCTAGCTTGTACCGCCATCATTATATCTTACAAGTTCAGAACAAGCAGATCTGGCTTTGTTAAATCCAAAAGCTTGAAAGCAGATGGTAGAAAGCACTTGGTACATGCCGGTGACACTACATGTTAGCATATTCAAATAAATCTAAAGTCATCCATTCTAAGAGATGGATGACTGAAATTTAAATTCAAAAAAGCAAAATATACTGTTCTTTTTGCAAACATACTTGATGCACACTTCAAGTTTTTGGTATTTAAATTCAAAACTCAATCATCCATCTCTTAGAATGGATGGTTGAGATTTATTAAGATACAATAACATGCAATTTTGCTAGCATATACCAGGTACTCTCTCTCTCTCTCTCTCTCTCTCTCTCTCTCTCTCTCTCTCTCTCTCTCTCTCTATATATATATATATATATATATATATATATATATATATATATATATATAGACACACACACACACACATAGTAAACCAGTGCAGAAGGCGAGATGCCTGTAGTTATTCTCTGAAGTTAATTATGTCATCAAGTAGTATTCAAATCCCAGGACACATAGTAACACATAAGATCATGGGCAAGAAGGCCGTGACTTCAAAGAGTGAAAATTCTAATAAATAATTCAGTGAGGTTAGAGGACATACTCGTATGCTTTTCCTTTCAAATCCACGGATGCCACGTGAATTGCAGGCTTTCCTATGGAAGTTTCGCCAGGACCTCGTGACCAACGTTTCACAGTCATCATTCCCTAACATAATTAGGAAAAAAATATCTTTTTGCTTATTCGAGATCATTTCATACACACAAGAAGCAACTAATATTGAAGAAAGAAATTAACAGGAAAATAAAAGAAATCCAATAAACTTCTCGCAAAGGATTATGCGTAGACCAGATTTACATACAGTTATTGGAGCAGCACCACATTTCCACCTATTAAAGGGGTTTTTGAGATTGGTTATAGTTGCCATGTAACCATTCAGCCGAGCAGCCAGAATATGGTAGCATATATGCCCAAGGACCTACGTAGAGGAACACTTGATTAATACCACGAGAATATAGTTATTTCAAATAATGCTCTTGTTCCATAAGATAATAAGTACGCACGAAGGCATAATCGCAGTCGAATTTGGATGGTAGTGCACCCCGAGCTTGGTAACCAAAGAAATGGCAAATGGCATTGAATTTCTTCCCCTTGTACGTTCCTTCTTTCTGGAAGCATATGTGAATTATCATTGTACCTCAACAACTTGAAAGAAGGGGGATACATAAGTTTGATGAGCATTGGTTCATACCGTTCGCTTAGCCATCTCGGTCTCTACTAAATGGGCTAAAAGCTTCTCTGTTTCAATCTAAACAAAGATTAAGGAAAGGAATCAGATAACCAATACTAATAGAAAGTTGTACTCCTTAGATAAGTTACACTCCTTTCACCTGAGACAACTGGGCAGAGTCATCCGATTCACGTTGTAGTAGCAGCTGAGAAAAATGTATTCATCAGAATTAGACATTAGATATTGAAGACAAAACAAATCAAAAGCCCCAAGCAAGGGATTCACAACTTTTAAAGCTTAATCATATTACCTGTCTCTTTATAAACAGTGGCAAAAACTCAAATAAAGCAGATGCCCATGGAGAAAGCTGTGATGAAATGTTCTCCACCGAAACGCCTTTACCTTGAAGGCTGTGAATTTCCTACAGCAGATTTACAACCATAAAGATGAGCTACAAGATATCACTGAATGCAGACCAAGCAAATAATGCACAGGTCGATGCAAATGACACAGATCACCCTTAACATATAAAATACAAGCATGTTTGTACTGAAGTTGGTCCCTCAAGCCACCTAGATGCAACTCAAAATGAGAAAGCAAGTGCACATTGATTACCTGCAAAAGAGCATACACTTCTGGGATACTTTCTATCAGCCCTTCTGGCAAAAGGATTACACCATGGTACTTGTCTGATGCACATTAAGGTAAGAAAAGAAGGTCAAAACACAATAGTTACAAAAGATTAAGCTCAAAACTTTGACCAAGAGACTTTATTTTGGACCTTTCTCAGCCCTAGCTTGAACTGCATCACATATCTGCTTTGTCAGATCAAACAGAGTGAGCTTAGATGCAGCCACCTCCTCACCAAGAATAACCTGCAAGCCAAGAACAACCGCTTAAGGAGAAGATACAGGATTGTACCAGGAAAAAAAAGGAAAAATCATTATGAACAAACCATATTTGGATGTGATTGAAGAGCACACTCCAGGGCAACATGAGAAGCCCTCCTGCCCATTACCCGAATAAAATAGTAGTACTGAAGAAAGAAAAAAAAGATGCCCATTAGCAGAACGGGTCAAAAGGATAACATACCAGGGAAACAATACTAGAAAACCGTGACACATAGGTGCAGGTGTGGATGGTGGAGTGGATAATCAGTAAAGCAATCCTCCAGCAGTGAACAATAATATTGTTTTGTTTTTTGTTGTTGGAAAGAAACAATAAAGAATGATCTAGCTCATGTTGAGTTAACTGCCAGCATGACACATGATAGGGATCAATGGAAACAAAGAATCCATGTAGCCGACCCCATCTAGTATGAGAAAAGGCTTAGTTGTTGTTTCATTTATTTCTTTGTGCTTTTTCCTCTTGTGAAGGAGACAAATTATGTTTTGTTTTTTTCTACAAAATATCGACAAGGATGAATTCATTTTCTTGTCCACGATAAACCTCGACCACTCAACAACTTTATGAACCTTAACCAATTGATTCAAACATGGTATTACTGTTGTGTCCGTTTCCTCAGAGATACTTCACCAGTGAAGTGTCCGTGTGAGATGGACTTAATCCAAGTACCATGTTTCGAAAATAGGATATTATGATAGTGTGATAGTAGTATTTATTGATTGGCAGCTCTAATACATTGGACTTCTTAAAAGCTATTTCCTAAAATTATCGCAAAAATTATTTGAAGCTTCTCTGTCTTCCCTCTTGCTTCTTGCCTCAATTTTTCCCAATACAAGAACTTAACACTTCTCAACAATATCTTTTACAAGGTAGTCAAGACCAAGAAAAAACATACGTGAAAAGAAGAACTGCCAAAAGAATGCCAGAAACCAAGTTACCTTCTCAGCAGAAAGAGCATCCGTACAGATATTGCTGATTAACTGGGAGTTAACCTGCCGATAAAGTTCAATAAAGATAAGTTGCAGCTTTGAGATGTGTACCAACATGTAGCAGTACTCAGCACATTAGGAAGAAAAAGACGGAAGCCATTGTAAGAACACCTTCCAAAACAAATATGCTTATGAGGTCCTAGTCCTACAGCAGAAAGAAATCACAACAAATTCATGCTTTAATTTAGAGATATCAAACTCTACCTTGCAGATTGTATCAAAACCAACATCGGTCTCAACAAACTGATTCTTCAAGTCACCGTACAAACTAACAGGAACCCCCACTACCTGTATCAAGAAAAGTACGATTACCAAAGTCTCTGAAATCCAAAACATCAGTTCACTAACAAGAACTCTGCATAAATGACTTTTGCAATGGCATGAACAAAAAAGATATGTTCAATTTGGCTATTCAGGGATATAAATTTGGTTAAACTTCACCAATCTCTGACAAATATACAGCAAATAGACTGAACTAGTTAACGGTGTTACAGCGGCAAACAGATTCATGTGTACTACCTTTGTATCGCATTTTGCTTCTGCAAATGTCTCAGCAAGCTGAGCAGCATCTGAATTAGAAGTCACACCTTCATAAAAGAATAAAAAGAATTAACCCCTGAAAAGCCCCCACAAATCTTATTTCAATTCAACAATTGGGTATATTACCTCCAATAATGACAAGCCCATCCAACTGCAAAGCTTTGCAAGTTGCCAGTGAGGCATTGACTTGTTCTGTGGTCCTGATCTGATCAACAGATCGTCCCAGCATATCAAAACCACCTACAAGAAGACATTTTCGTTATGGTCTCACAAAGTGACAACTTAGAAAAGGGATGTTACTCGGAAGTGCACAAGCCAGGAGAAGCATTGAATCCCTAGAGAATTTGCAGATTAACTAGTAGAACTGTCATATTTCTCCTATCAAACATGAATATTCAATTCTTTGATAATTTCATCTAAATAAAGCATCCCATATAGGCTCTTGCAGTTAGAATGACCATTACCTTGATTTTTGTAGCTAGAGAGTACATCTTCCGTGATTTCCAAAGTCCTTTGTGCAAATAAACCCTCTGTACCACCTATATAAGAATAAATTGGAAAGGATGCCATGTAAGACATGATAGAGGAGAGAACGTGAGTGTTAAAAGTAATTCATGATCAAACACATGAGCCAAAGATCAAGCAAATCTCATTGGGCTATTAGTGAATACAATATTTTAAGGATCACCATCAGATGCTAGGTTGAATATACTATACTTGGGCACGTGATCAGAAAAGAATTAACTTAGCAAATGCCTGATTTCAGGGGCACGTTCCTGGTGAAGACAACTAAGTTCAGATTTTTTGCATGTCTATTCTGATGACACCATAGAGGAATAAAGTATCAATTACATGCATTTTCATTCTCCTGGTCCTCCCATCCCTAGCTAAAGAAGCAAATCACACGAGTGAATTCTTGGAGGACCCACTATTTGAGAGAAAGAATAACAAACTATGAAACCAAGGAAAAGGTGAATTCTTCCCAACAATAACGACAAGCATCTATATCATAAATACAACAGTACGGTTTAAGGTTCTTTGGCACAAATGCATACGATATGGAACAAAAACTAATGACTGTTTGATCTACAGATATGCAGCCTTATTTAATTAGAGAACAGAGAAAGGTCATCTCTTAAAGCCCAATATGCTGTTATCCCTGTTCTCTCAGACCAAAATGACTTTCAAATTTCTTCAGAATGCTATCGCACCCCATAATTCTTCATAATGTGAGAAAGGACACCAAAATTTGCGCCATGCAACAACTATGCAAACATGGTAAATTGAGAGGGCATTATTTAAATGGCCCCTTTTAATTCTTCATAATGTCCCTTCAGAGTGCCTAACCAGTTCAGCAAGCTACCAATGAAACCTACGAAAGATTCACATATGATGTCCCCATTTATCAGTAAAAAACGACACTAGGATATGAACGTAAATGAATGACCACTATGTCAAAAGAAGAAATATTGTAAAATGAGTGAAAAATGCAGAAGCCCGACACAAAATCAACTGAACCATAAGCAAATACTTACCAAGAAAGCCCAGCAAAACACTATCTGGATTGTGTAACTTAAGAGCATGATAAAGACCCCAAATTACATTATGCCCTCCGGGAGATTGCCTTCCTGAAAAGACGATGCCCACCCTGAAACAAATGAGATACCAAATTTGTAAGCTCCTCTTTGACGAATGGTCGGAATAAAGGCCTCAAAAAAATGGCAAAATAAACAAAACAAGAATGAAAAACAAAAAATACAAGTGAATCACATAAGAAACTTTCGCTTTCAAACAAGAAAGTATGTTACAAACTTACAACTACATTAAACAACAAGAGCATGCGTATATGAGTTTGTCATGTTCTAGAGGCTCTCACGGAGAAGAAACCACCTCTGAAAAAACTTACCTAATTGCTGGATGCTCTGTAATGATTCGTGCATCAGGGACTTTAGCAGTTGCCCTTAAGAAATGAACCAGCGGCTGGCCGAATGTGAGAGGGAAGTACCGGCTAATTGCACTAGCACCAGATGGGTCTGCGGCAGTGGTAGAATCACCGAACTCAACCCTAACTTCAGTTCCCTGTTTACATAGATGACCAAGCAATGGTCTAAGCATAACATTCAAACATCCGGTAACAGTACGCATACGGAGAATATGGGAATAAAAAACTATAAGCATGCACGGAGGAAATCAAAAGCATCCCTGCAAAAGCTGGACGGAATAGAAAGTCTTCGGAGAAATTGAAAAATATAAGTTTAGACTTTGGTTAGAATTTAGTCTAGAAAAAAGTTAAATGATGAATTGACTAATGTAAAGGTGATACTTTTGCACTTGAAATTTTGAGACAAGTACTAAACGAATTGCTTGTCTCTTTTCTCAGACTTGGATCACTGCTTCTTACGTTCATTATCAGAAATCAGAACTATCATGAAAAGAAAGATTAAAAAATCACCCAAAATGAAACGTATTCGCTATTATATTTTAAAATTCTCGGTAATCTAGACGACATGCAAACGTGTGCAAGCACGCGAGTGATGACCTCGTATCCTTGCTAAACACGCAAGAGGTTTCCTTGTTACCGCGTATGATCACGAGAACCAAGTCAACCAACCACAAGAGAAACCAACAGTAACTAAAGAATGCTATATGCAGCAGTGCTGAAGCTCTTTGAAAGCTACTTAAATGATTTAAAAAGATTAGGTTTATTGGGATAAATTTTTCTGGACAAGGAACATTAAATAAATCAAGCTGGTTTTTTATCTTTGCCTTTTCCACTCTCCGTAGGGTTCGAGAGAAACGCTCTGATCCAAGAAAGAACTGCTAAAGCAAAAAAACGACAAGTTTCATATGAGAAACAACTGCCTGAAACTGAAAGCCCGGATAAACCACACCGCATTCAAAACGAAAAATAGATGAACAGCGAAAAACTGATTCTTTTCAACACGAGCCGCATTATAACCCTAGATGTCCCAAACCCTACCGCTCCACAAAAACAAAGAGCATACGAGGCGGAGATCCGACGCAGGGAGTGTAAATCATCTCATAAAATCACACTATACTCACTATCAAGGTTTAACACTTGACCTATCCACGGAAAGACAGGATCAGATCCGTCTCTACCCAGAAAATTCCCACCAAACCCGAAAAGAAACACGACAGTGAGGATCTGAAACCTTTTCACTACATATCCATTGCAGAATCGCATTGCAAATAGGAAAAGCCCCGATCTTGGAAAACGAAACAAACAAAAATTGCACCGAGAACAGAAGATCAACAACCGATCCGTAGCTCAATTAGTATAAATACCTCGAAGATACAAAAGAAATGAAAGAAGGAAAAGGAGAGAGAGAGAGAGAGAGACCTGAAGACAAGGGGGCAGCTCAGGCTGATACAACAAGCGTTCCTTTTGAAGGTCCGATAGCTCCCTAGGGATTCCGAAATCCATACTCTCTCTCTCTCTCTCTCTCTCTCTCTCTCTCTCTCTGAAAGCACACAGTGGCTCCCCCTTAAGCGTGTGCTCCAACAAGAAGAAGCAGCAGCAGACGGGACCAAATAAAAATTAAGGAGAAATAAAAAGAGAGTCAGGCACCTGCTTCGGTTTTCTCACCGTATCCAACGGCGTCTCACCGGATACCCCCCTAAAATAGCCTAGTGATCCAAATCCAGATGATACGCCAATTCACCTCCCCACTTTTTCTCAAAATCTCACCCGTCCGTCTTGCCGATGGTGACACCATGCAGTGTAGAGAAAACTTCTATCGCTGAAACCAACGGCTGAGATTGTGAAGCATGTTTTGAAAGGTGAGATGAGAGTTGGGGTACGTACTTGCGTCCTTATCGTTGTCGTCAGACAATTTAAGAGATTCTTAAAATGATTAATTATATCAAAAGTTGCTAATAATTACGTATGAGTCGCTTGGTTTCGGTTTTCAGGCGCCCGTTGTTTAGGTGAAGTTCTAGACGTCGTGGTAGACATGGTCCGGTTTGAAACTGATCCGATGGTTTCAATCGAGACCGATCAAAATAAACTTGAAATCGGATCCAAAATCCAGGATAACTTGGTTTTGTTTTCATTTTCCCTTTTATGAAACCGAAATCGAGTTGAAAGCGGAATCGATTATTTCAAACTACCAATTTTATATCTTTTTAACTTTTATTTTAAATTTTAAATTTTAATAATTTGTTCTGTTCCAGTCGGTTTAAGACTCAAATCCAAACCAAAGCTGTGACTTCAAGCCGGAACAAAAACTGAATTGATGTTAATTTGGTTCTAGCAGTTCCTGGTTCAAGAGAAAACGAACGGACGGGTTGAAACCACCGGTTTCAATTTACCCGAAATTAGCCATATATATTGGGTGATTTTAAACCATCGATTCTAGTTCTCCTAAAACCATGAACCAAACATTGGATTTCATTTGGTTCTTGCTACGATTCCTTACAGCTACTTTTGATTATGATCAGTGGCAGAGTAGAGCGATTGCTCCACCTAAAATTTTGAATTAAGTATTCAATTTTTTTAAGAAAAAAAAATAAAATTTTAAAGCATGCCCACTCTGAAGTTTGCCCCACTTAAAACAAATTTATGAATCTGCTATTGATTATGATTATGGTTTAAACTAGAAACAACTTTTAAATTCAGAAGCATAGAAAAACTTGGAAAATAAAACTTGGAAAACTCTAAAGAATGGGGATTACTATTAACACCTTTTCACTATTTATATTCTTTTTTCCTAAAAATACCAAAATTATTTCTCATCACTTTCTCTTTTTTCACCCCTAATTTGCATGTTTTACGGGCAACACATACTCTTATGGGAAAAAATCATGAATAAGAACAACAACAATAATAATAAAGAAGAAAAAAACATACAAAAAGAATAAGAAAATAAAAACAACATAAATTTGTGACTCGAGACATGCATCAACCACATCTCCTATCAATAGAGAAGCATGCTTGTGCCGCATCTCAAGTTAGATTTTTTTTGTTTTGATTATGACCGAAATGAAATTAATACATCAAATAAACAAAAGAAAATACATCAAACCAATGAAATACCCCACCAAATCACCGAAACCCTCTTCGAATCAGCCTTATTTTCTCTCTTTCTCTTCTTTTTCATCATTTGTTGTTCTTCCTTTTTTTTGATCATATTCAAAGCATAATGAAATGATGAAGATTCACTATCATGCATCGGATCGAGTTTTGAGTCATGGATCACCAAAGAAATAGTGTGGGATGATCGATAGTAAGGTGAGAACTCGCATAAAGACATTAAAAGCAAAATTGAAATTACGGTTAAAAAAAACAGTGCATGGACAGTAAAAAAAATATGCGCGTATCAATTCTGGAAAGAATCTGTGTTTAGTTCATTATGAGTAATATGGAATAAGGCTTGGTTTTGGTATGAAATGTATTGATATTTACCCTCCTTCAGACTGAGCAGATGCAGCTGACTAGGTCACATGGGTTACATGCATGATACTTCTTTTTTGCATTGATTATGAATACGTTGGGGTAGGATAGGAAATGGGTTGACACTTATTTCATTTGAATATGGTGGGTGTATTATAATTTAGTAAGTACGAATTTAAAGAACGAGTCTTATTTCAACAATGAACCGTGCCCATAATACATAGGAAGAGGACGAGTCGGGTGATCGAGCGGCTTTTCGTTGGTCGATTCATATAATTATCTTTTTCTGTATTTTTTCTTTTTTATTTCTCATCTTTTTAAGGAGTTTGATAAGGTTATGCAGAAACAAAGAATCCATGTAGCCGACCCCGTCTAGTATGAGAAAAGGCTTAGTTGTTATTTTTGTTTGGTATATTTTTAAGGAGTTTGAGAGAGAGAGAGAAGTTTTTTTATCGAGAGGGAGTGAACTCAACATGATAAGTAGTATGATCCTTAAATGTTATTCAGATGGCTAGTCAGCTTAATATTGCTAACAGAATCGCATCCATGGGCATCCGAGACATATTACAGTAAGTTTAAAAATAAACTATTAAACCTAAAGATTAAAATTAAAGTATTAAAAACTGAACCAATCCACCTATATATTTTACATGTGAACAGGTTGTTACAGGATTTCACTAAGTTTATTGGTCTTATGAGTGATTATATTTTAATATCATACATCAACATGTTAAAACACAGCGAACCATCGGTTTAGAACTGAACTGAACCAAACTGAACTGGAACCAGTGGTGTACTTTGCTTCAGGTTTATGACTCACAAAGATTCGGTGGTGTTCTCCCGAAATCGAGAGCCCAAAACCTAACCATTAAAACCTCTACTTTTAGGTATCAAGCTTTCTACCAAACCACATCACAACAAAAGGAAGATGTAAATATTATAACATAAGCTTGTTGATAAAAGACGTGTACTTATTGGAATATTCTGGGAATGTGCTCCTTGTGGTTTTGGTGTTCTGTGGCTTATGTGGATCGAACTAGGCTCCAACAAATGACGACGAGCTCAATACAATTATACATGAACATCATTGAATGCATGCTTAAGGTTAGTATTTAAACAATATCAAGAGAAGTTGCTTTGGTCCTATGTTCCGTGGAAGCATGTTAGAGCCTATTTGACCCTTTCCTGCCTCATGGGTCCTGGGGATCAAACCCTGCATCCACTTTGGTGTAATCCGCCCTGCTTCAATAACAACAACTAAGTTTTTTTCTGTACTAAATGGGGTCGGTTACATGGATTCTTTGTTTCCACATAGCCATATCACGTGTCATGTTAACAGTTACATCAATATAAACTAGATCATTCTTTATAGTTTCTTTCCAACACTTTTGTGGTCGTTTTCTTCTTCTTTTAACATTTTTACAATCTATTTTTTATATCTTTTTACGGGAGCATCCCTTGGTCGTCTTTCTAGATGTCTCTTAAATGATTTTTTCTCATTTTATCCTCTAGTGGTGCTACTCCTAATTTGTTTCTAATAACCTCATCATGTATAAAGTCTTTTCTTGTGTGACCACTCATCCATCTCAACATCTTCGTTCCTACTATGGATATCTTTTGCACATATTGATGATTAAATGTCTAACACTCAGAATCATAAAATATAGCAAGTTTAATTGTTACTCTATAATATTTACTTTTTAACTTCTTATCACATAGAATACCTTATGCCCCTCTCCATTTTAACCAACCAACATTAATTCTATGTGTAACATCTCTATCAAATATATATATATATATATATAGAATACATTAGGGTGGGCCAAGCATGATTACCTCAAATTCTACCCCGCCCCACACGAAGGAGTGTCTTTTTTATTGAGAACCTTGGGGTCTGTAGAAATCGCCATTCGTATATATAATTGAGTCATCTGGTTTGGGTTTGGTGCTAAGCCAACCCTCGTCAGGGTCGGGATTATATAACAAAAGGCAAATCCATTATTACTCAAGTATGGTTTGTGGGTAGACATGATCAGTTCTGAACCAGTCTGGTGGTTCTAACTGGAACCGAACCAACGGGGGGACCTGTTTCGGTTCTGCTTTCATCTTCTACGGAACCAAAATCATCCCAGAACTGGCGGTTTGAAGCAACCTCTTTACAAAATTTTAATATTTTTTGTCAAAAATAAAAAGTTCTAATACTTTTCCAGTTTCAAATGGTTTAGGACATAAACCAGAACCGAAATCATCGGTTTCAAACCAGCACCAGAACCAACCCGATTACAGTTCTGTTCTAATTCATGGTTCCAGGTAAACCGCAGTTTGGAACCGCCCGATGTCTAGTTGTGGAAACTTGTAACTAACCCTGAGACTCAAGTTCATTAATATATTAAGATGCGTAAATCATATATGTAGTAGTGTACCCGTCAAGGGCATGTATGACCTACAACTGGACACGAGAGGACACGAGCCAACCTTATTAGGTAGTTCTACTAGGTACCTGGAGGTCAAGGGTAACGTTCAGCTGCCTTTTATCTTAATTTGTGCTCCTTCTCTTTTATTGGGTCCTCCAAAGTTTAATATGTAGAGTTAAGGTAAACGAATCGGATTTGGATCAGGTGTTGCTTTACCAAACCTGACTAATTGATCGGATTCAGAGTTGGCTATGAAATCCCAAGGACATATTGGAAAAAATACAATTGGATTCGGACACCCAACATACAATGCATATCAAACAAGTTGCACTTTGTGATACCAAATCTGAATAATTTTGGATCCACAGTTGGGTCCGATGTCTCCGGCGAGTGGTTTCTTGGTATATCAATTATAGAAAGAACCGAAAGAGAAAGTGACTTTATATGGTTTTCTGTGAATATATTCTTAGCGATCCTTAATGTAAAAATCAAGGTGGAAACAGGAAAAAATGAAGAGAGTAAAAGGGAAACCTCATCCACTTCGCTGGGCTCGCTCTTCTTCTCCCTCTCCCTCTCCCTCCCTCTCCCTCCCTCTCGCGTAATTCCTCCCCAAAGCAAGAGAAGGAAAATGTTTCTGCTCTCTCCCACTTTCTCCCTCCGCCTTCCCTCTCTGAAACCCCCTCTCAACTCCGTTTCTTTCCTCAATGGGTCCTTTCCCCTTCTCCTTAAACCCTCTTTGTTATCACAACCATCGTCATCTTTTTCTTCTCTCGTTCCGGTTATCAAGGCCATGAAGAAGATGCAGGGACGGGTGGTGTGCGCGACGAACGACAAGACGGTGTCAGTGGAGGTCACCCGCATCTTCGCCCACCCCAAGTACAAGCGCAGGATCAAGAGCAAGAAGAAGTACCAGGCCCATGACCCCGATAACCAGTTCAAGGTTGGCGACGTCGTCCAGCTCGATACGAGCCGCCCCATCAGCAAGACCAAGTCGTTCATCGCCGTTCCCGTCACGAAGAACAAGCCCAAGCCCGCCGAGGCCATCCCCGAGGAACTCAATCTCCAGCCCTCTCCTTCCTCCTAATTGAGGGTGGAGAGCTTTCTCAGTCTCTTTGGTTCTACTTCCTTCGCCTTCTTGTTCATCATGTAATGTAATTTTCTTATGGTGCGGAATCTTTCTTTTCTCTGAATCGAAACTTTTGGTTCACTTCTCTGGGTATTGAATGGATGAATTGCTGTTTTGGGGATTCTTGTTTGGTGGCGTCCTGATTCGAAATAGTAATTTTGTTGAATGCGGTAATGCCTGTATAGTTGGCTGTGTGTGTATGTGTGTGTGTGTGTGAGAGAGAGAGAGAGAGAGCAGAAGTGCCACTTGTCTTTTCCCCTTCCTTCTATTGTCATACCTCGTGAGTTACTGAGGCTGCTCATCTCATATACCCGCAAAAGGCGGCCTTTTGGATACCAGCTGTATCAAGAACAAAATTCTACTCCGTATATAGTGTAGCTGATAATATGCCAACCTTCTTATATTGAAATGATGAAGTTTTAGAGGTGCATTAACTCCTTTTGAATGTTGTAGCAAATGATGGTTTTTACTGCCTTGGATCATACTCAACCGTGATTAGCTTGCTCATGGTTAATCATGTGTTTGGAGTTTGGAGTAGTACTTCATGGCTGGGGAGTCGGCGTCAAGCTGCAAAAGAACCAAACTTTATTAAATAAGCAGCAACACCTTATGACGAACTACAAGAATGAATCCTGATGCTAAAAGATTTAGCCATTCATTGCCATGCAGATTTGTGGCGACACAATCTTGATGCTAAAAGATTTAGCAGTTCCCAATTTCAATTATTAGAAGTTATGACACAGATGTCTAGTTATGTTTTTGCACAACTGATAGAACACAATGTCTTCACCTGCCATCTCCTTACTCGGATCGGCAATAACAGCTTCAATCTTGGATACAATATCAGATGGGATCTTTGCTTGTATTGGTCCAAGCTCTTCCGAGTACTGAAAATGGTCGTATGCCTTCCTTTCCTGGCACTTATGCTTATTTTACCATATTTTCCATCTGTGCTTCTGAGAGCCCACCTGATGATCTTACAGTGACGGCCTGCTCCTTACCCTTGTGCTTAGCTGAAAACAGTGTCATTTGCTATGTAAAGATCACCTTTATCAGTGGCATGCCATGAGGATCAGGGGGAATTCCGGTGAGCTCGAGTTCGCCCAAGAGTTTGTTGTCTGCAAACATTTCCTCATCCTGCAGAACCCTGACAGCAACTTCGTTCTGGTAGTCCGCTGCAATGGGGAATACTTGGCTTATTATGTCCTAATTCTTCTCTTTAGTTCTTGAAAGATTTAACAGTCCATTAGTTGAACCTCCATTATTGGAGCTCTGTTTTAGCTTTAAACTTTTGGTTGTGAGTAGAGCAAGAGTAGCATCTTGTATATTGGTTTGTTGTTTTATTCCCTGGAGGATTTAACAATCCATTATCAGTAACAATGAATCACTTCTCGTTACCTGGTCCAAATCATTTTCACCTTAATTAAAAATCGTTAATCCTCTATGATCTTGTGGTCAATGATCTTCTCTCCACCTGAACAATTTTCTAGATCCGCCGCAGGTTGCACGCACACGCCGGGTATCGAACTCATGTCCTTAGTGTAGCGAGTCGACCCCCTAGCCAGTGAGCTTTTACTCATTGTGCTAACTTGGAATTTTATGAAGCCTTACTTTGGATTTTGAGCACAAAACTGCTAACTTAGCATTAATTTTAAATATTAACCCATAAAATCAGCAGGCTAAATGCAATAAACAAACTATTAGGTGTCTTTCTGCATAAAACAACCACAACCGGTTTTTCAATTCTTTCCAATACAAGGTGAGCTTCGGTCTCTCTATATGGCTTCAGTTGCTTCCTTCCCGGCGATCACGACTAAGCTGACTGTCCTCCGGCGTCCTTCCGTCGTCGGACAGCCGTTACGAATCACGGGCGGATGGACGGATCCTACTGGACGAGCCTTAGGGAGATACAGAAACCATTCCCTGCTGCGGCTGAAGGCGGTGATGAAGTACAAAGGGACGCAGATGAGGGAGCAGTATCTGGCGGAGATGATCGAGAAGAAGGTGGAGGAGGCGACGGATGTTTGCGAGGGGAACGTCGAGTCAGAGGAGTGCAAGGTGGCGTGGGACGAGGTGGAGGAGGTGAGCCAGGCCAAGGCCGATCTCCGGAAGTCGGACCCGCTCGAATCTTACTGCAAGGAAAACCCGGAAACGGATGAATGCAGGATCTATGAGGACTGAATCAGGGTAAACCCCATCTAGTTTGCCCTAATTTACTGGGATTACTTGGGGGGACACTAGGGCTCCTTGATTTTACCTTTTCTACCTGCAATTGAACTTTTTAGGGTCGGGAAGTGGGTCTGATGTTGTACCACAGTGACAAATCCATGGACCATAATTCTTATCCTAGTTGATCTTATGGAGTCTATGTAAAATACAATCGAATTAGTGGGGGGGATTGAATGAGACCGAAGGCTTACAGTAAATATTGTCTTTTATAATTTGAATCTCATTTACTGGTAGAAGGTATATGTTCCTCTTGGCAATACCAGTATATTGTGTTGAAAATGAGCTAGAACGAACATAAACATGGGTGAAAACGAGCTCAAGCATGAATTCAAACAACCACAAGATAGGAACTCGGTTCATTATGAATAACAAACAGCTCGCAAATATGGTTACATGAATCTTTAATCATTATACAAACGTGAGCTAGCTCTCATAAGAAATGATGCGATCATGTGCAGCCCATCTTGCATACATCGACTTATTTGCCAGTTTTTACTTGCAATTTGTCTTTTATGAATTCAGTTTGTCTTGACCGAGCTACAAACAAGCTTACTATGCTCAGTTTGCTGATGGATGGCTCCTTGAATTCGCATTCATAATCCCACTGATCACGAGGGGTTGGCTTCTTTATCATTAGCCACAGTAGGCGTTATCCACGGTCAATATTGTAAGTGTGAATACGTTATCAGTATCACAAAGACCCAACCACCATTATGTATCGACACATATTGTATACATTGAATTTTTTTAAAATAAAAAACGAAGATATGGTATGAGTACGATATATCATATTTCTATCTTACATATGATATGTCTCCGTATCTTATTATGCAAGGCCCTTTGCAATATAAGGCTATTTCTTCATATCTAATGACAATAATGGGCAGAAGTGAAGTTCAGGGTTGAGTGAGGTAGCTTTATGGTTAGGCTATGCCGCTGTGTAGCCATAACCAGGGTTTGAGTGTTCTCCTTCGGCTTGCCTATGAAGAAGGAGAAAAAATAAAAGGAAAGAGCCAACACTATATAAAATTCTTTATCCATGCTTTGAAAATGCATCCTTTAGAAGGGTCATCTAGTCTTAGGGTTCAATAAGCTAGCTGTTAGAGGGCTTCCAACAGCTAGTTTCACTTGCCAATACCTGTTTCTCTATTCATTAGCTAACTTGCTCTATACGGAAGAAAATAGAAGTGCATGAAATACAAAATAAATTCTAATCTATTCATGCTTCCTAGGAAATGTAATTCGAGGATTTTCTCATCCCGAAATGCTATAGAAATGTAATGTGCATATGTATATTCTAATGTCTCTGTCAAACTTAGGATCAAAATTTAAAAAGTTTGTTTAGGGTAAGCTTGAAAAGAAAAGGAGATTATAGTTTTGATTAAAAAATACATCAATTGATATTAGTATGATACTCAAGAGAGTATAATGTTCTTCTTCAAAACCTCTTAACAAAATACACTCATTTAAATGTGCTTTGTGACTTTGTCTACTTATCGAGTGTATGGTTGCTTGTCTGTAAATGAATCTTTATCATCACAAAGCAAATACGATTGTTTCTTCGTGTGAATGCTTATGACTAGCAGCAGACTTACCAGCCACACAATATCCACCCTAGTACTCGTGACTATTGATTGATGAGAATAAGACATTTTCTTGTTTCATAGAGCACTATGAAAATGAGAAATGGCCTAAAACGTATGTGAAATCTAGTAGTTGAGTATATCTCTTTGGTGTCTGATACATCGAATAGCTTTAGGTGACAACCATTTTTCTTGTACAGGATAAAACATTTTCACCTGAAAATTTTGACGGTCAAGTAATGAGGTGCTGAAAACAAGTTTTACAAGAACTTGAATACTAATAGAAGTCCAAAATCCAAAACCAAAGAGATGCCTTTTCTCGCACGGAGGTATGAGTCAGCTGCATTGGATTCTTAGTCTTCATTGTAGTTTCATAAGTTCTAGAATCCATGATTAATGATCTTTTCAAACTTTACATGCACTCGGCTCTAACATGACCCTCGTTTATTTGTCTTATGACAAGAGAAAAACAGTTTTTTCATTTTGTCAGCACTACGATTCATATCCCCTGCATCTCCTAGCCAACTGAAACCCCACCGATTGCTTAGCCAACTGAAAACCCTATGAGTTGCTGCTTGATCAGGAGCAGCAAACTGAAGCCATTCTCATTGCTTCTATGTATTCAACAACATAAATGTCATAGTAAGTACTAGAATGGCACCCTTTTTTGCTGAATTATTTTTTGCTATAATAGATACCACTAAAGGTAAATATTATGAAGCAACAGTTATACCAGCAATGTTGCATGTGCTAAGTATTGGGCAGTCAATCATCAACATATGCAAAAGATGATGGCACCATAAATGAAGATGTTGAGGTGGATGAATGGTTACGTAAGAAAAAACTGTACCATAATGGGGTTATTAAAAAAAGTTGAGGTAACACTTAGAAGAGAAGGTGAGAGAGACAAGCCTCAGATGGCTTGGGCATGTAAAGAGGCGACCAAATGAAGTTTTGGTAAGAAGATGTGACAAACTAGATTGTAATGTATTAAAAGCAGGGGAGGAAATCCACGTAAGTGTTGGAAGGAAATTATTAAACATTATGACTTTTCTAAAGTGCTAATCTTTACCAAATTGAGCTCTATGGCATCAAAGAATCCATGTAGCCGACCCTACCTAGTGTGGGGAACGGCTTGTTGTCGTTGACATGTTAACCTTTTGCTATAATACTTTTGAAGGACAACATTCCTAAGCAGTAGGTTATGATGATTTTAGTATACCTGAGGCCTAGGCACATATATGTGAACAAAGGATTAGACTCATCACAAGATTGAAATTGATTTTGATCTCCCAACATTCCCAATTCAGGGGTATGACTCATCACATTGTGTGACTAGGATAAACATTCTTACGTTAATCAATAATAAGTTAGCTGGAGTTTATGGGTTGATGATACACATTTTCCCACTTAAACATATTATCATCCTGTGGCCTTATATGTACAGAACAATTAAAATGCAAAGTTGAGATCCAGAATACAGAAGTTGCAATGATTGCTGGCTTGGCTTTATGTTTAAATCCAGTTGCCCATGCTATGTTCAATCAGACAGTGGGCTCAAGTTTCTACAACCACCTCTGCAAACCTTTTTTCTTCTTTTAAACAAAGTAATCAATGGCATCCCAACCAGATATCTAGACAGCAGCCACTTAGAGTAATGGCACTGACAGAAAAATTCAGCAAAATCAAAAGAAATAGATGAAAAGAATCATTCATGGGCATAGCCAGATTCTGTTGAATCCTCTACCATATGCTGTTGAGGAAAGCAAAGCAGAAATTTCTCTTCAAAACTTTGGGGTAACATTTTTTTAAAAAATTTTTAATTGCATCAGCCATCGGAGCAATAACTGTGAGTTTTCTCTTTCTTTCTTCCTTTCAGATGTAGCTTTTGCTGTTTTTTGTCCTTTGGGAATTTGATCTTGCAGATTGAATGTGCAAGTTGTTCCACCTACTTGATTTCTCTAACTGCTTGTACATGGAGATAATGTAGAAGGAGAAGGAAATTGACTAAGAACAAAGAATTTCATCTCATTTCAATGGTGATGTTTGAATACATATCATTACTAATCAAACAGAAAAAGTAGTTAGGCAGATCTTAAGACTAGGCTCCTGAATTAGAACCTTAACGTGCTACTTGCTTTGAATCCAGGGGAGTCCCAGACGTTTCATTGCCAAGTTGCTTCTCAGGAATTCATTTAATTTATGTTCAGCTTCCATTAGGTCATTTTCACAGGTTTTCTTGTGATTCAAGTATGTTCAGAGTGCAAATGGGTTTTGCAGAGGAGCAGGATAAGCGTGACGTGTTACCTTTGGAAGGCAATCCATATTGTCTTGTCGCTTGCCTGAAGATGGTGACGATTAGAAAAATTTGCTTGATTCCTTTCGGGGACCTTTAACTGTAGGTCTCCCAACTTTCTGTGGTTATTGAGGCCTCGTAGGTCAGCTTCCCTAGCAGAGGGAGGCCCATGATGCTGTCCTTGTATTTACTTAATGTCATGTTCTACCATTTATCTGTATCTACTTTGTAAGTCACCTTCTGCAGTTCATCTTGTAGAGAAAATCATGCAATTCCTGGTGTTGTCATTGGCTTCTTCTTGATATTCTCACATCTTTAGCATAGTACTGTAATAATGGAATTAGTGTTTCTTCTGTATGGCAGAGAAAATGAGTTCTTGGATCATGGGCAGGCAATGCGTTATTTATCCCACTTTAGGCGCATGAGGACCCCATGAAATCTTGGTTTCTATTATTTGTCAATGGTGCTTGGTCCATCATAAGAATGCACGTGAATTTCGCCCACTAGTTTGTTTTGGAGTTTCCTGTGTATTGGAGGTCTTTCAACTTTGTTGACAGTATTACTCTGTCTCATTGACGACATCCACCTCGCTGGCTTTCATGGAAGCCCATTGAAGAAATTTTTAGGTGAAACTCTATATCTAAGTGAAAACTGTTACTTGAAAATGATATATTTGAAGAAATACATTAAATTGGAGGAAGTTCTAAGATGAACTGATATGAGAGTTAGACGGTTCCAAATTGAACTGATAAGAGAACAAAGCCTTCTGTGAGTTGGTGGCGGCGGTTGCAGAACTCTCAACTTTCTTATTTACAGTGAGCATTCTGTTCTTCAATCCGGTGCCAAGTCTAAAAGGGTCCATTGGTATTTGAGGGTTTACAATGTTAAACGGAAAGCTAGGTCCAATGCTTACTTCTTAAGAATTTCAAGAAGAGCTTGGGTGAAGCTTGTTTTATAATTTTTCCAGCACTCATACTTGCTATGCTACTCAGCTCGGAGAGAGTGTGATCCACAAGTCATGGCCGAAACTCTCTCTCTCTCTCTCTCTCACACACACACACACACACACACACACACACACAGACACACACACACCGTTCCATTTTTTGGCACAGAAATTGCTTCCTTTGCATTTTAGGTTTTCTTTCCTTCTTTGTTACTACTGGGTGGCTGAAGCCAGGTATGCAAGCCCTGGTAATCGATCTGACCATGCATTTTATTACTGTATGTGATTTTCATCAAATAATTATGATCCTAGAAACAACACAATCCTATCTTCAGGCTGCGAAAGCTCCATTGATTGATTAGTTCTTGATGATGAAGCAAGTTGTCTTAGTGCGGGTATTCTATCTTTCCTGCTTTGCTGTGGTGCTAAGTTACGGTTGTATCACGCCAAACTTTAGCTTATTTATATAAAAAACCTTGCAATTGGTTTGGTTGCTAGCAACACATCGTTGTGAAAGTGACCGTTGAAATTTTGAAGAAGACGGCGCAAGACAAATGTACACAGCAATAGTCGTACACATTACGCATAAAGCACACACACATTAATATCATCATTAATAACACACCACACACACACACACACACACACGCGCCATTAATAATAATATCATTTATTAATAATAACACACACACACAGTACCACACATTGTGTACGTGTATTACTACAATATTACCAGCACACGACACACACACCCATTAATATCATCATCACGCATTATAATATCATATCATCATCATTACTTATTATCATTGCATTATTAATATTATTACCAATATTAATATCATTATCATTATCATTATTAATATTATTAATAGTTATTACACATTATCATTCATTATTATTAATAAATATTATTACTATTAATATTATTACGACATAAATACACAAACAACATACACACACACACACACATACATTAATATTATCATCATCATCATTACACATTCATCATCAATTATCATTATTATCATCATCAATATCATTAATAATAATATCATCATCATCATTATCATTATCATTCATTAATTCATCATTATCATCATCATTATCATTATTATTATCATTATCGTATCATTATTCATCATTATCATTATCATTATCATTATATGTAATATGATTATTATTATTATCATTATCATTATTATTATTATCATCATTATTATTATTATTATTATTACTATTACATATGCTAATATACTCGTGCTAGCATATCTAAAAACATCTCAACCATCCATCTTGGGTTGATGAATGGTTGACACTTGAATTCAAAAAGCAAAAAATGTACATTGAATAAAATATACCTGTGCAAAAGTGTACATGCTTTTAAATTAAAATTTAAACCATATATCACCAAAGATTGATAATTGAGATTTGTTTACACATACTAGCATCAAAGTGTGCTAACACACCTGAAAACCTAAGGGTCCTCCCCATGGTTTGTCCACATAGGGTGAGCCAGGGCCTCAGATTAGGCCAAAAGGCGTAGTCCATGGACAACAGGTGAATATTCATGTACTACACCTTGTTGGTTTTGAGGGACAGAGGAGGCTTGGTTAGCCAAAAGATGGTTATCAGTTCAATGACGCAAGGTGACCTTGCTTTTTACAGGGTAGGAAGGGGTGGAGGAAATGCCTCGAGCCAATGTCTGAGTACCAGGTGCTACCGTGCTGAAGTAACCCATGCCATACTCCCTGGAAAAGCTCGAACGACCTTCAACAAAAGAGTACCTATACCCGAAACCGACATGTTACCTAGGAGTACATGGCAACTCTCTCTAAGGAATTTGGCAAAATAGTCCCATAACTTTGGGAGAGTTCTCTATAAGTTGCTCATATATATATATATATATATATATATATATATATATATATATATATATATATATATATATATATATATATATGTGTGTGTGCACATCCTTCTAGATCAAATATAGTTAAAGATCTCTACCATTCGATAACGTGATCAACAATAATATTTTTAATTTAAAAAGTAAAAAGTATTGTTGTACTTTTTTGTACTTTGAATTCATGCATTAAATGCTTTCTAAATTTAAATATTCACCATTGATAATGTTAATCGGTAACAATCTTTAAAGTAGATTTGAGCATGAATGGTGTATGTTGTTGTAGGTCGGTAAGGCACTATCTTCATCATATTTATATTCAAATGAAACTGGTTATAATATCGCTATGGATGTATAGTTTATAGGACATTACGACATATTCAACAATATACTGTAAGCTCCAGCCTAAATAAGGCAGCAGTCCTTTGGTTAGGTACCGGAGCAACATTACCTGTTGATATATCTCTAACTTTGCACCCAGAGCGTCAGCTTGAAGCTGCTGGTGGGGAGTTCAACTCACAGGGGTTCATGCGTCGGTGTGTCTTAAGCTTCGGCATCCTAAAAAAAAGCTCCAACTTTACATCCTTTTCAGAAAGTAAAGATTTTGAAATAATAGTATCACGTATGCATCTAGTCAGTCAAACTTCAAAGTTAATTCTCTCTCGATACATCTCTTTAATTTGATTTTTGGATCCATGCGGAACAATCTAAAAGCATTCATATGCAGTTATATGTTTAATCAACCTGCGTTTTGTTCTGGCCATTACACTACATTTTCTTGCAGGATTTGTATCAGGTCCAATCCTACTGAATGCAAACACACACACACAGTGAGAGAGACCTTGCATCTTGTGGAAAAGGATTTTGGGAGGCAGAGAGATTTTGGATCTTGCGGAAAAGGGTTTTGCAAGGCAGCCGTATGCATGGCCCATAATGACACTGTAAAGTGTCGTTTGTATTGGGCGTATGGACGCGCATTGACAGCAAAGAAGACACCACGCTTGTTTGATTTGCCATTGCTGGATGTGCATTATTTCTACCCTCTGAGGGCCCTCTCCATCATACATCACCTCTTTCCCGAAATTAGCTTCCAAATTTTCTTTCTGTAAAGGCCTAGACAAGACACTTTCTCTATATCTCTCTGACTGCATCGACCCAGATAACAAATCATATCAGTCTTAGCAAATCTTTCTATTCTGGCTATTTTTTCCTTTTCCTGTAATAAAGCATGAATCATTGCATATTATTTTGAGAGAGAGAGACGCACACACAGAGAGGTCTTATACCCAGATCATGAATCTTTTGCATCTTATCTTGAGCATTCTGCTGAAGTTGAAAAACTCTTTTAATCCAACTGATGCAGCCTAAGTAGGTTTTTCATTCATCTTTCACATGGAAAATATCACATGATATGCCAGTATGCCACAGAGCATAGCTGTAAAACTAGCCGACCTGGGCCTGTATGTGGCTTGTCTCATTAGATTGCTGCTTGTTCATGACTTCTTGTTTGATCGCTTAAGGTGCGCTGGGTTAAGGGAGGTTGCACCTGGAAACTTCAAAATCTTCACGTGGGGAGGCAACAGCGGTGGTGCTCGTGGTGGTTAGGCCTCACTCATGACAAGCTCATATGGGTTGAACCGGACTCCAACCAGCCGGAACCAGAACCTAACTGAAACCAGAGACCCCATGGTTGGGTTCCGATATACCTATTGGAGAACTGTAAACCAGAACCGGTGAGTTTCCCCAGTTCCAAGTAGCTTTTTCTAGTCTTAAAATCACACCTTATTGTTCAAATAAAGCTGAAACCAAACCAGAACTGGTCCTGGTTTGAAACTGAAAACAAAATGTCAGAACCGCCGGAACTGGAACTAGACCTCATGAGAACTGTTTTGGTTTCGGTTCCAGGTTTTAGTAGAAGTGGAACTGTTCTGAAACCGGCTGTCTCAGTTAACCCAGAACCAGACACGTCTAGATCAGGAAAGCTTGCATCTCTCAAGAGTTTCAATAAATAAAAGAAATTCTTGTTCATTTACTACAACAATCTTTTTCATACATGCATCCCTTTACCGGTTCTATTTATTTATTTCACCCAAACGTAACCAACCTAAGCAACACGTTTCCACAATATACATACGTATACGCACATATATATGTGCATGCGTGCGCTTATATATATATATTTATTTATTTATTTATATAATATTCCAGTTCTATTGTTTCGGCTTCGCAATCAAACACTCCCAAAATAGGTGTTATAACTACACTTTTAATTCTTGTAATCAAATGTGAGACTTAGTATATAATAAAAAGTAAGATCATACGATCCCAACGTGCTTTTTACCAAATTAAAAGGCCAACCAATGGCCCAGCTGGAACTGAAACTGCAGTCAAACACCCTCTAACTACGTTAGTAAGGTGACCCATGATGAGGAAGGAGGATAATGAGAAAGCCAGTTGATGTAACAAGAAAAAAAAAACATATACAGTGGAAGATCTACATTGAAGCGAGGTGGGGCGGTCGTACTACTTACCCGCCCCACAAAAAAATTTCTAGATCCGCCACTGAAAGTGTAAACACACTCGTGATGCCTACGACTAGGCCCATTCCACTTTGATGGACAAACTTAGCTTCTCCGTTTCTCAAACAATACAAAATTTTGATCATGGCTCAGTAGGAGAACCTCAATCATGCTGCATGTGACGTACGTGGGTCCAAGATTACTATATAGTGAATGATATCAATAATCCCTAAAATTCTTAGTTGGAATCTTTTTCTTTGGCATTTATCCTTTTTTTAAAGGTTGTAAGTAGCGTATCTTAGCACGTATTTATCGAATTAAGAAATTGTAGCTTTAAATATTTTTATGCAAAATAATTGAACACATTTTTAGATGCAACACAGATACCCAACACAAGAAAACCTGAAAAATTTGTTTCGTGTCCACTCAAATCGACATTAAGAATCTGTTATGCAAAACTACAGGCAATTTCAAACAGTACATGAAAACCTAACAGGAACATGACACGAAAATTTTGAGCTCAGGTCCACCCAAAGCGACACAAGAAAGCAAGTCACATCCTGGTTGGCTATTTTTGGCATAAACACGACATGATACAACACGAACACAACCAGAAGCACAAAAATGCCATCCCTGTCTTCACGTTTGAGCTCATGCTAGCATCAAGATTTGATACTATGATTAAATTAGGACAAAAATAATTGGTCTGTCATTATCTTTGAGTATGCTTCCAATATATTTTGATTAGATCTTCTTCTCTCTCTTTTTTTTTGGTGAATAGTAAAGCCTAAAAGAGATTTACTTTCTCTTAAAGTCTTGTTAATGAGAGACCTCATAAAAATAATGTAGTTGGTGGCAGTGACGGATTTAGAAATTCTTTTAATGTGAGGGAATAGCCTCTCGAATGATTTATGGTGGAGCCAACTATGTATTATAGTTTATGATTCTCACTATGGGCTATAGACTTTAAGTTGATTTTCAAAATTTCAGGTGAGGTGCTCGTGCTCACCTATGCTCAGATCGGTCACTGGTTGGTGCCCTTATGATTGAGTCTCTCTCTCTCTCTCTCTCTCTCTCTCTCTCTCTCTCTCTCTCTCTCTCTCTCTCTCTCTTATTCTTGGGTAATCATGCCAAAAGAATGTAGACAGAGGAGCTTATGGGCCGAGAAGAAAGCATATGGAGAGGCATTGGACGCATCAAAGTCATGACATTTGTGGAGGAAGCGATCATGTTATCAGAAGGAATTTGTTTGTGACAGCAGCAAAGAGAGCTCAAGTCTGAAAATGAACGCTTTGTCTTTGGTTTTGGAGCTTCTTCAGTAAGGATGGGCTTTCCTTGACCGCTCTCTCTCTCTCTCTCAGTGTAAGAAACAAAATGAGAACCTGCTGGGAGAACACGTTCACCCCATTAACACGAGAAGATTGATGTGTGTTCAGGGTGGCACGTTCCCTGTGCAACATGAAGTCAGCATGACCTGAAACGCAGATCGAATCTCAGTATAACACCCAACACGAATATGAACTCCAAAGTCTGTCTTTGTGTCCATTCAAGGTGACGAAAAAATCTGGTGGTGCTCTAATTAATATATTTCTGACACAAACATGAAGTGGGATGACCCGAAACACGAAAATGCAACCCCTTCTCTTTGTACTCCTTGCAAATGTAAAATTGACCAGAGCCTCTGGTTGGTGTAAAGCAGCATTACAAAAGTTTCAAATTCAAGCACACAGGATTGGATCTGGATCCTGCTGCTATTGGCATATCTGGTTGATCCATTCACAATGTAAGTTTTCATACTCCGAATCCAATTTGTTTACCAACCTTGACCAGCCTAGTATTAGTTGGATCCAGAGTGGTGTCGACAGATACAATGTACGTGATATATACCAAATCGGACATGGTATCCAGACCCATATCCGAGTATTAGTTGGATCCAGATATTGGTTTTGTTTTCTTGGACTTCTGCAATAGTTATCTAACATATATGGCCATCCAAATCAGGTTGTAATGCAGTTCTCCAGATTTGGATGTAGCATTTTCAATCTGTATATGAATCCGGTTTGAAACCTGACCAGGTAAACCCATCCAATTACCCAGAACTGGTAACTTCATACCGGATCTGAATCCAATCCGTTCACACAAACCGATCCACATGAAGACGGATACAAACAACGAGGCGGTACCAGTGGCGGTAGTGGGAGCAACTTTTCCAGTGTCTACATCTGCAAAGCTAAAACCAAGAAGTAGTTTGCACAGAGTCACAACGATGTGCATATCTGGTAGGGTTCTGCCTAATCTTATATGAGTAATGTTATTTGATGTTATTTCTATCTTTTGATTTTTGAGATGGATGATAGATTTGAATCAAATATACCATTGTACCTTTGTACTAAGCATGTATATTAAATACAAAGTAATTCAAATCTTCATTGTCGATCTCAAAGATTGAACGGTAAAAATATTATATAAGATTATGAATCAACATCGCGTAACTACTTCTCCTCCTCCCCTCTTCTCTCTCTATAAAGAGAGAGTGATTCATGTTTAATCCTCATCCATGCTCAATCTTTCTAAAACATTTTCACTTTGGGATTACTACAATCAAGAAGAATAGAAATTTGAATCTTAAAAAATAGAGTGTGCTATTATATTTTTCATTCTTGCATTTTATGCATAATGATACACTATTTTTTCATTTCAAATCTTCAACATTGATGTTTGAAGAGATTTAATCATGTATGGAGTGTATCTCTCTCTCTCTCTCTCTCTCTCTCTCTCTCTATATATATATATATATATATATATATATATATATATATTGGGACAAGTATCGTGTCCGATACACATCAGGGTATCCATCCTTGAACCTGAAATTGTTTCGTGTAAATTTACATTTCCCCAGAAAGTACGGCTTCTTAAAATACGGGGAAAACGGAATCCCATGCCTATCTCACCAACAACTGGACAAGAAACCAAGCTGGCCCCCCCTTCCCCCTTCAAATTAATCCAAAGGGGAAGAAAAAGAGAAGTTGATGTCACAAGATCACCGACCCACTTTAACGGACCGTATTAAGTCTTTTATATATCTTTTCGTGCCTACATTGATTGAAAACCAACATTCTTGTCTTCCCTCTAAAAAGAAAAATCCTACCCATCAAACCTAAGATGACTAAACATACCCGAATTATTTCTTATTTATTTATTTATAACTAGAAGAAATGATCTTTGAAACATTGAGGAGAACTTAAAATACGCATTTGGGTCCGTAGCTCCGTCCAGCGTCCTCATGTAAATGATGGGTGCATCTTTTATTTAGGCTTCAGCTCCGTTGGAAAAAAACCCTTTGAAACTGAAACCTAGTATTAGTATCATGCCTCATTGATGTAAGTTAACTAATGGGGTTGATACTTGTGATTGTCGTTTAGTCGTTTCAGGTTAGGCCAGTAGTTTTCACCGAAGTTACACTTGAAAGAAAGCTAATTATTTATTGATAGCAGAAAGATTCATGATCCCTGATAACTCAGAATACATTACTCTTATTAGCACAAAAAAAGATGTTCTTCGAAACTCTACACACAGTTGCCCAAATGATTCCCACGAGGGCCTTGTACAATTTACAATAAAAGGGTCTCCCGGTCACATTAGAGCCTAATTGTTTATTGCTTATTGCATAATGTATTTATATTTTGCATAATATAGAGTTGGTTATGAAAGCGATGATCCCTGAGCACGTGCTAAGAATGCAAACACACCTTAAACAAAACCAAGCAGCGTCTTCTACAATGCTTCGACTTAGAGATTTCATGGGACTGGGTTTTTTTGGGTTTATGGGTAGGAAAATTCTCTATCGATCAAGGATTAGAATCTTTAGGGGCCCGAGTCCTTTCCCCTCACCCAAAGGCTTGATTCGTTTGATGGGACTGGTGAAGGCGCTTTGACTCCCACCATTCGTTGGCTGGAAGTACAGAATATGTTTACCATGTTCGTTTAAGATATCAAGGATTATAATCTTTACATTAATGGATGGCTGTGTGTGTGTGAGAGAGAGAGAGAGAGAGAGAGAAAGAGAGAGAGGATGTATCAAGGAAACAGGGATGTATTGATGGGTGGGTGCGGCGGCCTGCCAAATATTCGTAACTGAAACTCTCCTTATTCTGTGGGAATTGCTGCATTTGTGCATTCAATTCCCCCCATTTTCTCCTGTTGCTTTCTAATTGGGGGAATCAATGGGAATGACTGCGCCACTCTCTCTCTCTCTCTCTCTCTCTCTCTCTCTCTCTCTCTCTCTCTCTCATATTAATGCCAGATAACGTCCGACTATACGTATTTGAACTGCCACCCTCCAGCCTATAAGAAACACCCTTTCTCCTCCCTTCTTACTCTTGTTCCACTAGACTAACCGTCTCCCTCTCTCTCTCTCTCGATAATGGGTTTCAAGGCAAACACTATAGCACTGATTTTTATTATATTGTTGGTGGAAAATGGTTCCGGCTATTGTTCTCGGGTAGCGTTTGAATTGAGTTCCGTTGTTGATTTGTGCTCATTTTGCCTCTGGCAAACATTCTTACTTTTTATTTAGGTTTCCTTATGCGTTGTTGATGATGGAATTGTTTAGGTCTATGTTGTTTATATGGGTGGCAAAACAACGGATGAGCCAGATGCCATATTGAAGCAGAATCACCAAATACTTGCTACCGTTAATGATGGAAGGTAGATTGAGTTTTCCTTGAATTGCCAACTCACTTGGTTCTTCCTTTGTTTGCTTAGTGACTTTTGTGTGATTCTGTTTCCTTATTTTGTAGTTTGGACAAGGCAAGAGATTCACATATTTATAGCTACAAGCATGGCTTCATGGGATTTGCTGCCAAACTGACTGAAGATCAAGTCTCATTACTTTCACGTATTTCTTCTTGATATGTGTTTTTTTCTGGTGATGATTTTTGAGTGGTGTGGGAATTAATGGCATGTTGGTCTTATCTCAGAGATGCCTGGTGTAGTCTCTGTCTTTCCTAACCAGAAGAGGAAGCTTCACACGACTCACTCGTGGGACTTTATGGGCCTGTTGAACGATGAAGCCATGGAAGTCCCTGGCTTCTCCACCAGGAACCAGGAGAATGTCATCATTGGTTTTATCGACACTGGTAAATATCTTTTGAAACATCATTGAATTAACTTGAACCGAAAGGAGTATTGCTAGTGTTTTGTTTTACTTTTTCAACAAATGGATAGGACGAGAAGCTGAATCTCATAGGACCGTGGCTCTGCGCCATGGTAATTTCTTGCGTTTTTTCTTTATGGTCAAACTTTCCACTATTAAAGATTGATTCCTTTCTTGCTTTTGGTTTAGATCTCATGCATCTCCCGATGCCCAAATTGTCTTCACATGCATGTGGTAGCTCAGTCCTCTACTGAAACGGGCATTTGTTTTTAGTTGAGCGCATTGGTGCGTTAGAAAA
This sequence comes from Brasenia schreberi, assembly GCA_036023115.1. Classification (NCBI taxonomy): domain Eukaryota; kingdom Viridiplantae; phylum Streptophyta; class Magnoliopsida; order Nymphaeales; family Cabombaceae; genus Brasenia; species Brasenia schreberi. The sequence continues at coordinate 19,301,182 of JAYKKT010000081.1, forward strand.
GGGCTTTGATGAATTACCGGATTGTATGAGTATGAAACGAGGCCAATTTTCTGTATTTTCTTTCCCATATGAACTAGATTTGTAGCTTTTGAACTCAACAATGATTCGTTTGTGAACGAGATGGGTTTCTAAATATCCTTACAAAGATCCAGATTTTTTTGTGGTTTATGCATGTAGGTGTCTGGCCAGAAAGTTCTAGTTTTAGCGACATTCAGATGCCTCCCGTGCCTTCAAGATGGAAAGGGGATTGCCAACAAGGGGAGGCGTTCAACTCATCACACTGCAACAGGTTTGATAGAAACCCGTGCTCTGTGCCTTTATTGGAAAATAATGGGATGAACGAGCAACCATTATGGGAATATTTTCTTTTCGTACAGGAAAGTGATAGGAGCAAGATACTATTTTAGTGGATTTGAAGCTGAAGAAGGTGTGGGTAGTGCCAGGAAGACTTCATCTAAACCTGACAACTACAACTCTGCCAGAGATGTTGCTGGCCATGGTAGTCACACAGCATCTATAGCCGCGGGTCGGTACGTGAAGAACATGAATTTTAATGGGTTGGCAGCGGGGGGGGCTAGGGGAGGAGCTCCTCTAGCTAGGATTGCGGTTTATAAGAGCTGCTGGGATTCTGGATGTTATGATGCAGACTTGCTTGCAGCCTTCGATGATGCAATTAAGGATGGAGTCGACATTGTTTCTCTCTCCCTCGGTCCCAGTTATCCTCAGGGAGATTACTTCTTGGATGCTATTTCAATTGGTTCTTTCCATGCTTCAAGCCATGGGATCATAGTTGTTTCATCGGTCGGAAATGAAGCAGTTCCGGGCTCTGCAACAAATGTTGCTCCTTGGATGTTCACCGTTGCTGCTGGTGCCACCGACAGAGATTTCATATCTGAAATCGTTCTTGGCAACGGGAGCAGAATTGAGGTGAACTATTCTCTTGAACTTGTGTAAGTAAGCTCTGTAAGATGCTGAAACATCCTTTTTCTCAATGAGCAGGGTGAAAGCCTCAGTGTCTACAATATGATTGCACCTGCAACGATCATGTCTGCTTCAGATGCATTTGCAGGTTACTTTACTCCTTATCAATCAAGGTGATCCTGGAAACATGATACCAAGAGCTTGATGCTTGCACTTATGTGTCAACATTTGCGTAGTGCCTCACCTTCACTTGGCATAACCTACTGCAGCTATTGCCTAGAAAGCTCATTGAACAGCTCCAAGGTTAAAGGGAAAGTCCTGGTTTGTCGGCATGCTGACACTTCTGCAGACTCTAAGTTGGCTAAGAGTGTGGTGGTGAAAGCAGCTGGGGGTGTGGGAATGATCTTGATCGATGAAGAAGATAAAGATGTTGCTATTCCCTTTGTCATTCCTGCCGCAACTGTTGGCACCAAAGATGGAAGCAAAATTCTTACTTATATCAATCAAACAAGGTTCTAGTTCCCCTGCAATAACTTGCGTATTCATACTTTCAGTGGTCAGAATTGATTATTGCCTTTGTTGAGTTGTTCTTGTTTTCATTTTTCAGGAATTCATGGTCACTCATTTATCCCCCAAGAACCATATTTGGATCAAAACCAGCTCCCCGAGTGGCAGCATTTTCTTCAAAAGGACCTAGCAACTTGTCTCCACAAGTATTGAAGGTACGCCAATCTCCATGAGTAAAAGTTTAGTTTTCTGGACTTTAAGATATAGCAAGATCTCTGTGTTTTCTGTTTCTTTCACTTGAATATTAAGTACTAAAGTTTGATGTTTCTAAAATCATTGAACTGTTGATATTAAGAGTAACTAGTATGCCATAAATTCTACAATAGGCAAATAATGATTGTTGTCTTAATTCATCTGCTTGTGCCATTGAAGCCTGATATTACCGCCCCTGGACTGAACATCCTGGCTGCATGGTCTCCAGCCACTAAGAATATGAATTTCAACATTCTTTCTGGAACCTCCATGGCTTGTCCCCATGTCACCGGGATTGTAGCCTTGGTCAAGGCCGTGTATCCTTCATGGTCTCCTTCAGCTATCAAGTCTGCAATAATGACAACAGGTACGCGTGAGATTTTGATTAACCATGGTAGTCATTTTGTTAGTTTTAAGATGACTTATTTTGATCTCTGCGATTCTCCTTCCTGGAGAAGATTCTGCGTGTGATCTGACATGAAACCAAACATGCAGCTTCTGTCCATGATAAAGATGGAAAGTTTATAACAGTTGATCCGGAAAGAAGAACTGCAAATCCATTTGACTATGGCGCAGGGTTCATAAATCCAACACGGGCCCTGAATCCTGGTCTCATTTATGATGCCGAAGGCTCAGACTACTCTAAATTTCTTTGTTCCCTTGGCTATGACCTGAGATCATTAAGGTTAGTTACTGGAGACAATAGTTCTTGTCCACCTCCTTCAATTTCAGCAAGGTTCGATCTAAACTATCCATCAATTGTAATCCCAAATTTGAAACAAAAGCATTCGGTCATTAGGACAGTGACTAATGTTGGCAAACCAGTGAGCTTCTACCGAGCCGTAGTCTCACCACCCCCGGGAATGGAAGTGACTGTAATACCAAGGTTTCTCAATTTTACTAGCTTGGGCCAGAAGAAGAGTTATACTGTCAATTTCAAGATGGTTGCACCATCCAATGGATATGTATTTGGGTCACTAACATGGAGTAAGAGAAATCTGCAGGTAACCAGTCCTCTAGCAGTCAGATACTTGTCAGGAAGGGCGGGTAGTTCCACTTGAATTTCGCCAAGTACATTCTATCAGTGAAGTCGCATTCACAAGCATTAATTTGAATCATTGATAAAGATTCTTTTGAGATTCTATTGTTTCTGAAATTGTGCTCGAAGAATACGACAGTTGGGGCATTTCAAAAGCATTTGATGTACAATATTACAACAGATTGTAACTTAGATTGTTGGTGTACTTTTGATACCATCTCTGTACCTGGTTGATTTTTTGCAGAACTGTTATGAGTCTTTTGCATTGAATTGATCTTAACAGAACATTGAATGCCATGTTCTGTTTAGATCATTATATGCCCTTTGAATATTGGCATTGAACAAGTAATAGATGTTCATATTGTTGATGCCGTGCTGCTTTGTGTGAAAAGTTTCATTTTGATTCATCTTTCACCCTCCTGATGGAATAAAACCTCGAGAACACGCAATTAGCCGGAATATGCCTGCCTATGTGCACCACTGTTGAAAGCTGATTTCTTTGTATTTAGACATCACAAAACTCATGTTGCTTATTCACCAGTCATCGAGATATATATATATATCCTTCAATCAACATTTCGGCCATTGAATTGCTTAACCAGGATGGTTATCCTTGGGACTAGTCTTCTGCTAACCAAGTTAATGGAAAGTTAACCATTCAGGTTAATCAAATTACAGACAGAAACTTGGTGGGACGGAAGACCTGAAAATAATTGTTATGAGGGGTAAGTATAAAATGCAAGTTTTAAGAGGACAGTATATACAAATTGGCTTTTAACAGGGTATATATGCATATAAGTTTAATGAAAAGGGATTCCGGCTGACTTATGACCTTTTTCAACTTGAATAAATGGTGGAATGGACAGCACTAATTGGCAGTACTTGTCTGGAAAATCTTAAACAAATGAAATTACAGCTTGCAGGCAGGGTTGGAACAGACTGTCCCACAAAAGCTCTTCTACTCTACGCGTAAAGCAAATTGTTGAACATCTCAAAAGCAAAGCAACCTAAATGGTTTGAAGGTAAATGAGCGGTGCTCACTTTTCTTAGCTGCAGGAAAAGTTTTGCTTGTAATCAGGCAAACGCAAAAAGCATGTCTCTGGATCTAAAATTGAAGACAAGTCCCATAATCCCGTGAAAATAAAGCATCAGATGCAGGAGGAAGTGATAGAAAAGCTATAAAGGCAAAACGTGGGTCTGCAATAACAAGATTATAAAAAGGAAACAGTCGGAGCACCCGGGGGTCTGGCCACATTGCAAAAAGGACATCTGAATAGAAGAAGGCCACGCGCCCGATAATGGGTGCGCGTGTGTTTGATAGGGATCAGCCGCACCCCAACTTGGCAATAGAAAAGTTTGACATTCTAAGTGGTTTTCAAGTATGCCGAGACAAAGGGACCATAACTACTAAGCCTTAAAAGTTTAATTTTACCCTATCAAGATTTCATGGAAAATTTTATAAAAGTATTGTATGATTATCGGTTTTGACTTTTTCATATGTAAAACTTTTTATTTAAAAAAAGCGACACATAAGGTTTTCACCGTTAATTGAAAACAAACTTATAATATAATGACATCAATTTTTGCTGCCATAATACCTGAATAACCATGTTTATGTGAGTGGTAAGTTACTTGTTAGATCACTTGTAACACCAATTTATATTAAGTATTAATTATATATTATAAATAATTAATATTAATTATACTATTATATAATATAATGTAATACAATACAATATATAGTAGTAAGTTAACATGACAACTAATTAACATGTGGTATCAATGAGACAACAAATATGTAACTAGGATAAAAATCTTAGTTTTATTGGACAAGAAGTTTAGGTCTCAAAGTATCAAAACAAAAACTACAGGTCTCAAAGTATCAAAACAAAAACTATCATATGCTCTTTTAGAATTTGCCGAGATTTTATTGATGGCTGCATATAAGTTTAAAAATTTTATACAGGACTCATCTTTGTGAGGTATTCCACGTATAACCACCATCTTCTAAGGTATTCAACATGTAACCACCAAGTATAGTGATTGAACACCTTAACCCGAATATAACCTTCTCTTTTGTCAATTTGGGTGAACATGATGCAGACTTTCCCGGTCATATTCGTGTCGAGTTTTCATGTCGAGTAGTATATTGCTAGCAAATTCACATCAAGCCTCGAACAAATCCAGATCCTCTCATAAGTAGAGGAGGTTTTTCATATGTGCATTTGTATAACTTTTTTTCTGTGCATTTGTACTCCTTTTTAAGCAATGATTAATGCATCTCCAGAAAGGAAATGTTATGGGCTCAAATAAAGTTAGATTGTCATGTTTATTAATATGCAAGCCTTTCAGTTTGGATCTTTGAGACATTGTACCATTTTGTTTTTGTGTCAAATACAGGTTGACATGAAAGCAACCCTATTTTTCTTGTGTCAAATTGGGTGAATACAGACTTTTGTGGTTGTGTTCGTGTCAAGTTCTCATGCCATGACTCGAATCGCCACCCTTGATTGACAGATTTGGTCTTTCACTTTAGTTCAACTCCAAGAAAGATGAACTTCTCATTTTGGAAGATAAACAATGTCAACGCAATCGAGGCAGTCGATGCAATGTCTTCGAAGAGGTAGCTATCTGAAAAGCTTAATATTTCAGTCTATCGTCCGCGAATTCTTCGTAAATTGAGAGGCCAAACCCGAAACTTTCCATTTGCTTTCAAAGACAGAGTGATGAGACAGGGCCAAAAGTCTCTGTAGGATGAGATTTTGCTTTTGTTGTAAGAGGAGAATGGAGCCTAATACCCACATGCACTCAGTGACGGATCCACATTATGATGGGATATCTAAAATTTGAAAAAAATTAAATTAAGTATTTTTTTTTTAATTGAAAAATCTAAAACCCATCACACCTCAACTAAAGTTAAGCCATCCAAAACAATTTTTTGAATTTTCCACTGCATGCATGTTTTTTTAGAATTCAACTCCAAATCAGCAGCAATTGCACAATGGCGCTAGAGCATTCTGTTGTTGAGCTAACACTCTACTATGACGAGATTTCATCGTTGAAATAACACTCTCAATGCACTAAGATGGGATTTCATGACAATTTGAAAGACACTTGTTGGTCTGACATGGTTCCAGTTTCATCAAAGGTAGGACCAAAATGGAACATGATGGTCTCATGTTAAGGATCAAGTTTGATCGACTTCGGTTTCAAGCAGTTCTTGACTCTTAGTTTTTGAATAAAATTATCCACATGCTCTAAACCTTGGCATGTCTAATCAAATGCTTGTCTCATATAAAACTTTCAAGAGATTTGACAGCTCATGCTTGGAAAGGACCAATCTTGTCTCCCTGTGTTCTTCTCTCTCTCTTTCTTTCTCTCTCTCTCTCTATATATATATATTAGGGGAGGGGGATGAATGTGTGTCCAGTTATTTTTATTATTAAAATTTTCTGCCAGAAATAATACCATATATTCTTATCAATAATACCACGTAGAACATGGCTATGCGTCAGTAGCACATTCTTTCGCTAGAAAATGAGACGGAGGTGATGATCCAAGCGTGGTTTAAAAGCGGGGTCTTTCTTTATTCATACCAACTAAGGAAAGGCAGAATTAGAAGTATGTAGTGGTGGCGATGAACACAAGGATGATGTTCTTTTGCTACAGGCGTGCGCATAAAAGCAGGCAGGATTTAATGGTGGAAGCGTTGCGTGATAAAGATCTGCACCATCACGGGAGTGGATCCCGTTTTTCAATATACATAGAGAGAGAGATTTTAAATACTTTTTGTTCAGTTTCGAAGTATATATATATAATATGTTATTATAAGTATTTTATATGTTATATGTATATATAAATAAGATTTTGTTTAATTTAGTTTGATATTACAAAATATACTTTAATTGTGTTTATAAATGGGTATTATAAGTATTTTAATTTAGTTTAATTAAGTAAAAGTGGGGTGAGATTGGGTCGATTCAATTAGGTATGGGGTGGTACAGATGTGCTCCCACAAGACCCACGGAACAGCGCAGAGCATAGTGTAGAAGAAATATTGTGGTACAGTATGGGTGCTGGTGGAGTGAAAACCCGCCCTATTGTCATTGTTATGCCCATTACTCTCATTGCTTCCTTATATCCGATCATTACCTTTTTTTTAGGTATAATTATTGTCCTTCATACTTTTTTAAAAACTCTTAATTTTTTTTAAATTAGACTCGTACCATTGAAGAACAATGAATAGGCATGTTAAAAATGGGCAAGATCCGGTTGTGTTACGTATATCCTACCACATATGACACTATTAACTTATTACTGTTTGATCATACGAATGTAATAAAGTTGTTTTTCATAAATTTGCAAATATTAATACGCCAACAACAAGTAAAAAAGAGCGTGGGCAATCTCAAAGATGGGCTTATTCAGTTTTCATATATATATATATATATATATATATATAGCTCCTGCCATATATATATATATATATATATATATATATATAGCTCCTGCCCCACCCAAAATGTGAAAAATAACAAAAATTCTGTATCGCATGGTTGAATTATGAACTATAATACATAGTTCCCTCACCCTTAACAATTCTATAGGCGATTCACCCAATGCACCCTATAACATTTATAGCTATTCGAAATCTTAGCGAAACACTTGATTTGCTATATATATATATATATATATATATATATATATATATATATATATATATATATATATATATATATATATATATATATATATATATATATATATATATATATATATATATATATGCAGACCACCGGGTAAGAAAATTATATACATCTGGGCTTGATCTAGTTCAAATATAATATCGTCGAAGGCAATGTCCCTGGCTAATCTCAGACCTTCATCAATTCCCCAAGGTTTCACTTGAAGGAGGTGCACCAACTTTTTTTTTTTGGTTCAATGGAGAGGCTGAAGCCAGATGCAAGCCCTGCGCAATGAACTCAGACCTTTCGACTTGTTAGCCGACCCCTCAGCCCCTAGCCAGGTGAGCTATTGCTCCGTGTCCGTAAACCATCTAAGGTTTTAGTGAAACCCCTGATCCAGTTAAAAGGACCACCACAGCCAACTGTGCTTGGGTTCTCTTTGCAAACCCAATCTGGAACAGCAGCAAGCCATTACCCACCAATTTGAAGCCAGACACCACTTACATATTACAGATACAAAGTTGATTCAAACTATGTCATCATAGGGAACACCACTTACATATTACAGATACAAAGTTGATTCAAACTATGTCATCATAGGGAACAATCAACAGAACCTGAAACTAAGCTTTGTCTGAGAAAATATTCCATCTCAGAAAGCAATGGCGGCCGGATGTGCTTAACTTGTTCTGATCAAAGCTTCCTCTAGCTAAGTCACTTAATCTTTAACTCAAAGGTAGAAGCTTCTCATCAACATTCTCTGAGAGATGTGTCCATGACCACTGTCATGTTGTCTTAATCGACTAGTACCCTTTCCTGGTTTTCATGGGCTCACCACCCGCGAACCGATCAACGTCTGTCCCTCGCGCAGCTCATCTCTTCCAAATCATGGTGACTCGGCACATCACGTTGTTGGTGTTGCGTACCACTTATGGCCTTTGATTCACTCTTCTTCACATTGCACATACACACACATGCTTTGGTTGAAAGCGAGAGGAAGAAGAATAAGAAAACTATTTCCAAAAACTGGAATTTTATTTAAATGCTGCATCGCTCAAAGTTATGCTCATCTAAATCAAATAAAAATAAATCCTAAATAAACCGTTCCAAAACTAAACCAAATGGTGGACCACATGATAACCAAATGATCCAAAATTAGTTATAATGTGGTTTCACATATGAACTCTTTAAATACATCAAAGTTGATTGCATATGACCACTTATTACATATCAAAGCAAATAACAAAGACCCCAAGTCACTACTCAAAGGCGTGCCAAGAATTCAACTCTGTACGTGTGCCTCCTGTGCCGTGCATATGTGAAACACCCGAAATTGACACTGTAACACCTTGTGGTGTCTAGGTTAGCCCACAATTAGGCACCATAACTAGACTTCCGGTTCATCCATATCGCCAATTTTGCTTCCAAAAATGGCCCACTAAGAGCTCTCCATTCCTCGTCGTGGCTCAACGGAGCCATCGCAAAGTCCTACCATTTAAAGTTTGAGAATAGGTTGAGAGTGGTATAATATCGAGTGCATTGAAGCTGTTAATAGTGCTACTTATTCAATGCAATCTGATGAATTAAGAAATGATTTAGATGAACAAAACCAAATAAATCATGCCTCTAAGCCTTGAGATATCAAGTTAATCTGATAAAGTATGATCAGTAATATCATCTCCTTGTAGAGTGAAATTGGCAATGTGGGGTGGGGTGCTCTTTCTTTAATGGCAAGGGACCCTGTTCAAGGTGAAGGGAACATGACCACGAGCTTCTGTGTCTAGTCCAATAAAGCTACATCAAATCCATGTGGAAGGAGCGATCAAGCTTGGACATCTACTGGCACTAACTTTTTTCTTTCTTTTGCCCTCTAGAGTAGGGTTGTTAAATGAATCAAGTTGCTCTTAGTTCAGCTCATCCTGGGCTAATTTATGCTCAGTTGAATTAACCATATGACCCAAGCTCATGAAACATGATGTTGACATCAACAAATCAACAGGGTTTGTAACAAGACTTTACCTTAGGCCGATAGATGAACCGTGATGCACGAGGTAATGATGGTGACAACTGACAGATCATACTTCGTATTGTGGTGTAAAGGCAACAACGATGAGGTGAGTGAGAAGTTATTGAAAATCATACACATGAAGATGGAAGAGAAATTAACTGTTGATAACAATTGTAATGTACCGAATCAATCACTTTACAACTTTTTTCTCCTAGTTTAGTTTTTTCATGCTTTTTAACAATGCTACACCTTACCTGTCTCATCTTATCATCTTCTTCGATCGAACATGTAATGTTGATGGCAACCGAGATACGCTTAGTTAGATTCTTGAGGACTCTCATTCGTCGCATGAAGCCTTATTCATCTTTTGTTTTGAGAATGATGGTCAAAATTCTGTGACATATTTCACATCACATCTAACTCCACCAGCAGGTTCATGCAAGTTTAATTCGAATTGTGTCGCCATCTTTTATAACACATGGTATGTTTAGTTCTGTTTGGCTTGTTGAAAGCTTAGACAACCGTGCCTCGAGCTATTTGTATTATGGTAGTTCAGGTAAATGAAAGGCCAAGCTATTTAGGAAACAGGAAAGCTCTCTCTTGACGCGGTTTAGCTTGGCTCGGAAAAGGATGATGTTTAGATAGGGTTTAGCTCGCTCTTTCATATAGAAAACAAGATTGGTTGGTTCAACTGGTTTATCAAACCCACTCTACCGTTGAAGCAATCATGTTGAGTTCGTAATACGTTAGAAATAGTGGGGATTGTCTGCTGACTGGTTGTGTTTTGCTTGATGATCATCGCATTTTCAACCATGGGTGATGGAGCTGCAATCTCTTAAATATGAAAATCGAAATAGATGAATGAATTCCATTCTTTGAACCCAAAATAACTCCAAATAATCCCCATATATTAGAAAGTAATTTCTATTTCAAAATATCAGAAAATCATAATAGGAGTCTCTTTCATATTATCCATGTTCAAACTCACACTTGGACATGAAAAAAGGGCTCATTATCTGGGTCACCTCCTTTCTCCACCTGATTTAATCCACTCTTGAGTACCCAAACCTCTAGGAAAGGGATCCGACTTTATAGATTGAAGTATTGATGCACAAAGAACAATAACTCACCTGGCTAGGGGGTCGACTCACAAGATGAAGGTCATGGGTTCGATACTTGGGGTGTGCATCTGGCTTGGAACTTCCCATTGTACAGAAAGAAAGAAGTATTGATATTCACTTTTTCCTTTCAGTAACTTATGAAACATCTTATTGAACAGTCTAACTATTGTCTAAATTATCAACATTCTGTCTTAACTCTGTTTTTACTAGAAATGTGGGCAGTCTAACGCCATGCCTCTCGCATCCACTATGAGTGTTCAACCAAATGAGATACATCTCTATATTGACTTCTAAAATATATGCTAAATTTAAAACTAAATGGCTAAAGTTTATGTAGTACAGACACTCATGGAAATAGTTAACTTCGAAACAAAGTTGCAAAGAAGTTTATCATAACTGTATTTTCACCTCCATTCGAGTCTCGAAATACAGCATACTCGAAATATATTCTTTGATCTTTGAAAGGTGCAGCTATCCAGCAGATCATTTATCTGACCTTCGGGGTCGCCAACCTGCTTGGTTTGCACCTGAACAAGCATCAAAACGCATGGTGTTGTTATATAAACCAGAGGATGTGATGATCTGAGGTAAGAAGAGCACCTGTTATATAAGGGGATGCTGGTGGTGGCAGGGCTAGAAATTTTTCTGGTATGAGGAAGTCCCTACAAACGAATTTTGGGTGACACGGCCACCTTTCTTCTCGCCCCTGAATGGGTCTGCCACTGAATCCTATCGTCGCACTTCAGCAAAGTGCAAAGCGGAGACCATACATGACAATCTGAATGCAAGTATCTATACTGTTTCCCTAAGATATATTTAGCCAAATATGGAAAAGAAACATGAACTATGAAACTTAGTGGACTTCCATATGCATGGTTTCTCCACTGCAACAACAACAATAAAGCCTTTTCCAATACCAATGAACAAAAAAATGTAGGAAATAGAAATGAAAATTACTACCAACCACCCATATGTGCTCCTTATACTTATGTTTTTTAAGAAATGAAAAATATGATATTGGTTCCTGGATAGAGGCACTTGATGAACACAACATTTTCCTAACAGAAGTCGAACTATGAACATAAAGAAAAGAATGTGCATAGTGGCTCCTGCTCAAGCTATACCAATGAACTATGCTATACAAAACCTCAAAAAGATCTCTCTGCAGCATCTTCCAACTGCTGCAATAGTGTCAATATCATTCACTGAAATGTGAATATAAAGAAAAGAACGAGGAACATTCATACGGAGCAACAACGAAGTCCTCCGTCAACACTCATGAAGTATAATTAAAATGTTTTCTGAGAGTATAACGATTGAAGCAGCTTGTTAACTGTTCATTAGAAGTATAATTTAATGACAACTTTGATAGGCTCTCTCAGTACATCTTTTCCCCCTTGTATATCTAAACCGGCGAAAAAGCACCAGCTAAAAGATCCTAAACGATCTCGTACACTCGGTTGAGATGATCTCAACCCATGGTTTTTTCAAGGGAAACGGAGATGCTACATTCGTGATGAACAAACCAATCTAATATGTGTATAATGCAGATGTTACCTTTACTTTTTTTCAACTTTCTACCTTTTCTTTTATTGGACCAATCATATACATATCTTCTTCAAAGCATACAATAGACACTTCTTTGAGTCTATGATTCCCTTCAATCTTTCAATGGGTGGTTGCTTTTATTGTTCTCTGCAACTTTTACCTCTTTGAGGTGATGCAGGACCGAAGTATACGAAGGATCTTAGCTTGATGACTACCATGTCCTCGACCGGATCTAATGCATAAATAACAAAAGTGAAGCTCAAAACGATAAATACAATCGATGGGAGTACCTTAATGCACTGACGATATGAATAGTTCCAACAACAAAGTACCCGCCATGACCATCAACACTCTGTTCTACTATAAGACAGGAACAGCAACTTCCGAACAAAGGCATGCCTAAAGACAACCCGTGGAAGATCCAAGTAACTGGCACGAAGCTCAATCGATGACCCCCCATCCTGATGATGATGATCTTTGTATGCAACAAAGTAGGCATGTGATGGTTGAGCTAATTATTCCAAAGCTTCCCGTCCTGCTTGTTTTCCATACTTCGTCTGCGTTTTTTTTTTGTGTGCGTGTGTGTGTGTGAGAGAGAGAGAACCATTTCCGCCGCAGCATCTTCACGTCAGGGGCGAGAGGGAAATGAATCATGATGCCCTGTTCCTTCCATTTGCATGACGACGTAATTCCCGGAGTCCCCTTTTCCCTCACTTATCAAAGAGCATCACCCAATTTAGCATGCAAGATTCCTTCGTCGTAACAGCCTTCCAAAGAAGGAGTCTTTCCTCTAAACCACTAACGAAGCCGGCATCAAGCCCTAAACCAACAGCCAAAGGAATCAACAAGCACATACAAAATGCGTCTCTCTGCAGATCCTCTTCTCTTTGCCATCGCACTTATCGTCTTCTTTCTCCTGCCATCGGCAGCGAAGGCCGAGTTTTACCCCGCCGAGAGGGATGCATTGCTGTGCTTAAGAGACTCGCTTCATTCCCCTCTTAGGAGCCTTCATTCCTTATGGACAGGGCCGCCATGCGATCAGAGCCGAAGCAGATGGAAAGGAATCAAGTGTTCCGATGGCCACGTAACGCATTTGGTACTCGAAGCATTGAAGCTAACCGGCCCTTTGCCCCCAGATTGCCTGCTGAATCTCTCCTTCCTAACGAAACTGAGCTTTAGGAACAACTCCATCTCTGGTTCCCTTCCTCAGCTCCATGGTCTTCATCATCTCCGCTTCGTCTCCTTCGCCGAGAACCGATTCTCCGGCCACATTCCGTTCGAATACGTTGGGATAGAGAACTTAAAGGAGCTTGAGGTGCAGGATAATTCCCTCACTGGAGAAATTCCACCTTTCGATCAGCAGAACCTCGTCGGATTTAACGTTTCGGACAATTTGCTAGAGGGGCGCATCCCGGAAACCGCTGTGCTTCAAAGATTCAGCGAGGACTCGTTTCGAAACAACCCGGGATTATGTGGGTGGCCTCTAAAAAACTACCCGTGTCCTCTTCCTTCGCCTCCTCCTGCTCCGCCCGCCGGTACACCGAGGTCAAGGCCATTGCAGCCGAAAAATTGGGTTAAGACCATCGTCCTTTCCGTGATCGTTCTGTTTCTTCTTGCATTGCTTGGCTTGATTCTTCGGCACAGTCTGACGCGCCACAAAGATCGTCGTCAAGGAGAAGAAGACGACGGAGTAACAGGTTCATGCACGTCTCGATTTATATTTTACAGATCTGCATGCATGGAAAAGTCACTACCAAAGATCTCGCGCATGATTAGTGGTACTCGCGGCGGTCATGTGATTTAGGATATGGTGATCAATAGATCATGATCTCCCAGATCACCTGAAGCTGACATGATAGGCAGATGTCCAATCCCACCTAAGTTCCAATCCGGATATATGCCCACCATCAAATTTCTTAAATGAGGAGATCTTTGAGTGAAACCTATTTGATAAGGGTTTTGAATATCTGTTCAATTAAGATCCTTTCTCTTGTGCGTGGAGTCAAGCTCTTGAATCAAATTTCTTGGTAAAATTTTGGTTTGAAGATGTAAAACTAAATGATATTCTTGCAGCGAGAAACATAATAGCAGAGTTACTCATGAATACACCTGGAACGAGTTCAATGAATGACTCAGGGGAGACGTCAAGGAGTAAGCCGAATGGAAGGGATTCAGAACTCAGATTTTTCGACGATAAGAAAGCAGGTTTTGATCTTCATGACCTGCTGATTTCGGCGGCGGATGTTCTTGGGCAAGGAACGACAGGAACATCATACAAAGCGATGCTTCAATCTGGGTTGGTGGTCGCGGTGAAGAGGCTCAAGGTCGATGCTGTAGACGGCACGGGAAAGGACTTCCTTCATCATATGCAACGAATCGGTAGCCTGAAGCATGAAAATGTGGCTGAGATGGTGGCCTTTTGCCACTCCAAGGAGCAGATGCTCCTCCTCTACGACTACGTCCCCGGCGGATGCTTGTTCCAGCGGCTGCATGGTGTGCCTCTCTCTCTCTCTCACAGACACACACGTGATCACAACGTAAAAGAAAACGGTTGGATGAATTGCCATCTCTCTTTCTCCCACACGCACACACAAAATGCAAGAGAAAGGATTATGTCACGTTGTAAATGACGTTACATTTGAACATGAAGTGCGACTTCATAAACAAAAATTCATCTACAGTGACAACCCAAGAGACACAAGCAGTTTATAGTATTAATTTGTCATAGTATAGCCCGTTTGACATGCACGCTATCTGCTATTAAAAGCGTCCTTACCTAGTGTTGGTTTAAATGTCTGTGTTAGAGAGCAGAGGACCGGGGAGAGTGCCGCTCCGGTGGAATACCAGGCTCCGAGTCGTTAAAGGGGTCGCCAGAGGGCTCGCCTTCTTGCACGAAGCCGTCAAGCTTCCACATGCAAATCTCAAGTCCACCAACATCCTTCTCGACACAGCCGAAGCCCACCCTAAGCTCACCCACTACGGCTTTGAGCCCATCCTTTCGCGACGCTTAGCTGCTGACAGCCTGGCTGCGGCGAGGTCGCCCGAGTTTGCACGTGGAAAGAAGTTCACCTTCAAGTCAGACGTCTGGTGCTTCGGGATAGTCCTCTTGGAGGTCATCACAGGACGGATTCCTGCAGAACTATCGTCTTTGTTGCAGTCGGTGATGACGCCATGCTCGGTTCCATGGCCGGAGCGAGCATGGTCTGCACTGAGCCAGGGATGGTCCTTTGATGTGCTTGACCTGGAAATACTGCCGGACAAGAAGCAGCATGCCAACATGATGAGCTTCGTGGAGATTGCCCTGAAATGCACCGCTCCGGTTCCGGATCACCGGCCAGACATGACCGAAATAGTGGGGATGATTGAAGAAATTGAGCACGAGGAAGGTTTTCAAGAGGAGGAAGAAGAGGTTGAGGAGAATTAGCAAGATAGAGATGAAGAAAAAGATGGTGCGCATACAGGGCCACGGTGCAAGATGGTGCGCATGTAGAGTCTCGATGCATTAACGACCGCAACATGACTTACGGCTACATATGAATACATCGATTACTAACGATTTGTATCTGTGATAGGTTGGTGGTTTAAAGGGCCGTGGGTGTGAGAGAGAGAGAGATCATTGACACGATCATGCATGTTTTGAAGGCCGAAGAACTCGGTCCCAAAATGCATTAATATTCTATGAATTGGTATAAATTCTCTTGATCATATAAATTAATTAGATAAATTGGTATGGAATGTTATTTTCTATTCGTAATGCACATATATATTCAGATTGATGAAATAAATATTGCATTATATATGAAAGCTAAAGCGAATAGGGTGATCAAAGGAAGCGGGCTAGTTCAAAGCTTTGTGTAGCAAGTCTATCTGCATTAGGGATGGCAATATTGACCCGACCAGTGCTGCCTTGACCCAATCTGATCAAAATGGGGTAGAGAATAGCCGATTTGAACGGGTCCAGACATGGAAAACAGCCGATCTGCTTTGACTTGGTATAGGGCGGGTACAGGACAAGAAGTATTCAACCCATATGACCCAGTATAACACACACAAACTCACGCATATATACATGTGTGTGTTTGTGTATGTATGTATGTGTATATATATAGAAAGAAGGAGAGAAAGAGTGGTCTGTGCTCAATTGACCATGGTCCTTAATTGAGTCGTTTGCATGGTTCTACCCATCTAACCCACCGACTGTCGCTTTTCATCACTTTCTATTATTCATATATATATATATATATATATATATATATATATATATATATATATATAATCTTTTGCATACGTGTAAAAGCTAGTTGGATTTTCATACCATCGAGCTTAAAATTTTGTAGTTATTTCAATTAAATTTATGAACAATAGGACTTTCAATTTTATAAACGTCATCGAACTTGAAATTGGGGTATGCATCATCGCGTACCCACCTCACTATTTGGACCCAACCTCATCGCAAAGGGAATGAGGCATATATGGAGGATAATATAGAAGTTCATGGAACCAACTAGCAACAAGGCAGGAGAGGGGTAAAAATATTGGCCAATAGTATGGGTTTGATGAGACATAAGACTGACAAGTGTAAAAGAGTTACTATTAACATGAGCTTGTCATGGTATATAAATATATATATATATATAATCATTTTTAAGTAAAAAATAATATTTTAACACAAATCTAGTTACTAATACCAAACTACCAAAATATTTAACATCCTTAAGATTCTATAAATGCGACAAAGATGAATGAAAGCATGAATCATATACCTACTCATATAATACACAATTATAACAAATAATTATTTATAATGATCATTTGTTAATTGTTAATTGAAAAACACAATTTCCAAAATCTTTCAGGATCTTAGGAGGCCTTTTGAAGAGCACAGCATACAAAGTAACATCCACCTATAAACCTGCAACATTAGGGAAAGTGTACAACTAACTTTTTTAACTAAAATAAATAATGAAAAACCCAAAATTTAAGAGTACTTACATAAGTATATTGACAATCAAGTATTAAAAATACTTACATTGTTTGTTCTCTCCCTTAAATAACAAACCAGAACCTACAACACCCAATTATGATAGATTATTTTTGTGTTTTAACTCAAAACACCCCAAAGCTTGTAAGAACCTACTTTGTTCGTAGGGTTTGGTTGTATGATGCATGCAAACAAGAACGTATACCATGGAGCTACAATAGATCTTCCCATTATTAGCTGCTCAAAATCATGCCCATCCTTGTTTAAGGGTGCCCGTCACGTGTCCTTTTTGGTACCCGTATCCATGTGACACCTAATGTCTATGAGTTTTCCTATAGGTAGATGGCGGATGTGCCTCACATGTACGGGTTTAACATGGTCAGCATCATGTGAGCCCATAACAAAGGGCCCACCCTTTTTTTTTGGATTTGAAAGATGAAGTTAGGCATGCCCCATGTAAGAGTGTTCATGGTTCGGTTTGATTTGGATTTGGTTTTGGTTCTAACTTCAATCTTGAACAGAACCGCTACTTTTAGTTCTCAATTTCTTGAGAACCGAACCGTGTTATGGAAACAACCTTACAGGCCAGGCCGGCTTGAGACATCCTTATTCTAATTAAACTCAACCTTGTTGCACCAAGAGCGGTAGCTCAATGGCAGGGCGCTCTAGCACCGTTGTTGCTGGTGGAGAGTTCGACTCTTGGAGTGTGCATGTGTGAGTGTGTGTTAGACGTCGGTCTCCTCTTGTAACAAGAAAAAAATTCAAACTTTTCATTCATTAGTTCTAGTTAAATCATATTCTTACGAGCATATGATTCTAAAGATGATGGCGAGCAATGACAGATCTACATCAAGGGATGGGGGCGGTCACCCCCCCCCCCCCCCCCCCGCTAAAATTTTGAGATTTCACTGTATCTATATTTTACAGTGAATATATGGTTGAGATTCATGCTTCACCCCCTAACATGATGAAATATATGTGTTGCTCCCAACGCTATTTTCTAGATCCGCCGCTGCGGGCGAGTTGACTTAGCAAAATTGGTGGTTTCCTTGAAACTCCACCGATTCGATACTAATGATGTGAACGTTGGAGTAAAATCTTACAACAAGATGATGAACAAGTTTACCCGTTGGCTGATTCTATTTAGAAACTAGATTCTAAGTACCTTGGTTTTACTTGACAATGAAACAAGAAAGCATCTTATGTTACAGCGTCAATAGTGGCATCTCATTGGCCCACGCACAGGGCCCTTAGCACGGAAGAGGTTTCTTGAGGACACTGCTTTTGTTCCAGCTTATGCATTTCGAGTTTTTTTTCTTGGATTGCAAGTGACTTGGGGGTTTCTTATTGATTCACATGAGTTGGATGGTGTTTAGGGTGAGTTGGATCATGTTTGGATCTATTAGAGTCTTGGAACTAAGCTAAATAATGTAGTAGTTCAATAAAGAGCGAGATTGGATCCACTGATGAGAGTTGAGGATTTCATTATTGGTCACCATCTTCATTGATTTCCTTGAAGGGTTGAGCTAGGTATATCTTCATTGATTCCCTTGAGGGTTGAACTAGGTAGCACAAGAATTAAGCCATCCAACAATGCCTTGATGTTATCGCGTGATCTCTTCTGATCGTTGCTTTCTGTGATCACTTATTGAGCAGTAACGAAACATCCTTATGTTTGATCTCTCTTATATTCATTGACTACATTTTGAAGAGGTGGTCCGCAAGTTTATGCTTTCGCTTATTATTGGAAAACCTTATCTTTACACAATTCGATTTGAATTTGGTTTGAAGGATTGATTAGCACGAGGTGTTAATGTCAGTCACCGACTTATGGGTGTTTGATTGCGAGGTTAGAACGGAAGTAGAACTTGCAAACATCCAAAAAAATTATCTGATATTAACAATGCAAAGACGTAATTGAAATTAAAGATGCATAAAGCTCAAAGATAAGTATTTATGAAAATCAAGATACAAAGATACAAGTATGAACCTATTAAGTAAAAAAAAAACACTGATGAGATCACTCCCTTACAAAAAGCAGTTTTAGTTTACAAGGATCGGCATTTAGCTTACAAGGATCAGCATAGACAACACACAACCAAAAAAAAGAAACAAAGGAAGCAACCGCATAGAACAAGCAAAGCAATCGATGGACTCCGCATCAACCTCTCTGCTAAATAGCAGATCAACCTCAAATAGCAGACCAAGCAATCGATAAACCATCAACTTCTCCCCTATGTGTCTCAGGAGACCAGTCTCCGCAAGCAGCCCTCAAGCAAAAACACAAGAAGACAACAACTACATAATACACTCCTGCAAGCAAACTCAGCAACCAGCTTCTGCAAACATCTCCAAGCAAGCAATCAGCTCCTGCAAAGCTTCTGCAAACAAACCCCAAAAGGACAGCAAGAAAGCTGTGCATCACAATCAGTTCCTGCAAATAAAACAGCTAGGGACAAGACTTTAAAGAAGAAAAGCATGCATATCTCTTTGAATGCACTTTTATCTCCCACACAAATATCTCTTTTGCATTTACATCAGTTGACCCATCTGCTAACTGATCGGCTCTTATGCTTTCAGTTCTCGTTTTCTTCTCCTCTATGTAACTTGTAAAAATCCAAACAAAGAGTGGAGCAACGAGGAACTCTCTCTCTCTCTCCTTGTGTGAGGATGCTAGTGGTTGTAGCAGACTGAAGCCGTGAAACCATCCTTAAGCCCCTGTCGCCATTTCACCTCAAACCACCATTGGCCCCATCCCAACTGATCTCCCCCACCTCAGCCACTAAAATTTCCCAAACCACCACTAAGCAACCAAATCTGCGTTAAGCCACCCACCTCGATTCCCATCAGAACCACCATAGCCACCGGATGTCGCTCACCTAGCCGCCACCATCGTCGACTGAGGGATTGTTACCCATCGCCCTCGAGAAGCCAAGCAGCTCACAACCACTACTCGTCAACACAATTAGTCACCCATCACCATCCGAGGACCCACTCAAAACCATCGTCGGATCATCCCCGCCTCTGTCTCCCTTTTCCCTGCGACCACCAGCCAAAAAGAAAAAGAAAAAAAAGAAGGGGGCTTACCTCCCTGGCCGCTTGTCATTGAGTCCCGCCACCATTACTATGAACCATTGCCTTGCCGTCCACCGCGTCGCCCATCATCACTTCCAACCACCGAGCCACTTCGGCTGCTACAAAGACCATCCCGACTCAGTAACTGACGGACGCACTCGCCACCACCGTCGTACCAACCCCGCAGTTTTTGCCACCATCCGCGCACTTCCATCTCCCTGGTCGTTGCTCCCCTCCTCTCTCTCTTACCTACGTTGAGGCCACTTCTCTCTTCACCGTAAAACCCATCTATGGTGCCTCTCATTCGAGTCTTCCTTAGTCAGATCCGATCCAACCCTATTAAACCCATTCCAACCCAATCCTTTTAGACCTTGTTTCATTCGGATCTGATCATATCAAGATTTGATCCAATTCCCTTAACCAAACTGAGTCCTTTGATTTATTCTCAAGAACTCGATACTCAAATCTATACTCCAAATCCATTCTGAAACCTAGCCAAAAACCGTTTTATTCATTCATTTTCACCTACATGAAAATCCAAAGTTTGAACCAAAACCAATTTGCTTTGTTGATCCAAAATATTTGGTTTGATCCATTTGAACCATACCTCATTTTACTCATATCCGACTTAACCCGTTCCAATTGGACCCATTCGAATTCTTTACCTAAAAACCCATTGTTAACTCTACCCGGTTGAGTTTGACCCAAAACCTGAGCCTTATCCGTTTAGTTGAAACAAAAACCCAATTTCACAAAACTCCTTTTGACCTTGATCCAAATCAATATTAGATCCCTTACTCAGACCCAAACCAAAAGCCCAACCTATTTGTCTAGCCCAAAACCAAGGAACCTAAGTGGCTTCTCACGCTTTCAAAAGCTCATCGAATATCAAAGTCCGACAAATTCAAACGTACTCAAACAAGCAAATTTGTTAGCACAAGAGATCGATGCTTACTCCGTGAAACAAGAACTTCGGCGAAAAGAACTCAAAATGAGCCTACATCACTGATAAAAAGAAGAATATTTAGAAATATTTCTTTTCAAGTTTATCTCTTAATTATTTATCCTTTCCAATTTTCTTTTCTACATTAGGAGGATCGTATCGCAGACCAAATTTGCCTCCCCAAGTCCATTCAAACGGAAAATTTGCCTCCAAAACTAAAATTGTAGTTGAGAGTATATGGGTCTCATAATTGAATAAAAAGAAGATCGAATGACTCAATTCCTACGCGCTAAAGCTGTGCTTGATTATGACGACAAAAGAAACTCTAGTTACAATTCCATAGTCTCAAGCCTCGTAATCAAACACTCCCTTAAAACTTATGCCTCATTGGTATTATCACCTCACCTTTGAACATGATGGGTCAGAAATCGAGTATTTCATTAAATTGAAATCGATCGAGCTTGAGCTCAAGTTGGTGTTATGAATCGTTATTGAGTCACAGTTAAATGAAGTTAAATCTTGAAAATTTAGAGGAAAAAAATATTAGCCCCCATGTAATTTGTCAAAGTACAACAACAACTAAGCTTTTTTTCATATTAGACGGGGTCGGCTACATGAATTCTTTGTTTCCACATTGCGCTATCATGTGTCATGTTAGGGCTTAACTCACAATAAGCTAAATCATTTTTTATTATTTCTTTCTGGCGTAATTTATCAAAGTACTTAAATAAAATATTTAAAAGGGAGATGACAGATATTAATTAAGATAATTTATATAGCTGGCGTAGTAGGCACATTAGAGTTCAACCTTAGAAGGACGCCCACAGATTTTCAGCAAAATCATCTGAACTATGTAAATAAAATAAATGGTACAACGGGTTCTGTTTGGGTCGATCAAATCAAGAAACCCGAAACCACCGAAAGTTGGCATTCAACTTCCTTTTTTTTATTCAATTTTGCGGGGTTCATGTTTTCACTAAATAGATCAGGTCATGTTTGTGTTGGATCCGTGTTGACCTACTTAGGATATGAATACAAATCCACCTGGCACAAATATAACGTGAAACACGGAATCGCCGCCCCTACCAATGAGCACCAACTTCAGGCCCAGCGATCGAATCAGTTCGAATCCTGTCAACCATCCACCAATAAAAGAGGCAATTAGACTTCAAACACGAGTACAGAGTTTTTTTTAATTAGACTTCAATCATCAAACATGAGTAAAGAGTTTTTTTTTTGGTTAAAGGGGAGGCCGAAATGGCGAAGCCTTAACACCCATACACATGCACTTTTTGGGAGTCGAACTCCTTATAAGAAGGAAGGACAATAGAGCACCATGCCGTTGAGCTAATGCTTAACATGAGTAAAGAGTTGGTTCAAGAATAAACTCAACTTGATTAACTATTTCCTTTTTTTTCTTTTGGTTGCAATGAGGACAACGCTACAGGCACGACTTGGGGGTCGAACTCATGACCTTCAACTTATGAGTCGATCACTTGCATGTTGAGCTATATTTCTCTTGACTCAACAGTAGGAGCGACAATTTTAGACACGACATGATAACCCAACGCGGAAAATGATAATATGAAGCGTAATCGTGTTGTCTTTGGTTTGACCCAAATATGATACAAAATCGAAAAATAAATGAAACAAGGAGAGATCGATGGTTAGAAACTAAAAGAAGCTGAGATCCTGCAATACCCAAAATAAACGAGATCAGAAATGCTTTGGGAGCAGTTCGTTTTTGTCTGAGATGGCTGTGTTGGTCGTGTAACTCGTTTGTCAGGTGGACACAGAATACAAACAGTTCGTATCCGTGGTTCCTTAAATTACACGAACAAGGAATCAGGTCGTTTCCGGTGAAACTGATTGTGACACGAGCTCGATGAGACACGACCCAAACACGATTCGGAAACACGGATTGTCACCCCCCCAGTGAACAGGTTGACACAGGCCGGTATCTTAACAATTCCTTGGCTCCTCGGGATGTGCGCAGTCCTTCCTCCTTATAAAGGTTAGATTCGTGAAATCAGATCGCTGACTCTCCAAGACGATCTTTCTTCTCATCTTCAACTCCCTCTCACGGTGAGAGGAGAGGGAGGGAGCTGATCGCACTCTGAAGAGGTAAACTGGGAAACTTTTAGTGTCTATCCTTCGGATATGTGGTGTCAACTTGGAAATTGTCTTGGGTCGGTTTCATTCTGTTCCTTAAGGTGAATTCTGGTGAAAATTTTCGCTTACTCGATCGAATTTTAGTTGCATTGCGGTGGTGAGGAAGTCGGTGCACGTTTGCGGCTGTCGGGGATGATTAGAGGTCTTCTCTGGTAGATCTAAGGCGAAATCAAGGTTTAATCTCTTTTTTCTTTTGTGATCTTGATTTTTAGTTAAATCTTTTACAGAATGGAAAGAGTGGAAGTTAAATCTCAACAAAAGGGTTTTCCTTTCCCAATCCTTCCCCTTCATCTTCTTCTTCACCGAATCTTCCTCCCTCTGCAATTCTTACTGTCTTTCTTCCTCTCTGATCTTTCCGGCCAGAAGCAGCGCAGAGTGTGGTGTTTGCATTTGCACCGGGCCGTCGACGGGAGCTTGAGCAAAGCAGGATTTTCGCGTTCTTAAATTTGGTGGATCTAGTGTATTTTTTGGAAATGAACATAAATTTGTGGAAATGCACTCTTTTGTAACATCGATTTTAAAATGTATTTGAGGATGTTTTGGCAATTGGGAAGCATGAATTTTACTAACAATTTCAAGTTCCCTTTTTCCCCTTTTTCCCCTTGGTACTTGTGGTTGTGACAGACCATTTGGCATCCAACTCGGGCATTCGCCAAAGGGGCGACATGTTACCCGAGTATTTGCGACCAGGGCAAGTTATTCCTCCTAGGCCTTTCCCACTGGGTCGAAGCATTTGCTCTCAGATTTAGGTTGATGTGTTCTGATCTCGCTTTGGGGTGCATGATTCGTTAATTAATTGTATCTCTTTGAAAGCAAGCAACATTAAAAATGGAAGATATGGCTTTCATATTTGTTTTATATCTTAACATCTGTCATGGTTGTTTGATGCTTAAGCGGCGGCTCTCATACATCTCATAGCTATTGGGCTTTAGGTTTATTTCCTTGTATAACTATGAGTTCTGTTATCAGACATCTTGAGAACATTAAATTATCTTATAGCTACTACTGGTAATTAGTCATCTAACTACTTGTCATACTGTTTGTGTTGTGATAAATAATAATATGTTGCATACTTAACATATAATGCAGATTTTTTTTTAAGATGGCTGGTAGGAAGCCCGGGGTCATTGCTCTGTTTGATGTTGATGGAACTCTTACAGCTCCAAGAAAGGTAAGTCCAGTCTTTGGACAGTAGGATATGCTTTTTCATATGTAAAGTTTTTGGACAGTAGGATCTATTATTAGTTGGAAGGTGGTGGTTTGCAATCTTCCCATCATTTAATGCAGGTTATTACACAAGATATGCTAGAGTTCATGCAGAAGCTCAGGGAGGTAACTCATGTGCATTTTCTGAATTATAGTTATGAACTAAACTCATTATTTGCAGTTCTTTTAAATCATTGTGACTCATGGGGTTCAGAGTAGTGGATAATTTTCCTGAAATCGAGTTGGTCATTTGAATCCAGGTTGTCACTGTTGGTGTTGTTGGAGGGTCCGATCTTGTAAAAATATCAGAGCAACTTGGAAAGACAGGTTAGCACGTCCTTTATATTTTTATGTTGTATATGCTGTGACTAATGAAATTACGGTGCTGCTAGGGCACCAGAGTGGGAAAAAGATAAAACAAAAGAAAATGCAACTAGCTATTAAAATCCTTTTTGTACGTTTTACTATTTAGGTTGATGATTGAATATAATCGGTGGCTGTCAAGAAGACATGGATCTAAATAGCTAACATTTAGTTTCAATTTCGTTTCTTTTCAGTAATTACTGATTATGACTATGTCTTTTCTGAGAATGGCCTTGTTGCTCACAAGAATGGGAAGCTCATAGGCACCCAGGTATGTCTGAGAGAGTTGTTGCCTGCATAGATTGCACTATTCATTTTGTTCAGATTATCAGTTAATGTTGAATAAAATATTTTAATATTGATGTACTCTTGTCTCAAAAAAGAAAAATAGAAAAGAATCGACACAGTAACATGTTCTAATGAAGTTTAGCTGGTGAACTGCATTGGTTTTGGTTCTTGTGTGTTGACAAGTTGGAAAGGATTCATTGTTCTTTTATTTAGCTGTTCTGTACTACTTTCTTCCCATTAGACGAAGAAAGAAAAGTTTAACGGTTACCTTTTTCCAGAGCTTGAAATCATTTCTTGGAGAAGATCAGCTCAAGGTAGATGTGTTACCTTCTATGGCTTGATCGCCTTATGACAATCTTAGTGACTTGAATGTTTGTTGCAACAATTTGATCAGGAGTTCATCAATTTCACACTTCATTATGTAGCTGACTTGGATATCCCAATAAAAAGGTACATAAACATTCTTTTCATGCAATTTCTGAGCATCAAGAAATTGGGAGCTAATGCCAACAGTACCATTTGCCAGTATAATATAAGCTTGTCCTTTTGCTTTTTAATTATAAGATCAATTTGTAATTCGCTGATAGTAACCTTTTTTGTATGGACCAGCAGCAGAAGACCATTTTTCACATATTATTCATTGGTAATGACTTTTAGTAACGTTCTATATTGGAAAATTACAGAGGAACTTTCATAGAATTCCGAAGTGGGATGCTTAATGTATCACCTATCGGGAGGAATTGTAGTCAAGAGGAAAGAGATGAGTTTGAGAAGTTTGACAAGGTAGGATAACTGGTGAAATTAAGAGAAGGGAATCCTTCTTTTCCTTTGAAGTATATATGCATGATTTTGAAGGCAAAATCATTTTGTTCTTATGTATAAGTTAACCCTTGCAGATCCACAACATCCGTTCAAAAATGGTCTCGGTGCTGAGAGAGAAGTTTGCTCACCTCAACCTTACGTTTTCCATTGGGGGGCAAATAAGTTTTGATGTAAGTGGTTTTCTGAATGCTATTCTATTCAACAAGGCGAAATTATAGGGAAAGGAACTGATTTTCTAATTTTCTTGTGAATAGGTCTTTCCCCATGGTTGGGATAAAACTTACTGTTTAAGGTACCTTGAAGATTTCCAAGAGATACACTTCTTTGGGGACAAAACCTACAAGGTTAGCTAAATGCATGTACTTTTGCTTAATCTACTTGTTGTTGAGCTTTCTAGCTTTTCATGCACCTGAATCCGTGCAATATAAAGCACAAGGAAAGTGCACATACGCACAAGAACTTTCGTCTCTTTTCCAATTAGGGTATCTAGGCTTTCAACCTCTTCTCTTTCTAGGGTGCTTGAAAATTTCTGCTGGTTTAGCCTTTTCTTTTAGCATGAGGGTTCTATTCTTCTTTGTAGCCCTTGCGTGTCATTAGTTCATTTTCCTGGTCTTTGTTAAATATGAAAACTTTAATTCAACTTTTCACAAAGGAAATTATGCATCCTAAGGAGAGTTTTTCAAAAAGAGAAGCTCTACGATGCATTATGTGTTGATATAGGATCAGTCAGAAGGTCTGATTCAGTTGTCATTACACCTCCTATGCTAAATTATAAGACCTCAATGTTACTGTACAACCATTTACACCTGCAGATGCTTGTATTCTTCATTTTTTCTTGCATGAAATTGTTGATTGTATTTAGACTTGTGTCCTTTTTATTAGTGACATCCTTTTGATAGTTTGTTGTTTGACTTGACCAATCTTAATCAGGGTGGTAATGATTATGAGATTTATGAATCTGTGCGCACCATAGGCCACACAGGTATGTAGCGATATATATATATATATATATATATATATATATATATATATATATATATATATATATATATAGAGAGAGAGAGAGAGAGAGAGAGAGAAAGACTCAAACATGACCTAACCTTTCTTTGCATTGCCTAATTTTCAGTGGTGAGCCCCGATGATACTGCTCAGCAGTGCCAAGAGCTTTTTTTCAGTCGCTGATTTCCGGATGCAGGAAGCTGTTATTCTGGTATTGATACAAGATTAGGATTTGCTTAAGATACACCACCCTGCAACCCTTTACCAGGGGGATTATTTGAGATTGATGATCTCTTGTTTTTGAATTTTTGTGATTTTAACTTTAAAGACGTAAGAGAGCAAATGCTTCAGAAGTATTATTATTTATCAAAATACTAGCAGAATTGAGGCAATAGATGAATGTTAAATATGAATGTTTAACATTCATTTTGCCATGGTTAACAGTCCATATGATGACCCCCTAATCTGGCGGTTTGCATCTTGCATCTGGAGTTAAATACATTATGCTAATGTATGTTAACCTTTCTCGTACAACCTTCCAAAATCAGGGCATTGAATTTGGTTCTATACAAAGCTCGGGTGCTCATCTTTGAACTCGAATGATTTCTATTATAGGGCTTTTCATGATGTTTGCCATTGAATTCAAATAATTATTTTCAGAGGTTTGTATTAAGATTCACTGCTTCTGCACTTTCTAGATGAAACGTGTTCTTCACACACACTGCTTGAACTAACCATGACTAGATCCACCTTGAAATGCAAACGATTGCAATAAGAGTTGGAAAATCTCTACTCAAATGGGTAGTTCATCTCAACAGGAGTGTTCTGGAGGCATAAGTGTTGCTGCCTAACCCCAGCTTGCTAGTTCAAACCAGTGAAGGAATTTGAACACCCGTTATGTCCTTCTCTTTGTCAAAGCTCTGTGATCAAATGCACAATGTTTAACAGGTGCAGAGGAAGAAACTTAGACAAGCATGAAGAAGCCCTCTGCTCTTGTTTCTTTTTCATCTTTTGGATGAGTTCTGAGAAGTCTAAGATTAAGTCAAAATTAAAAATGATGGCGACCAACCTCATGGTACCAAGAGAATAGAGGAACAATCCCCGAGCCGCCAACAACCCTTGGTCTCGTTTCGACTTCAAGCCTACTGCATGCATCAAGCAATGCGTTCAGCTTCTCAGGTGAAAGCTGGTATAGAGCCAAGACAAATTTCAGAAACTACTGATGCAATTACTGCACTTAGAATGACCATTGATGTGGTATTTGTAAGTGATGATGTAGAATCTGCTGGTGAAGGCCACAAAACAGATTCAACAGCAAAAAAGCAATCGGGCACAGCTGCATTGAATCCTGAGAAACAAATGAATGTCCAAGCAACCGGCCACAGCTCCTAATCCAACTCTTCTCAACTATAACGTCAACAGTGACAGTCGCTTAAAAGATGACGAGACATAAACCTTGAAGTGTCCTTGTGATCAGTGGTGGATTCGCTTTAGAGCGAGATGAGTCATGCACCATAATCAAAATCTAAAAAATTGTTATGGTTGTGACTCTCTCTCCCTCTCTATCTATCTATCTATCTATCTATCTATCTATATATATATATATATATATATATATATATATATAGGAAAACACAAGTGTTTTGTAGACATTTTAAAAAAAATCATGAGTCCGCTACTGCTTGTGACATACCTGAAATTTTCAGGTTAAGAGTTTTTAAATTGCAAATTACAATATGTTTTAGTGAGAGAGAGAGAGAGAGGGAGGGAGGGAGGGCACAACCTAGGGAGTTCATAAAATGAAATTAAAATAATAACTCCAAATAGAACCATTCCCCTTCGACTTCATCCGAATCGAAGGAGAGTTCGGTTACTTGAATCAAGACTAGATCCTAGATTCGAATAACAAATAGGAATGTCAAGAAGTTGGGTTGAGAACGGAAGATTAAGACTCGGACTTAGTTAAATCAGATAACCAATATCAGGTTTACTGAAATTCGAATCCGTTCATAATTTATGAGAATTTGCACTTGATGAAGAGGCCTGAGATTGGTAGAGGGAACCAAAGCCCAGAGCTCCAAAAGAACTATAGCGATGTTAGCTGGGGGCAACCCATTCCGGCTGCTCTGCCTGTCGGCGGGCTTCTGGTTCAGGGCGGTGCTACCATGACCCTCAGTTCGGTCCAGGTGGCCAAGGTCGAATCAAGATAGTCGTCGTGGTAACTCGCTTGTCGTTGAGTTCAACAAAGCATTTGCACCCTAACTATAAGGTTGTATTAGGCTCCAACTCGTTGATAATAAGAACCCAAGCCTGCAACCTCCTCCCTTCTTGCATCATTTTGGTGGAAATCATCTTAGAATGCATCAATAGTTTGAGTGCTTTAATAAGAGAGTCTTGTTTTAAAACTATTAGCAACTGAACTGCATCCAAAGCGGCTGAACTTATCCCAGAAACTGAACCAACAAGAATGGGTTTGGATTGGATTCAAAGTTTGGATATGATGCAAATATTGGCAGGTTTAAGCTCCACAATTTCGGTAGCCCAAATCCATTGGCCCGCATGACGATATTGATTTACAGTTTCGGTCTCTTGGAACTCAAACCAGAAACCGGCTGATGGTGCTCAAGTTCATATTTGAATTACAACCCAAACTAAATGGTATTTGAGCGGCGGACCCGTTTTAGGGTGAGGTAAGGCATGTGCCTCACTTGAAATCCAAGAAAATATTAGATTCGTCAATTTATGTGGGGAAACACAAATGCTTTGTGGATGTGAAATAAAAGTATATTTTACTCGAGATATAAGTGCACCTCACCCAAAAAAAATTCCTTGGTCTTCCCATATGCCTGAGCCTACTCAAATCCTTCCTAACTGAAACCAGTGTTTATAAGACCCCGTGTTGATTAAGGAGCTAATGAGATGAATCATACATGAGTATAGACAAGCTCGATTTGGCTCGTTTAAGAAAAGCTTTGCTCGATCTTGAAGCTTTAGTTGATCCAAACCTTAAGCAACTCAATCTAATATAGTTGGTTCATTTTTTTCAAGTTTTAGTTAGCTCATGAACAATCTCGATTTAGCTTGGCTTGAAATCGAGCTCTGTGCAGTCAAATTCTGTCGGGCTCGAACTTGAGCTCGTTTGCCAGCCCTACTTCGGCCACATATTATGGTAACTTAGAAATATATAAAATTTTGTATGTAGATACAAACTAAAGCTACTCGAGTTTAGGATTGGAGCTTAAGCTTAGTTAGTTCATGTATCAAGCTCGACTCAAATTCAACTAGAAATCAACAAAGTCCAATTTAAGTAAATTGTTTTCTACAAAAGAAGGCGAAGGCGAAGGCGAAGCCTAATACACATGCATGGTGTACCCTCCAGGATTCGAACTCCTCACCTGCAACAAGTGTGTCAGAGCACTCTATCGTTGAGTTAATCTACATTTGGAGGTAAGATTTGCGATAAATGGAAGAATTTACATGCCCATCCTGCTAATCCAAAGGGGGGGGGGGAGGGGGAACCATACTTTTTACTTGTGCACCCATGAGCAAAACGAGAAAGTATTTGAAGCTTTCCTAATTTTTTGAACATTCAGGAGTACCCTAATAAGTTTCTCTCGTGACTCCAACTCTTCAAATCAACGTTTGACTTTTCAAACCGTCCTCTTTATCACATCCAGACACGTGTCGTCTTCTAATAAATCGCCTTCAACCAGTAATGTGAAGCAAACATCCCCTAAAAGACATGAAATAATCTGATCCGACCCGGGTTGACCCACCATATGAGTAAAACTCTCTCTCTAACGGCTGGTTTTCTCCATTAACAAGACTTGAACTCGAGACCTTGGACCAAGTGCCGAACCACTTGAGCAGGCGTTAGATGTGCACACACACACACAAAATAGCCAGGCTGTTAGGGAGTAATTTCCAATGGAATCCAAGCATATGATAAAAAAATAATATAATTTGGTTAAAATATGTAATCAATGTCAAATAATGTATATGTGAGCATTAATCCACTTCTTACATTTTATTTGAACATTAAACTTAGTTGTTGCAACGTCTCTTTCAGGCATTTTGAAAAAGAACAGTACTTGTAGTACTCGTGAGATCAGCTAAATGGGAGAGAACAATTTAAAAATGAGGAACATTACTTAGAAACAGCTGTCCCGGACTTTGTAAAAGGAGTTGACAAAAAGCTTCACTTTAACAAGAAAAGTAGGATAACAGGTGTATTTGTAGTAGTATTGTTAAAAATCTTCACAAAACAAAAAAAGAAACTGGTGTACTACAACCTACCCAATTAGTTGATTTGTGTGAATGTGTATTATTTCTTATGTTAATGAAATATAGCTCCGTTCCTTTTTTTTATCATTTCGAGATCTCTGATTTTCTCCTTCCTTGAAAAAAGAAAAGTTTAATGTTAAATAAAAAACTTATAACTAAATTCATGTTGAATAACAAGACGAGTATATGCATATATATGTGTGTATAGAATTATTCTTTTAGGGTATTTTGAATGCAACACCAATGTACCCTGAACATGCTTTTCTCAACATAACTTGAAAATTAATGTTGAGATGGATGGCTATGATACTAAGATCAATTGACCTTCTCCTCGCAGAGCGATGGCTCATCCGGTAGGGTTCTCGGACTCCCACGACTTTGTTGGATGGCTATGATACATACATACATATATACATATATACATATATATATACATACATATATATATATATATATACATATATATATATATATAATATTTTGGTTCCTCTGAAAATTGGGTTGACAAAAAGTATTGGAGTTTCTGGTGTTTCCGTGTCGTAACTGAAATGGACTCTGCCCACAGAGTGGTTTCAATCCACCTACCAACGAAAATCACCTCACCGATCCTCAAGTTGTACACAAAAGGTGAGGCGATTGCGTACAGCTTCTTCTCTCAATCTCCAAGAGGGAAACACGACTGCTAGCTTCTTCTTCTTGAGATCACCATTCTCTTGCATGTTGAAACTCCTCTTCTTTTATACTTTCCCTCTCATGATGGGTGCTTGTGCCTTTTCATCTCCCTTTAACATTAAACATATTTTTATCAATTTCTTTTCTTTAATTAAAAAAATCGAAAAGATTAAAATTCTTGTGATGAGGGATGGGGGCTGACCACCCACTGACCACAGGGAGGAAGAAGCCGTGAAGCCCCTCCTTTTACCTGTACAGGGATTTATATTTTCATCATGTTCACCACAAATAATCCCACCAACCCCATCCATTGAGACCCTGATGTTATCGTACTAACATCAGCATAACCACCTTCCGGATATGATACGCATGCTATGTATATTTTTCCTTTAATATATCAACAAATAAAAAAGACCAACAACTGTAAATTCTTAAAAACCAAGAATTCATATTAATTATAGAAAACATTAATATATATATATATGAAAAAAAAATGAATCTAATATTATATTGTGTCAGTTCATACTTTATCATATTATTTTTTGGTACAATGGGGATGCACACCCCAAGTATCAAAAACCTATCACCTTCATCTTGTGAATCGAACCCCTAGCCGGGTGAGCTACCATGTGATTGATATCTTGGATATGTTACAATTCTCAATACTTTTCTCTTTTTTTTATAATAGGGAGGCGATGACAAGTATGCACTCCTTTGGGATCGAACTCATGACTTGCATCTTGTCACTCGGGGCCCTGCCAGGTGAATCAACTCTCTACTGCAATACTCCTTTTCTAAATCTTGATTTACATTGCTGATATAAAAGATGAGGCACATGTATGGATGCCTGAAAGAACGACACGAAATCAACGAATAACGATATTTTCAAAAGATCCGACTCATAATACCCAATCTTCTACTCAAAAGACAAAACCTTTGAAAACTTGGACGGTCTGTTCACATTTCCGTCGCCCATTAGTAAAGAAAGTTTCAACCAAAACGGGACGTGATTGTTCGTTCATACACATTCGCCAAATTGACACACACACACACAGAGAGAGAGAGAGGAAAAGCAACGGAGGCGTGCTGGTCATTCTTGCTTCCGTGCAGGTACGGTTAGTTAGAAAGCTCCTTTACACCCCATTAATGGGTGCCGCTTGGTGCCGATTGTCTTTTGGTCAACCGCCCTCCTCACGCCTTTGCATACACAAGGAAGAAGAGGAAGAGAAAAACAGGGGAATAGAAGAGAGGGGATATTCGTCATAGAAATGATGCCGATGAGTGTAAGTTTGAGAAGCCGACGTTTTTTTTGGTTGGACGATTCGTTGAGTCCTGACAGAGAAAAAGGTGCTCTGATATTATCTCGGTAATCCGTCGTCCTTTCTCTCTTTCCTCCCTGTTCTTCATTTGTGTGGTTGTATCTGTGGAATTTAAGAGGGGAGGAAGGGAATCTTGGGGACCGGATTTTGCATTCTTAAGTGTTCAGAGGGAATCGCTGGTACCATTTCCCCGGTCCGGTTTGCTGCTTTTCTTCTTCCCGGTGAGCTCTGGGAGCAACTATTGTTACTTTCGGATGGAGGGTACTCGGGATTGATTTGGGGTGATAGGAGGAAGATGATGGATTCCGGTGGTAGTGTGCAGCTTCCGGCGACGGAGCGCAGCATGAGATGAACGTGACGCGCCACGTGATAGGATTGACGTCCGTGTTTGGGTAGTAGAGATAAAGGTATGCCTCTTCTCGGATCAACGATATGCAAAGACTTTATTTTCTGAGATTCATGCCACTAGAAATTTGAGGCTTGTCGATTTAATTGTTCGTCCTTTAGGAGTTTGGGGGCAAAATCGCAACGTAAACATGACTGAAAGCCACCATGGATTCGTGTGATTGAAAATTTACATTTCTTTGTGTGTTTCTAATGTTTCTTTTTTTGCATACCATTGGTTAAGAGTACAGGGTAAATTAGATTGGTGGCTTATGTGTCTCGTTTACCTCGGTACAGTTCTTTACGGCATTCGGTTAGAATTTGACTGCAGTAAACATGTTATATACTCTGTAACTTGCATTTCATTGATTCATTAATATGATGCATGAGGTAGAAATTGTGTAAAACTATGACTTTATGTGAATGAAAGTTCGTTTCCATCCTTTAGTTTTATTAGTTGGATTTGATGGAGGTAGTAGTAGTGTTAATAAAAGTAGGTGATTTTGAATCTGATTAGGCTTCATCTTGTTTGTTTTCTTCTCCGGTGTTGAATTTCAATGCGTTGACAAAGTGAACTGGTGGAGCTGGACGGTGATTGTATTGGGGTTTATGGAAATGGAAGGAGAGGTAGGTCCACAAGTTGCTGGTACTGTCTCTTTGCACCAGGCAATTCCGAAGACATTCTTGGATCAAGCTGCAATGACGAAGAAGCGTAACTTTCCCTGGGCTGGCACTGATTTTCACCAACTACAGCATCTGCCTTCGAGCTTCGTTGGGTCTCAAGGTTCATCCATGAATTGGAACATGAAAGCTTGGGATTGGGATAGTGTCATGTTTGTTGCGAAGCCAGTCGATGATGAGGACCAAAGTTCCAACTATAAAGTTCGATCATCTAAAGATAACGAAATCCAAAAACCACCGAGTTCGAACCAAAGTATTGAAGATGAAGATGCCGATAATCTGACACTGAAGCTAGGGGATGGCTCGTACCCGGTGTTGGGATTTGCAGCAGGAAGGCCAAAAAAGCGGGCTTCTTCGGGTTCACCCAGCGGCAACCACCCAATGTGTCAGATAGATGATTGTAAACAGGACCTGTCCAGTGCCAAAGATTATTATCGGCGACACAAGGTTTGTGAGGTTCACAGTAAGACCGCCAAAGCATTAGTCGGGAAACAGATACAAAGATTCTGTCAGCAGTGTAGCAGGTAAGCTCAGTATATTAGATGTTGTGGCAAATGTGGTTTATTCATTTGTACCTTTTTAATCTCAAGATGATTCATGGCTTGCCTGTCCATTCAGGTTTCATCCACTTCAGGAGTTCGATTTGGGAAAGAGAAGCTGCAGGCGTAGGCTTGCAGGACATAACAGACGCAGAAGAAAGACTCAGCCTGCAGATGGATCTTCACGTGTGCTCCTTTCTGGAGGGAAGGAAGACGCTAATTCTGGGAAGGTGGACCTTCTTAGCTTACTCACAGCATTAGCTCATCTGCAAGGTACAAAGGGTTCATGGTTACCATTTCGTTATGATTATCCAGCACTATGAATCATCTTTCTATTATTGAATCTGCTTTAACCTGCTTCTTGGAATTTTATGTTTGTCACTTTCACATGCCTTACCACTCAATTTGTGCCACGTTGTTATTGCTTTTATCGAGCTCATGTATAATTATTGCATGAAATGATCGAGATGGGAACTTCCTTACCAAAAAGTTTGGGAACTGTGAGTAATTTCCTCTTGTTTTTGGAATAGTTGCCGTAATGTTTTATATGCTGTTAATGTTTGGTTCCTGGCATGCTAGTTCTTTACATTGTTTGTGTGAGTTGCAGTGAAAAGGTGACAACACGGTATCATCTAATGCTATAATTTCTTACCATAGGGAATAATGTTGTAAAGACTGGCAATGACCAATTACTACCTGATAAAGAGAACCATCTTCTTCAGATTCTGAGTAAAATAAATCCCTTGCCGGTTGGTGACACCATTGGTAGGTTTCCTTTACCAGGAAACTTGGATCTAAATGTTAAACAGGTACCATTATCTTTGGAACATGCATCCATAGTTGATGGAAACAAAGCTGCTGCACATGAAGACTTTCTGGCGGTCGATTCTACTGCAGTAGCAGCACGGTCTGCAAGATTTCAAACTCCAGGAAATGGCACTGAAAAGCAAGACTCCTATGAAAAGGGCAAGGAGTACCCTGCAAATAACTTGAATTATGAGGATCAGATTGCTAGTTCCAAATCAGATAGTTATTCTTGCACTCCTCGATCTTCATCTGGGTTTCAGCAAAGCACGTTAAATCATTCACCTGATGTTTTAGAGCATCCTGTCCGACCTGGTCCAAGTGTGCCATTGCAGCTGTTTATTTCTTCTTCAGAAGGCGATAGTATGAAAGAGATGCACAGAGGTAGGAATTATTTCCCTTCTGATAGCAGTAACCCATCGATAGAGAGGTCCCCTTCATCTTCTATAGTGCCAAAGCTATTTCCATCACATTCTGAAAAGGAAATAAGAAAGCAAGGGAGACTTTCAGCATTCGTAAATAATAGCTCACCAGTAGAGGCTGATAATAATAACAATAGATGGAATTTTCCTCTAGATCTCTTGCAAAATGGAATTGGGGTTGCATCCAGTTTAGCTCATAGGAGCAACGGGTCAGGGTCATCGGCTAGAATAGAAGGCTTTTCATCATCATCTGGATGTGATAATTCTCCATCTAGTTCAAACTCTGATAAGCAGGTAAGTCTTTATCATCTTTTGGCGGTTGCATTTCTTTATTTATATATGCTTTGTGAACAGAACGTATCATTTATTTGCTACTGAAACATATACAAGTTTCTATTACAGGACCAAACTGGTCGAATAATCTTCAAGCTGTTTGGCAAGGATCCTAGTGATTTACCGGATGCACTTAGGCTACAGGTAAACTCATTAAGAAGGCAAAAGTGGGCTATCTCAAAAGGTTTACTATAGTTAATGATATACTTCTTACTGCTTACTTCAGATTTTCAATTGGCTTAAGCATAGTCCATCAGAAATGGAGAGCTATATAAGGCCAGGTTGCGTTTTCCTTGCTGTTTACATATCAATGCCGTTCCTTTCATGGGAAAAGGTATGCTTCGTTTTCCCTCTTAAGTTGTAATCAAATTTCTTGTGGCTTTTCCTGGGAGCCTTTTCTTTCTCTTCGATAAATTACTAAACATAGTTGCATCTTGGCCCTTAGCTCCATGCAGACTTTAGACAGCATGTCGTGTCGCTAGTCCAGGACACTTCCTCTGATTTTTGGAGAAAAGGTCGTTTTCTCGTTCACATCAATCGGCAGTTTGCATCTTATAAAGATGGTAAGTGCAAATTATGATTACGAAGCATTGGATTAACGGCAATGAATTGTTTTTCTCACATTTTCTTTCTAAATCTTTCCACAGGGAAAATCAGGCTGTGCAAGTCCTGGAGAGGGTTTAATGCACCTGAACTGATCTATGCATCTCCATTGGCAGTGGTGAACGTACAGCATTTCTCCGTTACTTTGAAGGGTCGAAACTTAGGAGCTGCTGGCAATAGGTAACTGCAAATTTTTGCTTCTGTAACTTTTCACTCTGAAGCGATAAACTAGCTCCTGTCCTTGATAGTCAAGTGTGTTTTCTAGGATTCATTGCACGTATATGGGAGGATATGTTTCTGCCGAAGTTTCTGAAGATTCTTCTGCAAATCCCAACGATAAGTTCATCTCTGTAAAGTTCAGCTTTCCTGGTGAAGGATCCATGCTATTTGGCAGATGCTTTATTGAGGTAAACTTTGGCATATATTCCTCTTGGATGTAGTGCTCTTTAATTTAGCATGTTTTAGGTATGCTTATTCTGCAAGAGAGTGAGTTACAGGTTGAGAATGGCCTTAAAGGCGACAGTTTCCCCATCATATTTGCTGATTCAGACACGTGTGCTGAGTTGAGGAGTCTCGAAGCTGAGTTGGAACAAGTTAGTAGAGTGAGCGCAGGTTACCTAGTAAGAGATGGCAAACCTTCTATTTCAAGAGAGGACATTCTTTATTTCCTCAATGAGCTTGGATGGTTGTTCCAGAGAAGAAACAGTACCGGAGATTCCAGTGACACTGATTTGACATGCAAGCGTTTCAAGCATCTACTCATGTTCTCTGTCGAGAGGGATTGGACTGCATTAGTCAGAAGGCTTCTTGATATTCTTCTAGAGAGAAGCTTGGAGAAGGGAGTCATGGAAGCATTGATGAAGATGCTGTCAGAAATTCATCTGCTGAACCTGGCAGTGAAAAGAAGATGCCTCAAAATGGTAAACTTGCTTCTCCATTATCAGCAACGACACGGAGACTCTGATTCTTCCAGAGGCTACATTTTTGCTCCCAATTCAGTTGGGCCTGGTGGTATCACACCTCTGCATCTAGCAGCCGATGCTCGAGGAGCTGAAGAGTTGGTTGATGCACTGACAAATGATCCACAAGATGTAAGCATCCAAAGTTGCATTTCTTCTGATTTTATCTTTGATTTTTTTCTTTCTCGTGATGATCGGCTCAGTGTTTTAACCATGTTTATCTGTCAGATTGGGTTGAGTGCGTGGACTTCCGCTCGAGATGCAAGAGGGGTGTCTCCTTATGGTTATGCCTTGATGAAGAACCACCGTTCCTACAACAGTCTAGTTCAGAGGAAGCTATTGGACAAGTCAAAAGGTCAGGTTTCCATCCGTGTCTTAAACTCGGATAGTTTAGAAATGAGGGATTCCTGGACTTCATCATCTCGTCAAAGGTCGTGTGCCCGGTGCTCGGTTGCTGCCATGAGAAGGCCAGGTCGATTAACGGGTGGAAGGGGGTCGATTGGCCGGCCATATATCGTCTCAATCCTTCTTGTTACTGCAGTTTGTCTCTGTGTCAGCATTATCTACAGGGGCCGTCCGGAGCTGGGAAAAATTGCTCCTTTCATGTGGGAGAACATATCCTCTGGTTGGGAATAACCACACAAAAAGGAAAACATTGTTAGAGCTGCCATTCATTGAGCAGAATGAGCTGGACGAAGATGTCTCCTTTGCTAATGTGCATCCTGCAACCATAGCCAAGGATATTTTGAATTCGATCACGCTACATTGAAATCTGAAGTATACCACAATCACAAGCAGCAGGTTTTGCTAAATGACGACGATCAGTGTTTGGGATCAGAGTTTTGATTCAAGCAAACTTCAAGGGCTAAGACAGAGGGCTGCTTGGTGTCTCACTGATCTCTTACTAATTTTGAAGATGAAGGTTCTGACCTTTCCCACACTTTTTCTCAATTTTTTTGGCAAATTCTTACCGTATGATAGATTAAAAAAGTGGGATGCATATATACACTTATAGCATAAAGAAAGAGGATGCCGACTCTAAATTAGAAAAGTAAAATATTATAGCTGAAGTTTGAGTATAAAGAAATAGGATGGCATTTCTAATCTAATCTGCATGGGCTTTACGTTTTGTGTGTTGACCTCTTCATTCCGTTGGGACTTTTTGGTTAATCAGGGGACTGACATGAAACCCAGAAAGGAAATAGATCAAGGTGACGACCCTCTGTTTGGTTGTTTCTCTAACTTTTGATAGAAACCACCGACTTAGACGTGTTCTCTCCAACCATAATATGTCCTGACTGCAGATCAAGAGGTCACCGGTCCGAACCCATTGGGACCTTCCATTTTACTTATAGTTTCTTGGCAATTCCCATTTATAATAAGCCGATAATGGCTGCTGATTGATTCTAACATGGTTGGCAGAACGGCAGGCTCAAATCATTTCAGACTCATTAACTCGGTCCTTTTTCATGCCACAGTCCGTTTATTTGCCTTGTAGAATAATCAGGCATGGCTGTGACTTTGAATGATGGAGAGTGAAACTGGCCTCTCCAAGAATATTCCTCTTTGAACAATTAGACTCACGACCCTTGATTTGGCACTTTCCCTGATGGATTGCACTGTTGGAGTGGTCAAGCTCACAAAGGATCGCTGACCAAACCTTTTCCCACACAGAATGGGACCTGCTATATGGACTCCACAGGTACCCGGCAAAGGTTAGGAAGAACTAGATGCTTGAAGCAGCGCGAATTGGCCTATACAGATGTTTTAACAGCCGATTTAATAGAAGAATTGGCGTAGATCTTGCAAACTACCAAGAGATCAACTTGAGAGGTTCAAGAATACCTCTTTTAGTTGTGGTGGTGGTGGGTTTGCTCGTCGGGGCACCCCGTCGAGTCTGGTCATTTGTTTTGGTTCATCTTGTTTCATATTTAGCATCAACGTTTACCTCCAAACAACTAGAAACTGGCTTCGCCGACCCCTTTCTAGTTGCGGCATCTCCTCCCTCAAATCGCTTTGGTAACTGAAGATGGAAGGTATGATGAAATTATCATACTGCTCATTTGGGGACTTAAGTGGGAGATCATTTTAATCCCCAAGCATATATGGAGTATTGTGTAGATCTTCTCAGTTTCCATCAGGATTCCGGTGAGACGGCCACATTGTCACTGACGAGTACGTAGTTTGCCTTTCAAGGGAATGGGAAAGAATCTAGCATTTGAAGATTATTTGGGTTTACATTTTGTATGATTTCAGGACATATCATGAATGAGAATCACCTTGTTCTTTTAGTAGACTCAATAGTCCGTCACTAACGTAGGGCAACAACCATCATGGATTAAATGATAACCATCCAAATGCGCCTCCCTGGATCGTTTGGGTTCGCTCAAAATGCAATAACACTGGTCTAACATTGGATATGGTCAGTTGGGAACCAGCCCGCCAGTTTGAATCGGAACCAAACCAGTCCTGAGACTGGTTGTAACTGGAATCGACTAACCGTCATGAGAACCCTAACTGAACCATGTCTGCAACTGAACCCCAGGGGTCCCCAGATAATTCCTCCTTCCACCAGACCGGAGTCATAACCCGTTGCTCAAACCAGCAGTTGCGGTCCCAATTTATAATTTCTTTTGATTTTTTAAATTTTTTCTGGTTCTTTTGTTGTGGTTCAAACAGGAACCAGCAGTTACGAGTCCAAACTGGAACCGGTGGAACGTGGTTCACTTATAGTTCATGGTCCTAAGAGTACCATGTGCTCTCTGTTGGGTTTACCAGGAACCGGGCCTGTCTAAATATCATTATCATATATCTTTGGATCAAACCTGTAATTTCCTTTCTTGATTGCGTATCACACCCCTTCATATGATATTGTCAGAACACATCATGATATAAATTTTTTGTATCATCATTGGATTTTTAGTTTATTTATTAAATCAAAATTTATTTAATGAAACAAAACTTTGCTTCTACACATTTGAATTTAGGGTTTTAAGAAAGCTTAGGTGGGCATGAGATCAAGATGCCCACCACCTGAATCTAATGCACATCTACATCAGATCGGTTTGGTCGATCATGAATTAACTACTCTGAGATCATAACTGGTAACAAAACCCGTGTTATCTATACTTGTAGACATGGCGGCCGGTTCCAAATGGGTTTGGTGGTTCCAACTGAAACCAAATCATGTTAAGAACCAGTTGAAACCAGAACCGACGGAACTGGACCTAAAACTGGGGACCATCTGATTCTGTTTCGGTTTCACCTTTCATGGAATCGAAACCGACACAAAATAGGTTTTGTACTTTTTAGAAGTATTCTTTAAAATTTAAAGATTTGAATATTCTTTGCCAGTTTGTTTCATATAGCTCGGGATTCAAACAGGAACAGCTCAGAACTGGTGGTTCCGAAACTGGTTCTAGGTTCCAGGATCATCAAAACCAGTTATATCTACGCATGACATTATATGAATGGCCTGCGTTTCACTGGTAGATCATGATCTTCAATGCCATGATCCGCGGCTTCAAGTAAGCTTATAAAGGAAACACACATGGCTTAACTACTGTAATATGCACCTTCGGCCAATGGCTGACCTATTCATGAGTGGCGTGAGGCGGCTGCTTCACCTGAAATCTGAAGAAAAGGTGGCAAGTCTGTGTCGACGATCAAATTTGTTTTTTTTTCAAAAAAAAAGAAATTTATATGAATCGCCTCACCTGAATCTCACTCAACTAGCCGAGGAGTTTGAGCTGTGAGAGGTAACGTGATGGCTTAGAAGACAATGGACCTTTTGCACCAAAACATAGGAACTTAAAAAGTTATGAAAGAGCTTGTTAGAGCATATACAATTAAAGAGCAATACAAAAGAAATAAACATCTTTTGAATTGAAATATATAAAACGTTAAGACAATAATAAAGAATAAAATATCGATAAAAAACAGCTACACTCTACAGGCACAAGCAGCAGATGTAGTAGCTGATTATCAAAATGAATGCTTAAGCTTCGTTCTTTGGAGGTTTTAAAAATACCCGTCAACATGTACAAAATTACTCCATTCATCACTCAATTCCCCGTCACCTAAAACTCAAGAGAAAGAGATTAAATGGCTTGTGTTCCCTCTCGTGACCCACAAAACTCTTTGTCTCAATGCTCACACTTACTCCAAGGGAGAGAGAGTAAGTCGTAGAAGCAAAAAGAAGAACAGAAAGAAAGATTACATAAAGAAGAGAGAGAAATTGCAGAGAACTTATGGCAAGAAACTGAATGTGTCACCTCTCCCTCTCTCTCTCTCTCTCTCTACTTTTACCTAGATGTTCACCCTTATAAATATATTATTTATATAAAGTTCATCAAATAAGTTGACCGTTTTTAGTTACAAAGTTGTGCGTTAAGGATTTAGCATAAATGGTCCAAGTTGGGTATCATGGAAGGGTGGTGATTGTCATAAGGATGATGACTTACGTACCTGAATAGTAGCTTACACGAAGGTCACGAGTTCAATACCTGTGTGTGCATCTAATAGAAGTCTCACTTGCCTTTAAAAAAAAACTCTATAAAAATAAAAGAGATTGCACCCAAAGCATTAGAGCTCTTTAAAGGCAGCAATGGTGCTAAAGCGTTCTGCCTTTGAGCTAACGTTCTAAATATTTCAAGTGCCGGACCAACACTTGTATTATTTTTAGCTGGTAAGTTTACGGATACGTATTCTACTACTGTATATTGTCAATATGTTGTACTGAGACTTATATGACATCATACTTCGCCTCTTGTTCTGTACGCTTTTGAGGCCTAACCCAGTTGCTCAATTTATCCGTTGAACTTAGATTTCATATTAAAGACTATTCGATTCGGTTTTGGTTTTATTTTTTCTATGACATGTCTAGTGGTTGATTCACAAGTTGAATGTTGTGAGTGTAATATTGCTGGTCTGTATTTGGCTTCAATTATTCGTTATAAGAAAAAAGAAAGAAGAAGAAGAAGAATAAAAAGATATTTGAGAAATAAGACATTACATAAAACATGAACTTTCGTGCTTGGATTCGATACGGAAGATCATTCGGTTCGGTTTCGGTTCCATTTTTTTATTTTTTATTTTGTAAAATAGGTAGGCGGTTGATTTGCAAGTTGAATATCGTGAGTTCGATACTCTCGTCATACATTTGGTTTAGGCCTTTCATTGTAAAACCAAAATACGAACTTTCATGCACGTGGAACCCTCGAAGAGTACAAGAAAAATCCGTATCAACTGTGTCCAACAAAATTTGGCCTTAAGGCTGAGTATTTGTTCGTGTTGACCTGCTTTTGACGCTAAAGAATAAAACACGAAATCACCACGACTATTCTCTACTACTCAAGTCGTTAGCCGGACCCGGCCGGAAACAATGACTTCCGCTTCCCATTCCGGTCGTAACCCATCAAAAGTCAAAACCTAAGGCAGGTCAAAGCCCCCACAGGACTCTGCTTTGGCTTGTCTCAGTTTCGCCTACAAAACCTAGGGTGCAGCCCCAAAGCCCACACGAACCAGTCAACCGCACGGAATGGGTCGTACCAGCTTGGTTCATGCGTCTGGTTTCGCCCTTGCTTCCCCACCAAGCCTCCGATTCCGGGCCCTACGCACGCCGCGTCAGGCCTGACCTGTCCATGACAGCCTTCTTACGTGGCGATGACGCTGCCCCTCATATAAGAATCAAGAGCGGGGCCTTCTCCTCGTTGAATCGTCTGTTCTTCTTCGTCTTCTTCCTTTTCTTGTTTTCTTGTCTCTCACACATGATCATGGGCTCCTGCTTGTCCTCCGAAGGGGAATCGTCCCCTCAAACGGCGAAGATCATCCTCCCGAATGGGACCCTGCAAGAATTCTCAGCCGGCGTCACTGCCGAGGAGGTACTTCAGTCGAACCCGGCTTGTTTTGTCTGCGACTCCGACTCCATGAGCTACGACGAACCCATCCCGTCCTTATCCCCCCTCGAACCTCTCCAACTCGATCGTCTCTATTTCGTGCTGCCCACCACCAAGCTCAAACAGCCACTCGCCGCCTCCGACATGGCCGCCTTGGCCGTCAAGGCTAGCCTCGCCATGTCCGCACACAACAAAAAGAAAAAGAAACTGGGACGGGTCACGCCGGTCTCTGTCCGAGTGGGTTCGGGCGAGTTCAAGACAGAGAGGAAGGATCAGAGGACGACCGGCTCGGTTCGCCGGTTTCAGAGAAATGCGTCTTTGAAGGCAAAGTTTGCTTCCAGATCGTTTAAGCTTCGATTGAGTACGATTCATGAAGAAATTATCTGTTGAAGAGGCCTGACGATGGCCATAGGCCTTTGGTAGGAAGGTGTAAATATGTGGGGGTTTTGTTTCCAATAATTAATCTTTTTTTCCTCAAATAGATGAACACAATGGATGTATTTCCATTTTTTCCCTCTGAATTCTCTGTTTTCTTCGTCCAATGATGGAAAAAGCAATTCTTTGTTTGAAACGATTCTTCCCTTGAGGATAATTTCACCGCCTTTATCTCATCTCTTGAACCCACTCTGACTGATTCCTCTTTCCTACGAAATTTATTCGCACCGTCGATTGATCAAGAAAACCCGCTTGCAGAAAT
Source organism: Brasenia schreberi (assembly GCA_036023115.1). Classification (NCBI taxonomy): domain Eukaryota; kingdom Viridiplantae; phylum Streptophyta; class Magnoliopsida; order Nymphaeales; family Cabombaceae; genus Brasenia; species Brasenia schreberi. Next base: position 19,345,706 of record JAYKKT010000081.1, read on the forward strand.
CTCTCTTAAGATGAATTTTTTCTACAGAAAATGCTATGACTGGTGCATTCAATGTCCATTTATTGTCTTTTACTTTTCTCCCTCAACGCATATTATTAAATGAGGTTGCGGTGTTTGCAAGAACGGCATATTCTTCCAAGGTTTGAAATATAAGGAAAGGTTAATATTTAATGTCTTCGATGAAATGTCAAAGAGAGAAAACCATGGTTGTATTAATTAAACAGATGCGTACATGGTATGGGCGACAATTGGAGTCATGTGGATCAGTTTGACAAATTTGCTGACACATTTCTTGCAGTTCGGATTACCAACAAAGGAAAGTTCGTTATGTCTTCGATACAAATACAAACACAAACATCACTATTGCTTGAGTTGTTATCTGTAGATGGAGTGAATCTTTACTCTTACGTACGGTGAGTATGGAAGTCAAGGTACTATTCTTTTTCTAAAATCAATGGCCTGAGTGGGATCATGCGAAAACCTTTTACAACTTCTTCCCAATTTCTACCTAATCGTCGGATCCAAGACCTTCAATTTGTGTATGTTTGTGTGGGAGAAAGAGTGCGAGAGGGAGGGAGAGATGGTCAAACCGAGCTTCCGTGAACCCTCTTTTATCTTTCTTAACCTCACAGTTTCTCACTCTCCAGCTTTTTGTCCCATGGCAAAATCTGTATGACATGTATATTTTTATGATTTTTTAAAGTTCTCTCTCTATCTCTTTCTCACATATAAAAAAACTCGGAGTTGCTAGATACCCTCTCATGTCATACTCTATTAGACAATCTTTGTCATTCCTGTTATCACAGGAATGATGCAGATCTAGCCGCATGTGAATATTGATAAGATGATCGATACCATTTAGTGATGGTGATGATTAAGCGATACCATTTAGTGACGGTGATGATTAAACAATGTCTAGCATGTGAGACTGTCTAACTCTATGTATTGATCTCAATTGAATGGTGCTTAATCTATTCATGTTTGACATGATCTTACTCTTTCAACTACCTGATGTCACCCTCAACCACCTATGGTTACTCTTCAAGGCCAATAACGGTCTTTGTGATAGCAGTCGTGGTTTTGACCGATGAAAGATACTAGAAAAGAGTAACTCATAGTTTGAGCGATGGAACCATGCTAAATAGGGAATTGAGCACCATGCTTAATTAAACATAGACCAATATATATGTGTATAGAAAGAGAACGTAGTAAATACCCACACCCATAGTTATTAGTGAATTTGAGATGGAAACTCGTGATTTAATCTAAAGGATACACAAAAAGCAGAGGTTTGAATCTGTTGTGGAGGGCATGGGTTGATAAGCCCTTGCTAGGGGACCAACATGGGTTACATGGGGACAAGGGGGTGGACTCTCCCACGGTGGATCCAGAAACTTGTTTTGGGTGGAGCGGACTTCAGATTCAGGTGGAATGGACTTTAAAACTTTCCAAATCTTTTTTGAAGTTTAAATACAAAATTTTCAGAATTTCAGGCAGATTTCAGTTTTACTTACTACATGAGCATGTAATGCTTAACATGTGTAAGTCTAGGTTGTTGGTGGGAGATAAAAGTTCGGCAAACTTGTTTCCTAACAAAGTATGTGTATCTGGGACTTTTAGGATGTATATATATTTAATTTTGAAATGTTTTAGAAATGATGGGGATTTATTTTAGAAATAAAAGAACAAAAAGTTTGAATGAGCCTATTTTTAGAAGTGCATGGTAGTTAACAAATTTAGTTGAGCTTGAATGAGGGCAAGGCTCCTTTCCACGCACTCTTCCCTGTTGTGAGTTTTCTGCAGTTGGAAACAAGAAAGAATAAGAAAATTTGCAGGTGTAATCAAGACATTATAGCTAGGGGCCTTGATTCACAAGTTGCAGGTAGTGAGTTCTATTTTCAGGGTGTGCATACCTGGATATACTCAACATACTTTAAAAAAAAATGAAATTCACCATTTTTGCAGTTTTTGAAAGCAGAGAACTCTTATAAAATTTTCCACCTATTTCGTCAAATATAACATATAAGTAATGATTCTCAAGTTTCTGTTCTTGGAGAATCTACATCCTTTTTAATATAAAAACACATATTGCAGTGTGATATTTATTCGACTTTAGATGCGGAATCAGTTTTGAGGATGAGATAGATCATATATTAGAACAATAGGTATGCAAGCTTCAACAAATCTCAAAAACATTGACGGCAGAGCGTTAGCTCATCTAGCAAGCTCTCTGACTCCCACCTCACTCATGGTGAATTCACTTCCCTTGGGGTGCATGCGTGTGTGTGTGTGTTAGGCTTTGGTGCGATAAGATCACTTGTTTATTCTGTAATAATGCCTTAAAACAAACTTAAAGAAGAAACAAACCTAAGTAAGATGAATTCGGTTGCTTTAAAAGTTTTTCTTTTGTACATAAGATGAAAGCTTTTAAAATTTAGAAACTAAACTAAAATATACGTATTATGCTTGGCGGGAGGTGAGATAGATTGAGAGAACCACGCCGTTAACAAACTTAGTAATTCGCGCAGTTCAATTAAATAAGATGAGTTTGGTTGCTTTTAAAGTTATTCTTTTATAATATATCAGCTTTTAAAAGTTGGTAAAACTACAGAATACGTATTATGGTTGGTGGGAGGTGAGGTAGATGGAGAGAACCATGGCGGTCGTGTCATTTCAAGTAGCAAAAACAAAAGAAAGGACGCAGCATAATGATATTTCCCTCAAGCTCAGAGAGCGGAAAGCTGCTGAATCTCTCTTTCAAAAGCTGGGGAACGTTAACATTCTTTGACCAGCAACATCGTATCATAGTGGCTGGACCCAACAAAGAGAAAAGCCTCATGTGCATCTCTCTCTCTCTCTCTCTCATTCGCAAGATCTGAGTGGGAGCTTCTCGTTTTCCGTTTCTTCTGACACGGTGTCTTGACGATTTCTCGTTTTTTGTGACAAAGACTGAAAGAAGAAGGGAATGATCTCATAATCCCCCGTAATCTTGAATTCAAATGGCAGCTGCGCCAAATGATGCTGTTCACCTTGTTTTCCCTTTTCCTTCTTTCGACACGCGTGAAAAGACATGCACAGGAAGATTCCCACCGTTTGATGTGCCTGCGTCCAGTAAATACAAATCTGCAAAGCACTTCTCTCTCTCTCTCTCTCTCTCTCTCTCTCTCTCTCTATATATATATATATATATATATATATATATATAATATCCTTGTTTCCTACTTTCAAATTGACGGTGTCTGAAACTTAGTGATTTCTAACGAATAAATGTATCACGATACACTCTCTCTACTTTTCAAGTAAAATATATTAGTAAATAACCAACAAATGATGGGAGCTCGACTCCAAGTTGGAGGTCATGAGTTTGATACATGTCATCGGCCTCCTTATTGTACCCCACCCCCCAAAAAAAATAACAAAATAAATCAACAAATGAAGTGGTACTATCATGTTTCTTATGATATGCATAAAGACGGTTTTGAAACACTTAAAACTTATGTTAAACAATGGTTGTATGAGATTTTACTTCTTTGTTCTTTTACATAATTAATGTCATATAAAAGCTTTGATTAGCATCACAATTGACCAATTTAAAAGCCAAATCCTGTCAAATGCAATCCATATATACTATATAGATAACAACGCTTTTGGCATTTGCTTGAACGTGCCTTGATTCAGTGAATTCTTTTATAAAGGCTCTTAGAAACGTGGAGACGTTCTCGAAATCCAGCGAAAAGGAACTTGCGTTTGAAAATGTCTTTAAAGATGGACAGGTTCTCAAAAACCCTAATAAGTATTGGTTTTGCTGTTGCTGGGTGCTGCATATAATAAATCCAAGTCGACCCTTCTCTCCCTCTCTGCTTGTGTATGTATGTGAATGTGAAAGAGCATGGCAAACAGCGAGGCAGGACAACCCAGTAATACCACCAAAAGGTTCGAAGAGTCGAGAAGCAGAAAGATGAAAGCAGCACCCGTTGCTCTTGCTCCAGATAGTCTATGGTGCTGCCCCTTTCCGGCCATCACCACCACTGCCAGCAGCAGCGGCGTAAGCACTAAAGCTGTTTGCCCGGCCAATGCCAGGCCCAGCAGCAAGCAGGACATTCCCAGAAAACCCGACCCCCCCACTACCATGGAGGGCGATCAGAAGGTCACAGTGGGGTTCGGTCAACCCGAAACCAGGGACCTGCAGCTAACACTGTGCGGCAAACAAGGGGTAGCCGTCCGGGCGAGGGTGCACAAGCAAGTGTTGATTAACAAAAGCAGCTTCTTCCACACCCGCCTCTCTGGCCGCCTCAGCTCGCCGGGTCTGGTGGAGATTCGAGGCTGCGGCGACCTAGACATTTACTTGGAGACCATCGGGTTGATGTATTCTAACAATCTCAAGCATGCCCTCATGAAGCTCTCCCTCCCAAGAGTGCTGCGAATTCTCAAGGTAAGCAAAACCCCTCGTTTTCTTCTCCTTTTCCGCTGCGACGACGATGGGCTTGTTCACACAAGCATCACTATCTACAAAGGCAGTCAATATAAGACACGAACACGACTTGAAAGTCCACGATCGTGTCCATTGAAAAATTTTAAATAAAAAAAATGCTCAGGTTGACACATAAATATGATATCAACTATGACATGAAATACAAACGTTACACGCAGTTTAACCAGGGGTGAGCATTATTCGGATATGGAAATTTCGTGAAAACCGGTTCGGATCCTAAATTCTTCTGGTGTTGTACAGATCTCGAATTCCATAGGCTTCCACTGTTGCGTGGACGCATGCCTGGTCTACATGGAAGCTGTGCCATGGGTAGGGGAGGAAGAAGAGCAACAGGTCGTTGCCGCAGTGCAGAGGATCCAACCCGCAGACCCAGAAATCCAAACACTTCAAACCAATGTCCTCAGGCGGGTGCTCCCCTCCCACCGTTCGGACCCACCCATGACCCGAATCCTCCAACTCATAGAGCAAGCCACCCAAGATCGAGCCCGCGCCCAGACCCAGACCCTCCTCTGCAAGCTCGTCAATCAGGTCCGACCCGAACCCGACCCGATCTCCCCTCACACCGAGGCCTTCTACGCCGCCTGCCACGCCTGCATGCACACTCTCCTCGTCCTGTTCTCGCATATGGCCCACAAGGGAGACGCCGTTGTGGGTCCCGTACCTGACCTGGCATCCAGGCAAGCAGAGCACCTGCTGTGGGCAGTAGAGATGATCGGCGGACGAGCGGCCGACGACGTGGTGGCGTCATGGGCGGAGTTCAGCGAGCTGGCGGCGCTGCACCCTTTTGTGCCGCCGGTGGTGAGAAGGCATTCGAGCCGGGTGACGGCAGGGCTGTGCGTGGCCATTGGCAGGGGTGCGGCGTTCGCGGCGAGTGCGACGCGGTGCGCTTTGGTCCGGACATGGCTGGGACCTCTCGCGGACGAATTCCGGTGGGTCGTGACCGGGCGCGACGAGCGAGCGCAGGTCGAGGAAGGTGTGTGTCGAACGGTGCTGACTTTGCCCATGGAAGAACAGGGCGCGGTGCTAATGGAGTGGGCGAGTAGATTTGCTCGAGGAGGAAGTGATGGGTGGTTGGATCTCAGGCCTGCGTTCGAGGTGTGGTGGAAGAGAGCGTTCGTGTTTGGCAGGTAGCGCCCTCGATGATTGAGCAAGCTCGCTCTTCATCAAGTCATAAACAAATGACCAATTATTTGGTCATATAAGACATGCACTGTACATCTGTATTCTTCTCATCTGGTCGCGACTCTAGTGGGCCCGTCCTCGCGAATCCAACGTTAGCATAAGCAGGTTTATAGCTCACGTGTACGGTTGATATACGATAGTCAATCCCGTAAACTCCCCTCTTCTCCTTCTTCGTCATTGTTAATCAACTTGGTTGGCTTTGTCTCTGCAGATTGTGAATCTCAAGAAACCGTACTTTGTATTAGAAAACCTGGGAAAGAACGCCATTTAACGCAGGTATTCCTGTCCAATGATCACTACTAACTACTAATTTGTGTGTATGTTTCTGTGCATGCGTGTTTGTGTATGAGAGAGAGAGTTTTATGCATGAGTGCAATGGCGTTAATGGTTTTCCTCTGCGGAAGAAAGTTCTCGCATTATTCGATGTCTGTGGTGAAGGTACATAGTTCTGCTTGTTGCTTTTGGGGGGAAGACGAACTCCTCGATGCTCCTGAAGATGAACCTCAAGATCTGAAGCATCACCATTATCGAGAGCTGAAGGTACCGATAGGATTGTCTTTCTACACTTTCTCGAACCTGAGATACACTCTTGTATACCAAGAGCAGAACAAGATTATCTTTAAGAAACACAGAGAAGTCAATCTTATTCAATCTTCAACCAGAATCAGAGACCACCGGGTTTGATTTCAGTTCTACCTTTTTATCAAAATAGAACTGACGAATCCAAATCATCGGTTTTATTTTTTCTGAAAACAAAATTCATACTTTTTTTACTTTTCTAGCTTTCCAACAATTGAGGGCTCATAGACTAAAACCAGAATCGACAGTTTAAAACGGAGTCCTTGTTCGGTTCTAGTTCTTGGTTCTAGGAAATCCACAAACAACAGTTGAAAACCTCGAGTTCTGGTTTTCCTCGAACCGGCGATGTCTATCATCACAGTATTAATTTTCCTAGCTAGGCCCCAAATTAAACTTCTTAAACACTTATAATATACAAGCTTTTGGACCTCAAACTTTTTTGGCCACTCTGGTACTGTAAGTCCCCAAAATTTTAAAATTTTGCTTCAAGCCTCAACCGTTGTTGAGCCACTCTTGCCATCAAATTTCGTGGCATCAACTTATTGATACGTTAATATTGGCATCCAACCAGCACATGATTTACATTGAGCCAAGCTGAGGCATTCACCCCACCTAAAATTTGGAAAAATCAACTTAAAGGCTATAATCCATGGTGAAATCCATAAGCTATAATATATAACTCGCTCTACCCAAAAGAGTTTCTAAATCCGCCACTATAACCAATATTATAAGAATTAGACCTCTTCAGAAACAACAAACAACAATAACTAAGCCTTTTCTCCTACTAAAAAGGGTCCATAATTTGTATAATTCATTGTATAAAAATCCGACAAAGTTTTACACTCGTTGTCGGAAACCTAACGCAACCCTCTTTCTTTATCTGGGCTTGAGACCAATCATAAAAGGATGATCACTTACACAGGTTGAACAAATTAACATAATCAATCAAAGTGAACCAACGTGATTAGCAATTTTAGAATAACATTAAAAGCCAAACTGTGAAAACCAATAGAGTTAACAAACTAATTGAGTTCACATTAATAACTCTTGTAGATCCATCGAAAAAGTCTGGCATGCTTCTCTTTTTACTTTTTCGAATATACTTTTAAAATGTATAAACGATAGAGAGAACACAAGAAGTGTATAATGTTAGCCGCATGTAGGAACCTGCCACGAACCGAGCTCCAGCAAACTAAAAAAATCGCGTTGTTAATTCAATTCATGATGGTATTGAACATCTCTTTTAAAACTGATTCTCTTAGTGTCAATGAAAAACAAAAGAAAATCTCAAATATAGAAAATCATTTAAGAACTAACACCCTTATATAATCTAAGGTCAAAATACAAAAAAGTCCTAAACACATGAAAACCATGACATGATAATAATAAAAAGTGACTTAAAATAAATAACCCAAATATGATAAAACAATACTATTATGGACCCCAATTAATTTTGATTCAAATCCAAACCTACTACCTATACTACGATCCAAATGACTCTAAATCAAACCAAATTTGACAGTTCCAACTCCTAATCCACCTGCGATGTGAATCATCTACTGACACCCGATCAGTGTCATGTGACAAAATCTGACACGAACATGTGAAAACACCTTACATATGTTTGATAATGATAAACTCAATGAGACAAGTTCCAACCCCTAATGAATACATAATTCAAAGTAGGAGTGGCAATTTTAAACTCAAGTTGACAACCCGACCTGGAAAACCCATGTTCAGATCAGGCTTAGACACCCCAGGTCAACTAGTTCCACGGTGACCCAATGAAAGAATTTGGGTCAGGTCCGGCTGGATCCATACTCAACCCAAACCTCTCATATACGTACAAACTTTGATCATATTAGAGAGTATAGACGGTAGACGTCAAAAGCAAAAAAGAAAAAAAATATGTACTCATGCATATGTGGTGTCTTTTGCCTTTTTTATCTCAACTTTCTCCTTATTATGATATTGTTGAAATTTACAAGGATGTCAAAACATATAATATTTACAAATTTTAATCACATTATTGTATGCGCACCCAAACGTAGAGCGAGTAAAGGTTGACTCGTGTGAAGGCTTAGTCTAAAAACTGTGTGCCTCTAAAGCCTTGTATGCGCACCCAAACGTAGAGCGAGTAAAAATGAACAAGCAACGGTTGGCTCAGCCGGATTCGGCATCGTTGCTCTTTCAGCTTCGTTAAGCCAGTGAACCAAAGGCATAGAAATTTTCCATCAAGTGCAGCTCAAACAAAGCTGATCGCATGTTCATCCATCATGACGTTTCTTGAGATCGGCATGACGCACTTGGAGACAAATAACATGATGGACGGCTGCTATAATGGGAGACCATGAGGCATTGTGAAACCTGTGAGCGTGCACGCGTGCACACACACACACACATATATATATAAACAATCAATCAAGCGATTAAATGAGGTGTCTTTATATATATATATATATATATATATATATATATATATATGGATTATGTTTTACTGTGCATAATAATCGTGTATAATTCTCCATTGATATGGTTTTATTCTTTCAACCATCAGTCAACACCCTTTTATCGCCTCTAGCTATTCTTCTATTTTCAAAACCATTCTCTATTCATTAAAACCGTTACCATCATCACCAAAATTACCTTTAAAACTTTAATAAACCACTAAACTATTTATATATATAAATATTTAAGTTTTTCAAATGATTTTAGTGATAACTATGATAATTTCTGTATAAGGTGCTGAAAGGCAACGACCAGTAATTTCAGCGAAAGAACTATATCATATAAGAATTATGCATGATAAAACATCCTACGTATAAGCTATCTTTATCAAAGATTTTGCATGAAAAGATATTATTTATTTATTAAGAGAGAAGGTGGAAAAAAACTTGTGGTAGTTGTTGAGGAGCAAATGTTTCAATCAGGAAAAGTAGACAGGAAGTACCAATCGTAATTGTGGCGACCTCTATGAAAACTCAGTGCTGATGGCAGCAAGAGCTATGGGGTTAAAGGATTTAACAAAGAACACACGATTTCTTTCACCTTTGCATTATATATATATATATAAATTGAGAGTTGCTAAACACTTTCTCATGGCAAACTCTATACTCGATGATATATGTCGTTTTTGTGATCACATAAATTACATAGATCAAACCACCCGTCAATATCGACAAAAAGATTGAGGTCATTTAATATACATGAGTGATTAAACTAATTGCGAGGTAAGATGGATATCTTGGTCACCATTATCTATTGATTGGATGAACAGTAGTGATGATCATGAATAGCATAAGAGGTTGTCTAGCAGCTCCTACACACACTCTCTCTCTATATATATATACATATATATTAAAGAGAGATGCATATAAACGGTTATATAGCTTATATATATATATATAGAGAGAGAGAGAGAGAGAGTGTGTGTGAGTGTGTACACACAAGTGCACTAAGTCTTTTTTATGTCACTAAAAAAGGGTCAGTTCTACAGAGAAGCAACCATGTGGTGCTCCACTGGGTCAGCGTTGGTCCTTTTCCAAGAAAGGAAATGTTAACAAAGTTCTAGTATCGATGAGTCCAACGTATTGCTAACTTGTTGGGTTATGTGGTGGAACCCATTTGGAGACGAACCCTGATGCACATACTCACAATACAAGCATATCACGGATATAATTAAAATGGATCTGGGTATAATTCATATCAAGATGGGTTCGTATTTTTTTCTCAAATGGGTCCCTGCAGGGCCCAGTTCAAACACCTTTTTAAGGCTCAAGAATCAAGTTGTGCTACTTCGAGTAAGGAGGTGTTGACTTTGACTTTTGATAAACAGATACATGAGGAGCATCATCCACCATCCATCGCATTCATGGTAGACCACTATACCTTACCTAAGCCATGGCCAGTCTTATGTAAGTCGGAAAAGTCGAGTCCACGAAAACCTGGAACTGGAACCGAAACCGAATGACCCTGCTCTGGGTTCATGCTAGGTTTCAGTTTCAGGGTTTGGTCGAGTTTCAGCCAGTTTCTGGTCCAAGACTAAGTCCAGTTTGATTCTGGTTTCATTTGAAAAACCAAGCACTAAAAGGAAAGATTCTTGAACCGTTACCAAAATATGTTTTGGAATCATCTTTTTCGATATGTATTTGGTTTTCGAAAGGTGGAACCACAATTGAACCATGGAGGTTCCCCATTTTCAAATGGTTCCGGTTTCGACTGGTTCTTAAGGTGGTTTGCTGCTGATTTGAGCCACTGGGCGAGGTCGAAACCGGCTACCTTCGCACAGGACGTCACTGCAGCTCCAGAGCATTAGGTCACCATTAGGGCGCTCTGACATCCATATAGCAAATTCAATTTCAGAATAAACTTTTGTATCTTATTTTTAAAAAAAAGGAAGAAGAAGAAAACTCATGTAGCAAAATCAATTTTGAAATAATTTTCTGTTTTTTTGAAAAAAGATACTTTAAATTTTTTTAAAAAAAAGAAATGAGTGAAAGAAAAGTCTGAAAAGAAGTCAATACGTCATTCACCACACGACACATTCCTCACTTGGACTTCAGAGTATGAGAGGAAGAGAGTTGAGCGACCAGGCTCTTCAGTTTACTAGTTTAACGGCAATCAAAATCCCAACCATGCATTTTTATGATGGGCGACTAGGAAATTTTTTAATTTTCTAATAATTAAGATGGGCTATAATACATGACTCAAATTGCAGATCAAACTCTAGCTCATTGAATGGTTCAGATTCCAAAAGCACATTAAGAAACTATAATTCGTGTTTTATGCTTTAATTACTCTTTGTCAATAATGCCAAGTCAACGTGAAAGCGTGTTTCGGTTGGTTCGCTTCCTTCAATGAAAGGATCTCTCAAGCCCTCCCAGTAAAAGTGTCTCTTTCTTCCTCAAATGATAAAACACAACTTAAAAAAACGCATAACTAACTTCGAATTGACCTCAAACACACCTCAGTCACTTATGACTGGAGCAAAAAGAGAGATCACTCACGAGAACAAAGACAACATCACCACCACAAAAAAAGAGAGAAACCGAAGACAAGAATATAGAGAGAAGAGAATAGCATATGAGCTGCGTAATTAGGACGGACCCCTAATCACTTATTTATAGTTGCACATGTGGATCATAGATTGTAGAATTGATAAAAACAACACACCGCTTTATCCTCAACCGTCTTAATGCGAAACCGTCTAATCTTATCTCTATCCATAAAATTTTGATCATTAGATCAAAAGTTTTTCGTGCAAAAAGATAGATCAAGCCACAAGCTCAATCCGATGCACGTGTAATATAACATGTCCTCTCTAAGCTCTTTTAATTGAAGTTCATGAGTTACCAACTATATAAAAGAACATGAGTTTATCACTTAATGAATAGAGAATAAACTTTATTTTGCAAAAATACCTCGTATATTACTTTTTAAACTTTAGAACTTTTACATGCAATAATATGAAACAATATCTATCCTATGGTGCACATCAATATGAATCAACCAGTTAATTGCTCGAATTCTTTCTCCAGTACCTTTGGCTATGTCTGCAATGGCGAGAAGTCTACGTGTGATTCGTATCTCCTCTTGAGAACCCGACCACTGTCCATTCAACTCCCACGATCGGTTATCTATTCGACACTGACACAAACCGGATTGATACCACTTTTGTCATCAGGAAACCGTCACCAGGCTACTGACGGGCTCTCACGGGTAGCGATGCTTTACCTACTACAGCTCGGAGATCGTCAGAATCTTCGGCCGAATACAAGGATGTTTCCGGCAAGAAACAGCCGTCTGCCTTATCCGAAGACCTTCTGGACGCCATCCGGTCGCTGAGCGTGTACAAATTCGAGGAATTGCAGAAAGCTACCGATGGTTTCGGCAGGGAATCCTGGATCAAAGGATCGGTCTATCGTGCTACCATCAATGGAGATCTCGCGACTGTCAAGAGGATGAAAGGAGATGTTTCTAATGAGTTGAAAGTGCTAAAACAGATCAATCACTCTAACGTGATCCGGCTCTCTGGTTTCTGCCTAAACGAAGGACATACTTACCTTGTTTTCGAGTTCGCTGAAAATGGATCCCTCGCTGATTGGATTCATGGTGATAGGCACTGAGAAGAAGATGACAGATCATGGTCAGCGAGCAATGGGTGCCTTAGCTGTAAGCAGAGAATACAGATTGCTTGTGATGTAGCACATGAACTCAACTATCTTCACAACTACACCGATCCGGTACACATTCACAAGGATCTCAAGAGTAGTAACATACTCTTGAATGACAAATTCAGAGCGAAAATTGCGAATTTTGGATTGGCGAGATCTGTGGAGAACAATCAAAATGGTCTGCAATTGACTCGGCATGTCGTGGCACTCAAGGTTACATGGCGCCGGAGTACCTGGAGCACGAGTTGATCACAACCAAGCTTGATGTTTATGCGTTTGGGGTGGTATTGCTCGAGTTGCTTTCAGGGAGAGGGGCTGTACTGGATGAGGGTTCCGGACAACAGAAAGGAGAATTGCTGTTATCTGCGGCCATTGGACTGATCCTCGACAGTGCCGATGCGAAGGAGAAGCTTCAGAGTTTCATTGATCCTGGTCTAGGAAGTGATTACCCCTTGAATGTAGGCTTTGTTATTGTTAATCTAGCAAGGAAGTGCATAGCAGATGACCCGAATTCTCGGCCCTCCATGACCGATGTGCTTATGATGCTTTCAGCTTCACTGGGTTGGAATTCGTCGTCGGCTGTTTCAACATATGGATCCAACAGTTCATGACATATAGCCAAAGGCCCAAAGCCATTTTTCAATTATCTGTATGTTGTGGCGCTGTATTTCAGTTCATTAATGTAATTGCCTTCTTCTGCACACCTCCTTCCTCTGAAATGAGTATATCTTCACATGCTTCCTCACGATAAATTTGTGAATCTCTGTTATGTAAGTGCTGTGGTCTACATGGATTCTTTAGTCGTTCTTATGCTCAATATATTTGAATTTAGCTCCTTTAAAAGCAAGTATATGCTTTCTTGTGCCTTCTTAATAGAGATCATCTCTCTAAATGTCAAACCATCTTAACCACGTTTCTTTCATAGGTTCTGAAATTCAAATCCAAGTGCCTCTTTTCATTTATCAGTATGATATAGCTGAAAACTTACAACAAGACCATGAGCAACGCGTTGCCCTTATTCTCTAGTAGTTCCGACCCTTTATCTGGATCGTCATTTGGAACCTCAGTGTCACCTTGCTGCTAACATGACATGAATGACATGCTTCGATGCGAGATCATGTTCTCCAGAATCACCTGAACCATCCTTGTCTATCTATAGGGTCAGACTTCGTCGAAAGCATGACCTGAACCTACAAAACCCGGTTTCTGAGACCGTGTTCAACCAAATCGAAATAAAAATCAGGCCTTTACCCACAAGGCGAGGATTGAGCATAGGAGTCGCATGCACGCAAACTGAAACACAAAGTCCTTTTCTCACGGTACGTGAGGCCGGCCATTTCATGGTATGAAATTGGGTCAGAGATAGCAATTGTAAATGGATCAGAGTCAATACAAATATGTCTTCACAAAATCCAACTATTGGGACATTAGGGTAGAGTCACTGGTGCGATATGAAGGACAGAACTAAATCCGAAAGATCCATTCTAATCAAATTCAGATATCCACTATTGATCAGATATTTTGAGCATCCATCAGATAAATCCGAAAATTTCCAATCCAATTTGAAAAATAGTACTTGTATGTGGTTTTGCATTAGGAAAACAAGTTAATCAGATTAAGGGTTGGTTTGGATATTGGATATATGCAGTACAACATTTTCAATCACCAGTGCTTGTGTTAGATGAAGATTATTGGCCTTTGGCTTTGGGTAAAGTTTTTCAATCACCAGTATGCATTTTCCATTTTCTTCTCTTCTTTCACTAACTGATAAGATTAAGTCTGTCAACATGATAAATATGCAAATCTTTAAAATTGGTAATCCACTTGAAGACATACAGGAATGTGCGTGTGTGTGTGTGAGAGAGAGAGAGAGAGAACAACCTCAAAGCTCAGATATGGAACAAAATATGGTGCTTCTTTCCAAGGGGAGATCCGTCAAATTATATAGCATAGATTTAGATGTTTATTACGAGGAAGCATCACAATATTCCACTCTCAATAGTTTAACTGCTCGCATTATACGCACTACAGAGGAAAGGAGATGTGCACGAGAAGGCAAATACATTATCTTCTAAATCAACTTAAATACAAACAGTGCACCACAAAAGAAATTTGAAAATGGCTACCGCTACCTGTTATGAACTGTTGGATCCATATGTTGAAACACCTGATCACAACGTTGATGAATTCCTGTCACGAGAAGCTGAAAGGATCATAAGCACATTAGTCATGGAGGGCCAGGAATTAAGGTCATCTGCTATGCACTTCCTTGCTAGATGAGAGACAACAAGGGCTACCTCCCAAGGGCAATCACTTCCAAGGCCAGGATCCATAAAACCTCGAAGCTTCTCCTTTGCATTGTCACTGTCGAGTATAGGCCCAATGGCCTCAGATAGCAGAACTCTTATTTTGCTCGGAATTCTGAACTGCTTCTTTCCCTAAAAGCAACTCAAGCAATACCACTCCAAAACCATAAACATCAAGCTTGGTTGTGATCAAACCGTGTTCCAGGTTCTCCAGCGCCATGTAACCTTGAGTGCCCACTACATGCCGAGTTGCAGACTATTTTGATCGTTCTCCACCGATCTCGCCAATCCAAAATTCAAAATTTTGGCTCTTAATTTGTCATCCAAGAGTATGCTACTTCTCTTGAGATACTTGTGAATGGTATCGGATTGATATAGTTGTTGGCAAAAATAGTAGACATACATCCATAATAAACCAATATGTAACAAATTTAAGTATGCCCCAATTATAAACAACAGCCGCAAATTCAAAATAAGTCATAATAAAGTAGTAGACATACATCTAACATTCATCCATAACAAAAGTAGAAACAAAATCAGCTAATATGTACAAGTACCTATGCCTTCCTCAAAGGATAAAAATCACACACAACTCGAAGAGCACGTACCTAACTTCGAACATACCTTGAACACCTCACTCACCTATGATTGGAGAAAGGAAGATTATGGAAACTATCACGAACAAAAGAAACAAAGGGAATCGGGAGAATAGAAAGTGCAGAAAGGCGGTCTTCAGGATTATCCGCCATAATCTCATATTTATAATACGCATGATGGATCACGGATCCTGTATTCGATCTTATCGTTGTGACTAATGAGATTCATAACCATTCATGCTCCACCTTATGCAGAATTGTTCTCCCTTATCTCTATCGTAAAAAGTTTTGACCGTTTGATCAAATGTTTTTCGTTCAAAAAGATAAATCAAAAACAATTCTCGTACTCAAACCTAACCGGACATACGGGTGGTCTAGCATATCCACTCCATCCTCTTTCAACTAGTTGGTAAAAGAAAATATGAGTTTGTACGTGACTAAACTTTGCCTACACTTTGTATCACATGCACGTGTCCCTCGCATGTAACTTTTTAGGCTTGGACTTTCACATCTATCAAATATGCGAAAATTGATCAGCTTCTAGCTAAGATCATGATATGTATCTATTTCTTGTGCCCTTACCATGAATCCGATCACTCAGAACCGTTTTTGGCGAACTCATAAACAAGATACGTGTTCCCCTCGTGTATGCAGAAACCAGAGAGCCTAATCACGTTAGCGTGGTTGATATGCTTCACCACTTTCAACTCATTAGAAACCTCTCCTTTCATCCTCTCCATCGCCGTTGATGGTGGCAAGGTAAAGGGATGCTTTGATCAGAGAGTCTCGGCCAAAACCATCAGTATCTTTCCGCAATTCCTCGAATTTTATACACAGTCGACGACAGGATGGCGTCCAGAAGGTCTTTCGATATGGCAGGCGTCGGTTTCTTGCCGGAATCATCTCCATATACGGCAAAAGATCGGGCCGATTTCGGAGCTGTAGTAGGCAGACTATGGCCCCTGCCGAGCGGCAACGAGAGCAGAAGAGCAAACCAGAAACGATGAGGAGGCGAAGGACTACGAGTCCAATTCCGACATCGACGAAAACCCATTTCTTGTTAGAGCCGTTACCGTCTCCGGCACCGGGATCAGGCTTTACGATGATGATGGCGGCGAAATATCGGCCTTTTGATAAAACGAGGGTTCGTTCCTCAAAGGGATCAAAAGGGGAGTGAAGTAAAAGATGGTAGTACCCTCAGTGATTTCATTGCCCTCAAGAATCCTTTGTTCAAGAATACCGTCTCCCTTGGCGAGAGGGTACGTCAACAACTACTTTATTCCATTTCCGATCTGCTTTCCGGTAGGACAAGCGCACCTCACGGGCACAACGATCTTCGGTTCCCTCGTAAGGCTCCTGGAATCATAAGGATTCTATGCCATGAGGGCCTGGCACGTCGAGAGAGCTTCATAGGTGTTGTTAGCAATGATGAAACAAGTATCCTCATCCTGTAACGTGTAAGACGCGTTGGATTGGTAGTACCTGCCGGAGCAGGAGCACTTCACCGGAACTGAGACCTCAGTGTTAGTGGGGAGTGCCTGAAAGGCGTCGGAAATGTTGTTGATTTGCACAATCCGGTCGGCATCAGCGCCGAGAAGAAGGGCTATGGTGGCGGGTGAGTTGATGGTTGTTATTTGGGTTCTCAGAGGAGATATGAATCACAGGAAGGCTTGTGATCATTGCAGACATAGCCGAAGGTGTTGGAGTAATTCCGTTCACAATCCAGCTGGGTGTTGTTGAGATAGACTTGCTGGGCACGTAAACAAGAGATGAACAAGCAGAAAAACCAAAGGAACAATGCGTGGGGGCTCATCGTTGTTCCTTTGGTTTGGTCTATTAGTTACATACTAGGTCCAATGAAAACACATCGACCACGGTGGTGTTATTACAAGAGCCCGATTCCTTAAATAAATGGCCTGGTCTTTATTGATGTTCAACTATTATGCGTATTCCAATCCGCTCCTGAAAACAAAAGTTTGAAATATACCTGAAAATCGAAACCACTTGGAAGCTCATAATAACAACAGAACAGCGTTACATGAATCAACATTGGATCTTTATACAATTAGTATAATGTCTAGCTCCAGTCAATAACAAATAACCAAAGAAGGTTTTATGTAATAAAGAGACTGAGAAGAGACGCAATATCGCACCCAATGAATTATGTTCTCAATGTTGTTCCAAACTTCCGTGAGCTATTCTTGAAAAGGAAAATCTAAAATAATTTTGGATCGGAGCACAACTTTCCAAATCCTTTGAACCAGAAAATGCAGCCAAATTCTTGTCAACGTTGAATCTGTCAATGTTTCTCCACACTACCAATATGCCCTTAATGCACGCTATTAAACATATCAATAGGAAACAATTGCAGATGAAGCATGAAACAACACAAAGTAGAATATGTTTTTCCGACTGATCATCATTTGTTAACAATTTGGTATCGACCTAACAAGCATATGTACTGAAGGTCGTAAGAAGATCACTACGCAACAGCTACAAGTAACAAATGAAGCACCTCATTTGGTGAGGAAAGTGCAAAATCATACAAAAGAAGTTTGAACTAGTGCACCCTCTCAAGTTCTGCTGCTCAACTGCAACGACTGCAAGACCACTAATACCCCACGTATTTTAGATGATAACCTACAGTAAAAGCAAATGGTCCGCTTTAGATTGCAAGTCCAAGAATACCTTCATTCAGAAAATCATTGTTGAAGGTCCACGATCACCAGGATGAATGCGCATGAAATTGGATACTTAGTCATGCTTGCATTTGACAAAGATTTGCTTGCTGATTGATATTGTTGCATAGATGGTTAATCCAAATGTTAAAGCCAGACCTGATAAACAAACATGCCTTGAAGTTATGGAGAGGAGTAGACAATAAACTCGTAAAGTTCAAGATGAGTGAATGTGGGCAACTAAAGTTGGGCACGTATTAAAGACAGAAGTTCTTCAGCCATTCATATGTGTATGTGCTCGTACACGTGGGTGATGAAAACACAGTAACGGTGTGTGTGAGAGAGAGGGGGGGTTCAATCTCCAAAGGAAAGGCTTTTACCCAGCAAAGATCCAAAGAATACAATGGCCAACCGGTGTCTATCAACCCAAGGAAGATCAACCTCAAGAGAACAGTGGTGCAAGTAACCTCCTGCTTTGGCGTGGACTTGAGATTGAGCTTGGTATGAACCGTCTTTTTGCAATTCTGATAACCGTATCATTATCTTGTTAACAGGATCTCCATTCACGTCTCTCAACTCTAGGTTTACAGATACAGGATCTGCATCCCAATCTATTTCAATGGCACCAAAGTTTGGTTTGGCTGCACAAAATTAAGGAAATTTCAACAATCAGAGATTGCCTCCAGAAATTAAAAATATATATTGACACGAAGATATCAATCTGACTATTATAAAAGCAGCAGTGTGAAACTTTGATTTGTCTTAACGGATGTAAATTAAGAAGCCAGTGAACGGTAACATAGAATTTTTACAATAGCTACCTCCCTTCCAAGAAACTATTCTATTGGCAAACTATTTCACTTGTCTGAACAACTGCAAAGCAGTTATTTAGAGCTTCGTGTGAATCAATAAATTACTTGATCCTAACAATTATGTTGCACTTCTCAACAAATTGATAAATACTTTAGGTGTTGAACCCTGTGCAGTTTGAGGGAAACATGCAAAAAGTGACCTTTGCAGACGCTTCTCAGGTTTAAAGTTTAAACTACATATAACATATGCACCACTCTTAACTACATAATTTTTCCAAATAAAACTTGACTCTTAGGCACTAATATATGCATCAATTTCCACTACAAGTAATAAAGGCCAATCAGGGTTGTTTTCTCAAGCTTGAAGTTATACTGTAAAGTGGGTGTTGTTACTGACATA
Organism: Brasenia schreberi; assembly: GCA_036023115.1. Taxonomy (NCBI): domain Eukaryota; kingdom Viridiplantae; phylum Streptophyta; class Magnoliopsida; order Nymphaeales; family Cabombaceae; genus Brasenia; species Brasenia schreberi. The sequence continues at coordinate 19,364,924 of JAYKKT010000081.1, forward strand.
TGGTAAAGTCTCTGAAAAGAACACTCAACTTAAGGATAACCTCACTATCCCTGTTACACATAGATAGGAGTTCAGATAATAAATTATCAGAGAAACAAAGCCAAACAAACAAATTTGCAAGTTTTCCATTGTCAAGCGATTTGTGGCTTCAATGGTGTAAACATGTCAAATCATAAAACAGAGACGAGGAGTGAAAGAGAAAAACCTAATGCAGGTACCTAAATTCATAGCATAATCTCTTTAAGATGTTCATGAATGCTACTCCCTCCAACTATCTCTATATGAAGACGTGCATGGAACATGTAAGCAAAGTCTCCTGCGACAAAATAACTCATTTCTTGTAGATACTTTCATAAAATAATATTTGCATTACCAACAAATAGATATACAACTTTAGGTCTTCATATCAGTCTAATAGTAAGTTTTGGTGAAAAACCTAAAAGGGAACTTGTATAAATTTCTCAGGTTTAAAATACTTACTGTATGTGCATGATCTATATCGACAATTTCCCCCGTAAACCCTCATTGTACTAGGCACCAACCATGCAGCAGCTCTCACTAGAAATGAGAGGCAACGGGGGAGTGCTTGCTCAACAGATTGTGAAAGCCCACTTGAAGTTGTATCATAAAGTGGGTATCCAGTGCCACAGTCAAAACGTGTAATTTCTCCAAAATGAACATCTCCACTTATGAAGAAGACCCCACTTCTCTGTTACAAAAAAATAGGAGTTTACAAATCCACAAGTTGGAGAACGAAAGTACAAAATCATCAAGAAAGCTTTGAAGATTTTGATGTCAAATAGTTATTGGCTTCAGTAGAAGCATATGAAACCATAAAGGAGACGCTGTAACAGAAGAAAGAGCAATCTGGTGGAATTTTTAGAGTCCATGACGAGAATTAGTGCAATCTCTTTAAATAAATATGTTCACGAACATTGCTATCTGCTATAAGCTTCAGAAGTCTTGCTCTTTCCTTGGGAAAACGTGCCCAAGATTCCAGGTTAAATAAAGGACTTGCAACAGCAGTCATGTTTGATATAACCTGCAAATAAATAAAAACCCAAATTAGATGTAACATTAATAGCTAAAGGAGTCTGTCAGAATTCCTGTTTTTCTTTAGTTTTGGCACTGCAATCATGGTAATTTTTGCCTCTGCCGCTTTCCTAATGTCACCAAAATATAAAATGCATGGCTGTATATGTGAAAATTCTCAAGTTTGAAAATCTAATTGGCGCACTACAGAATGCAGTTTTTTACTGCAGATATGAGTATACAAGTCTCTCATGTAATTGGTGTGCTACAGGTCACAAATAGTTACTCATATAGAAAAAGCTCTGGCCAATGGAATATCAGGTTCGATTATTGAGTCTTTGGACTTGGAGGATTGGAATTTCCCTTCCGCTCTCCGTTCCCTCATTCTGTTTACTAGTCCTCTGTTTAGAGAGGGATCTGTATTGCCCATCTCAACAAGAAGTCCACCCTCAAAATGCTACACAGAGCTGGTTAGAAGTCACTGATGGCCCCTGAATGCTGAGGTGTCTTCCAATTCTTGGAGGAAATGCAATGAGGCCATTATAGCAGGAGGCCTGCAGCCACTGAAGGATTATCTGGAACTCCTCCATTGGCACCGGTTGCACATCAAGCTCAAACCAAGTACCTTTTCTAACTCCCGCTATTTGGTTGAGGATGGAAGAGAAGATCTATAACCCAGATCTCTAAGATGTATTATCCACATTCACATACATTCGCTTTTGATTAAGAATCATTAGGAGTTTAAGAGTTCTGTTTTGATTTCATTGTAATAGCTTTCTATAATCATTAGAGATTTAGAACAACAACAACAACTAAGCCTTTTCCTATCAGTAGGTTGGAGAAAAAGCAAAGGAGATAGAGGACACAAGTTTTAAATTATAGTACTCACATAAGAAAAATGCTCAAAACGGAGTTATTATTATTGTAAATAAAGATTTAAAGGATAGTGTGGTAGACATACAACGATATGGTGAGCGAATCATGACATTGAAATTAGTGTTAGGAGCAGAGATTTTGAATATAGTTTGTGCTTACGCATCCCAAGTATGACTAGAAGATAGTATAAAGACAGCTTTTTGGGAAGAGTTAGATAAGGTGATTCAAAGGATTCTACAAAGGGAGATGATTTGTTTAGGAGGAGACTTAAATGGACATGTCGGTAAAGAGGTATTAGGATATCAAGGTATTCATGGAAACTTTGGTTTTGGGGATATAAATGAGGAAGGTAAAGAGATTTTAAATTTTGCTATGGCATTTGATCTCCTTATAGTCAATACAATCTTCAAAAACCGAGATGAACATTTAATTACTTATCAGAGTGGCTTTTCACAAACACAAATTGATTACTTTATTTGTAGAAAAAAAATAGAGCGTGTTATAAAGATTGCAAGGTAATTCCAGGAGAAACCTTAACCACCCAACATCGACTTTTAGTTATGGATTTACAAATAAAAAAATGGACAAAGAAGGAAAGAGTGCATCGAGCTATTCAGACTAAATGGTGGAACCTCAAAAGCGAGAAAGAATATATATTTAAACATAAAGTTCTTAAGGAGACTTTTGGAATTATGTTGGTATACCTTATGATATGTGGAACAATATGGCTATACATATTAGGAAAGTGGCGAAAGATGTGTTAGGTGTATCTAAGGAAGGTGTACCGGCACAAAAAGAAGCTTAGTGGTGGAGTGAAGTTGTACAAAATAAAATCAAGGCAAACAAGGCATGTTACAAATTACATTATGCTAAGAAAACTAGTAAAACTTTTGAGGCTTATAAGAAAGCAAAGGATGAAGCGAAAAAGGCCGTCATTAAAGTGAAAGTTAAAATTTTGGAGGATTTATATAAAAAAAAAACTCAACTCAAAAGGGGGTGAATGAGATGTTTTTAGGATAGCTAGGGCTAGAGATAAGAAAACTAAAGATCTTAATTATATTAGAATCAAAGACGAGAATGAAAAAATTCTAGTGGTAAATGATGATATAAGAAATAGATGAAAAAACTATTTTTATAAGCTTTTTAATGAAAAAAAGATAGAGTTAGCCAAATCAAAAAAGTTATATAAACCACAATTTATACCGACGTATTCAAAAGAATGAAGTCAAAGAGGCTCTTAAACATATGAAGGGTAGTAAATCGATAGGACCACATAATATTCCTATAGAAGTTTGAAAAATACTAGGAGAAATAGGAATCACTTGGCTCATAAGACTATTTAATGAAATATGGAGAAACTAAAAGATTCCCTAGGAATGGAGAGTGAGTCCACTTATACCCCTATATAAGAACAAGAGAGACATTTAGAATTGTGTGAATTATCAATGTATCAAGTTAATGAGCCATACTATGAAATTATGAGAAAGAATTATCGAGCGTAGGCTAAGAAAAGTATCAAGTACAATAGAGAACCAATTTGGATTCATGCCAGACAGATCTACTGTTGAAGCGATTCACCTTTTGAGACGTCTTATGAAATATTTTAGAGCAAAAAAGAAAGACCTTCACATGATATTTATTGATCTAGAAAAAGCTTACGATAGGGTACCGAGAAAGGTTTTTTGGAGAACTTTGGAAAAAGAGGTATCCCATTGACATATATTAACCTTATAAGAGACATGAATGATGGTGCAAAAACATATGTGAGGACTCATGAAGGAATGACAAACTTCTTTGAAGTTAATATTGGGTTAAATCAAGGATAACTTTAAGTTCATACTTATTTATAATTGATGAGTTAACAAAACATATTCAAGATAAAGTACCTTGGTGTATGTTATTTGCATATGACATTGTGTTAGTGGAGAAGTCTAAGGAAAAAGTTAATAGAAAATTAAAATTATGAAAATTAGTTTATTTTAGTTTACTTGAGTTTGTAGCTTTTCTCATCTCTATCTTAATGTTACGGGCATCTCTCATTCTCTTCTTCCTTATCTTCTTCTAGTCATAGTTTTCCATCATCCCTATTGAAGCTCTTCACTGCAGCCGTTCACGCTCATGAGCTGCATCACACCACAGGCCCTCCAGTCCGATTAAAGGTCAAACCGACTTCCATCCAGGCATGGGCAACACTGTCGACCTTCTCCCCTGACAGTCTATCCTGACGAATAATCACTGCCATACTTGTCCCCGGATGTCCTTTCCCTCACTTGAGAATTGCCAAAGAAATGTCCCTATTCACTGGCATTTCTTCAGTAAACCAGTCGTCCCTTTCCATCGTGTTTAATTTGTCCATTGGGTGGTGACACACTGCCTCAATTTTCGTGCCAAACCCGCATATTGACTTAAGTTTAATCAAATTCAAGGACAAGCCACAAGGGACTCAAATCTAGTTAAGTCCAGGTCACATCAGGTGGTGACATACTATGACGAAGATATTTTCCATTTCAATAAACCATAATTTGCTAGAAATTGTACAGCATTAAGGCATCGATCCCTTTCCCTAAACCAAGTACAACGCTTCTCCTTGGGCAGTTAGTTTGGTGCCATATAAATCAAAGCACTTAAATGAGGTGAATTCTGTAACCAAGTTGGATACAACATGACCTAGGCTTGGCCCACATGACAACAAAAGAAAGTCGGGTTCATTAGCAATCATAGGCACCGACAATTGAAATTGTTCTAAGGCACTGCCAACAAAAACAACATACAAATTCTAAAATATTTTAAAACATCTCCCAATAACACACTTAACATGCAAAAATGTTCTCCAGCAGCTATAAAGAACAAAAAATCAGCATAACATGTTTCATATTTTACCAATAAGACCAATGTTTGAATTTTTTAACTCGCATACCTGAATAGAAGAAGCAATTACGGTAATCTCTGTTGCAGAAGAACTCAACTCATTTTCTAACCAAACCCACTGTGAACTCCCCAATATGGTTCCATCACTAGAGATAGGATCTCTGTGGTATCTTGTATCCAGAAGAATCACCTGATGGTAACAAATCCATCTCAGAACACGGATTGTTGAAATTAATTTCATAGAAAATGTATACACTAAATGATTTTTACACAACTTGGTGTGAGTAAAGTAACTCCGCCCATGTAAGGGATCACTCTTGTATAGCCGGTCTTAAGCCCGGATAAAGGAAGATGTTTGTGTTAGGCTTCCGACAGCCAGCGTAAAACTTTGTCAGATTTTTATACTATACATTACACAAATTATGAGCATTGTTTTGGGACGTTCCCGCCTAGTGACGCGCTGCAGAGTCCGAATGTAGTGAAAAGTAAGCAAGGCCACTACATTTTCGCATAAATGTAGTAAATCAATTGTAAAGAGGATTCTCACATTATGGATGGGTATGGGAAGCTAGTCCTAGATAATAAGATTCGTATTGGTTCTTGGAATATCGGCACATTACCCGGTAAGCTAATGTAGGTGGTAGATACTATGATTCGGAGAAAGATTCATATTCTATGTTTAAAGAGACAAAGTGGATTGAAGAAAAAGCAAAGGAGATTGAAGATAAAGGTTTTAAATTATGGTACTAAGTAAGAAAAAGGCTCGAAACAGAGTTAGTATTATAATAAATAAAGATTTAAAGAATAGTGTAATAGACATACAATGATATGGTAAGTGAATCATGACGTTGAAATTAGTGTTAGAAGAAGAGGTTTTAAATATAGTTTGTGCTTACGTACCTCAAGTAGGACTAGAAGATAGTATAAAGATAGCTTTTGGGGAAGAGTTAGATAAGGTGATTCAAAAGATTCTACAAAGGGAGATGATTTGTTTAGGAAGAGACTTAAATGAACATGTCGGTAAAGAGGCATTAGGATATCAAGGTATTCATGGAAAATTTGATTTTGGGGATATAAATGAGGAAGGTAGGGAGATTTTAAATTTTGCTATAGCATTTGATCTCTTTATAGTCCATACAATCTTCAAAAAATGAGATGAACATTTAATTACTTATAAGAGTGGCTTATCACAAACACAAATTAATTACTTTATTTGTAGAAAAAAAATAGAGTGTGTTGTAAAGATTGCAAGATAATTCCAGGAGAAAGCTTAATCACCTAACATCGACTTTTAATTATGGATTTACAAATTAAAAAATGGACAAAGAAGAAAAGAGTGCATCGAGCTATTTGGACTATATGGTAGAACATCAAAAGCGAGAAAGAAGATATATTTAAACAGAAAGTCCTTCAAGGAGATGCTTGGAATTATGTTGGTACACCTTATGATATATGGAACAATATGGCTATACATATTACTAAAGTGGCGAAAGATGTGTTAGGTGAATCTAAAGGAGGTGTACCGGCACAAAAAGAAGCTTAGTGGTGGAGTGAAGTAGTGCAAAATAAAATAAAGCAAAGATGGCATGTTATAAATTACATTATGCTAAGAAAACTAGTAAAACTTTAATAAATTACATTATGCTAAGAAAACTAGTAAAACTTTAGAGGCTTATAAGAAAGCAAAGAAAGAAGCAAAAAATACCATCAATGAAGCAAAAGCTAAAATTTAGGAGGATTTATATAAAAAAACTAACTCAAAAGAGGGTGAAAGAGATATTTTTAGGATAGCTAGGGCTAGAGATAAGAAAACTAAAGATGTTAATTTTGTTAGATACATCAAAGACGAGGATGAAAAAATTCTAGTGGCAAATAATGATATAAAAAATAGATGAAAAAACTATTTTTATAAGCTTTTTAATAAAAATAAAGATGTTAGTATTAGCTTAGGAGAGTTAGCCAAATCAAAAAAGTATATAAACCACAATTTCTACCGACATATTCAAAAGAATGAAGTCAAAGAGGCTCTTAAACAGTGTTATCCATATTGCACCGTATCATACGATATGGTGCGATACGTACCACGATACGATACACCTTATAGTATCGCAAATGTGAACTTATCGCTCTCTATCGTGCGATACGGGTCGTATCGCACGATACGACCAGGGACCCTTTACCGAACGGAAACCCACATTTTTGCAGGTTTTCTTGGTTTCTTCAAAGCTCCCTAAGCCTTCTTTCGGTGGTTCTTCCCCTTCTTGGTGTTCAAGGCTCCAAAATTGACATCTACGGTGTTCATGCCCTAACTCGGATTTTGGTATATTTTTTATGTTTTTTTCATTTTTTTCCTTTTTATTTGTTGTTTTTTTGTGTTATTTGTATTTTTTTTAATAACAAAATATAAAGTTATTAAGTGTGTGGATATGATTTTTATTGCATTCATAAAGTAGGAGACACTCTATTTCAGTGTTATTTGAAAATTAGGGATTTATGAAGTGCTTTTATTTTTAGGTTTTTTATTGAATTAAAATGCTAAGTGAGATAGCAGGAAGGGGTGGTAGAGACTCCCATTCTAAGTCTGATGATCCGACATGACAGTAGGGTACACTAGTTGAGGGTTCAAGATTAAAGATCAGATGTTTATTTTGTGAGAGGGTGGTTAGTGGTGGAATTTCACGATTGAAACACCACCTAGCAGGGATTAGAAAAGAAGTTGCTTCTTGCACAAGCAGAGTTAGAAGTTTGCCAGAAGGTATTAAATGGCATTGTCTTCAGATTATTGAGAGTATACATGAGAGAAGACAACAAAAGGATGATTTGGAGATGTTTGAAGAATATATGATGATATTGGATTTGGATTCACTGGTAGTTTGCCTTCATATTCCAGAACAGAGATAGGTAGTAGCAGTTTACGACCACCTAGTAGGAGAAAGAAGGTTGCTAAAGACATTGGAGGTGGTAGAAGAGGAAGTTCAGGCAGGAGTAGAGGAAGAGTTGCTTCTAGCGTACATTTATTTTTTCCTCCTACCACTACACCTAGTGCTCAGCCTAGAATTTGTACTGCTATGGCTTCAAAACAACTGCATGATCAGGTAGACCTTGTAGTGGGCAGATGGTTTTATAATGCATGCATTCCATTCAATGCAGCAAACAGTTTTCATTTTAAAGCAATGGCAGATGAAATTGCTAACATTGGTCCAGGATTCAAGATGCCCTCCTATCAGAAGTTGAGAGGAAAGATCTTAGAAAAGACCGTCATTGAAGTGCAAGAATATTGTTCGACATTGAGACAGTCATGGAAAAAGACAGGTTGCACTATCATCGCAGATGGATGGATAGATAGGTGAGGAAGGACCTTGCTAAACTTTCTTATCTAATGTCCTAAAGGACTTATTTTTTGAGATCTTTGGATATGTCAGAGGAGAGACATACTGCGGAGATCCTACAACAAGAATTTGATAAGGTGATATGCGAGATTGGGCTAGAGAATGTAGTCAAATTAATTACAAATAATGCAGCTAACTACAAAGCAGTTAGAAAGGAGTTAGCTGATACTTATTTGACTTTCTACTGGACACCATGTGCAGCCCATTGTTTAGATCTCATCCTTGAGGATATTGGTGAGATCGATGAGATAAAGGCAGCAACTGAGTGTTGCCAAGATATCACAAAATTCATTTACAACCATTAATTTGTTTTGTGTATGATAAGGAGATATATAGAAGGTGCAGAGCTTCTTCGAAGAGCTGCAACTCGGTTTGTAACAAACTTCTTATCTGTACAGAGTATTGTGAGACAGAAGCAAGTATTTAAGAGAATGTTCTCCTTGAGTGATAATAATTTACAGAGTTGCCTCAGAACAGAAGAAACCGAAAGTTAAATGAGATTTTCAAGACAGTCTTGAGGAGTACATTTTGGAATGCATGTGTTAGACTATTGAGGATTACATGTTCATTAGTCAAGGTTTTGAGATTGGCTGATAGCGAGGAGAAACAATCTATGGGCTACCTTTATGAAGACATGGATAGGGCAAAAGAAGCCATTAGAAATAATTTTAATGGAAAAAAGAGAGATTATGTGCCCGTGTGTAAAATTATTGATAATAGATGGAATAAACAATTGCATCAGCCTATTCATGTAGCACCATATTATCTAAACCCATCATTGAGGTACTCAGCAAGCTTTAAATGGGACGATGTGGTTAATCGAGGCATCATTGATTATATAGATAGATTAGTCACTGATGAGAGCAGAGCCGATGCTATACATCGAGAGATGGAGATATATGATAATGCTCTTTACTTAATGAGTTTGCCTATAGCAATTCACAACCGCACTACTATGCGTCTAGGTAAATTGTTTATCTTCGTATTTAAGTTTCTTAAATCAACTTGTCTTATATTATTATGGATTATGTCTCTAATGTTTGTCTTTTTCTACAGATGTTTGGTATAATAGGTTTGGAACTTATTGCCCGAACCTTAAAGATTTTGCAGTCAAAGTTTTGAGTCAAACCTGTAGTGCAATTGGTTGTGAAAGTAATTGGAGTGTCTTTGAACACATCCATAGAAAAAAGCGCAATAGGTTGGAACATAAGCGACTGAATGATTTAGTTTTTATTCGTTGTAACATGCGCCTTCGTGAAAGGTAATGTTATATTACTTAGTACTTAAATGTTCAATTCAATAAATTGTTTGACTTCAATTATTAATATTATTTACTAATTATTTATCTTTCTTTGTTCTAGGCAATTAAAAAAAGTAAATAGACAAGAAAGTCAATTTGATCCAATAAGTTTAGATAATTTTGATATATTAGAAGACTGGATTATAGAATACAGTGAAGAAAATGCCCTCCTAACTGAAGAAGACATTGCATGGATTAATTTGGAAGGAGCGCAACAATAGTATCAAAGGGATGAAGAATTTGATTTCAAAGCAGAAGGTGTTGCTGAAGATGATGAGGATCTTCAAAAAGGAGAAGATGAAGATTGTTTAGTTGATGATCCTTATTACAATTTGTAAAATGTAAATGTATTTCATTTTTTTTATTCAAAATATGTAAATTTGGATGCAATTGTTCAATGTTAAATACTCAATCTGTACTAAACTTTGCATTATATGAATTTACTGAAATTACTAGATTTTTCCCAAGGCAAAGAGGGCATGTTACAAATTACATTATGCTAAGAAAACTAGTGAAACTTTAGAAGCTTATAAGAAAGGAAAGAAGGAAGCAAAAAAGGTCGTTAGTGAAGCAAAAGCTAACATTTGGAGGACTTATATAAAAACTCAACTCAAAAGAGGGTGAAAGAGATATTTTTAGGATAGCTAGGGCTAGAAATAAGAAAACTAAAGATCTTAATTATGTTAGATGCATAAAAGATAGGATGAAAAAATTCTAGTGGCAAATGATGATATAAGAAATAGATGGAAAAACTATTTTTATAATCTTTTTAATGAAAATAAAGATGTTAGTATTAGTTTAGGAGATTTAGCTAAGTCAGAAAAGTATATAAACCACAATTTCTACCGACGTATTCAAAAGAATGAAGTCAAAGAGGCTCTTAAACATATGAAGGGTGGTAAATCGGTAGGACCAGATAATATTCCTATAGAAGTTTGGAAAATACTAGGAGAAATAGGAATCACTTGGCTCACAAGACTATTTAATGAAATATAGAAAAAACAAAAGACGCCCAAGGAATGGAGAGCAAGTACACTTATACCCATATATAAGAACAAGGGAGACATTCAAAATTGTGTGAATTATCGAGGTATCAAGTTAATGAGTCGTACTATGAAATTATGGGAAAGAATTATCGAGCGTAGGTTAAGACAAGTATCAAGTACAACAGAAAACCAATTTGGATTCATGCCAGGCACATCTAATATTGAAGTGATTCATCTTTTGAGACGTTTTATGGAACATTTTAGAACAAAAAAGAAAGACCTTCATATGATATTTATTGATCTAGAAAAAGCTTATGATAGGTAACCGAGGGAGGTTGTTTGGAGAACTTTGGAAATAAGAGGTATCCCATTGACATATATTAACCTTATAAGAGACATGTATGATGGTGCAAAAACATGTGTGAAGACTCATAAAGGAACGACAGACTTCTTTGAAGTTAATATTGGGTTACATCAAGGATCAACTTTAAGTCCATACTTATTTATAATGGTGATGGATGAGTTAACAAAACATATTCAAGATGAAGTACCTTGGTGTATGTTATTTGCAGATGACATTGTATTAGTGGAGGAGTCTAAGGAAAAAGTTAATAGAAAATTGGAACTATGGAGAGAAACATTAGAAAGCAAAGGCCTCCAACTTAGTAGAACAAAGACAGAATATATGGAATGTAAGTTTGATCATTTGGTTACTTCAGAGGACATAGAAATTAAAATTGGCATACATCGCATTCCCCAAAAGGAAAGTTTTAAATACCTAGGGTCAATTTTTTAGAGTGATGGAAGAATTGATGGAGATGTTACACAGAATTAACGCTGGTTGGTTAAAATGGAGAGGAGCATCAGGTATTCTTTGTGATAAGAAGATACCATTAAAATTAAAAGGTAAATATTATAGAGCAGCAATTAGGCCTGCCATGTTTTATGGTTCTGAGTGTTGGTTAGTTAATCATCAACACGTACAAAAGATGTCTGTGACAAAAATGAAGATGTTGAGATGGATGAGTGGTCATACAAGAAAAGACCGTATACGTAATGAGGTTATTAGAAACAAATTAGGAGTGGCACCAATAGAGGATAAAATGAGAGAACATCGTTAAGATGGTTTGGACATATAGAAAGAAGATCAAAAGAAGAACCTGTAAGAAGGTTAGAAAAACTAAATTTGGAAAGTATTAAAAGACGTAGAGGACGACCACAAAAGTGTTGGAAAGAAACAATAAAGAATGATCTAGCTTATTGGAGTTAACTGCTAACATGGCACATGATAGGGATGTGTGGAAACAAAGAATCCATGTAGCCGACCCCATCTAGTATGGAAAAAGGCTTTGTTGTTGTTGTTGTTGTACCATATTTTTCTTATTTTTTTTTGGGATTTTTACTAATTTTTCTTAATTTTTTAAATAATTTTTGTATTTTTTTTAATATTAAAGTATGATACGGGTGATACGATACGCTCATATTGTGGAGCCCAGTGATACGCGATACAATACACGTCAGACAACACTGCTCTTAAACATATGAAGGGTGGTAAATCGGTAAGACCATACAATATTCCTATAGAAGTTTTGAAAATCCTAAGAGAAACAAGAATCACTTAGCTCATAAGACTATTTAATAAAATATGAAGAAACCAAAAGATACCCAAGAAATAGAGAGCGAGTACACTTATACCCATATATAAGAACAAGGGAGATATTTAGAATTGTGTGAATTATCGATGTATCAAGTTAATGAGCCATACTATGAAATTATGGGAAAGAATTATCGAACGTTGGTTAAGACAAGTATTGAGTACAATAGAGAACCAATTTGGATTCATGTAAGACAGATCCAAGTTAATATTGGGTTACATCAAGGATCAACCTTAAGTCCATACTTATTTATAATGGTGATTGATGAGTTAACAAAACATATTCAAGATGAAGTACCTTGGTGTATGTTGTTTTGCACATGACATTGTGTTAGTGGAGGAGTCTAAGAAAAAAGTTAATAGAAAATTGGAACTATGGAGAGAAAAATTAGAAAGTAAAGACTTTCGACTTAGTAGAATAAAAACAGAATATATGAAATGTAAGTTTGACCATTTGGTTACTTCAGAGGACATATAAATTAAAATTGGCACATATTGCATTCCCCCAAAGGAAAGTTTTAAATACCTAGGATCAATTTTTCATAGTGATGAAGAATTGATGGAGATGTTATGCATAGAATTAATGTTGGTTGGTTAAAATAGAGAGGAGCATCAAGTATTCCTTGTGATAAGAAGATACCATTAAAGTTAAAAACTAAATACTGTATTAAAAAGTAAATACTATAGAACAGCAATTAGAACTGCCATGTTTGATGGTTATGAGTGTTGGGCAGATAATCATCAACATGTACAAAAGATGTCTGTGAGAGAAATGAAGATGTTGAGATGGACGAGTGGTCATACAAGAAAAGACCGTATACATAATGAAGTTATTAAAAATAAATTATGTGTGGCACCAATAGAGGATAAAATGAGAGAATATAGTTTAAGGTGGTTTGGACATATGGAAAGAAGAACCTGTAAGAAGGTATGAAAAACTATATTTTGAAAGTATTAAAAGAGATAGAGGATGACCACAAAAGTGTTGGAAAGAAACAATAAAGAATGATCTAGCTTATTGTGAGTTAATTGCTAACATGGCATGTGATAGGGCTCTATGGAAACAAAGAATCCATGTAGCCGACCCCGTCTAGTATGGGAAAAGCCTTAGTTGTTGTTTTTTGTTATTGTTGTTATTGTTGGTATGAGTAAAGTCCCGTATATAATAAGTCTCAAGGGAAAGACATTAACTATACAAAGTTAGTGCTTTTAACAAGACATACAACAATAACTGAAGGAATTCATAGTATTTATTGTGCTAACCTTAACTTGTCTTTCTTCTGGACCAAATACATATGATGCGTATACTCCAGCCTGTCTACGCCTGCACAAGGACATAACATTCCATTAGGTAGACAAGAAACACAAAAGCATGAGATGAGACTAACTACTAAGCCATGATGAACTATTTCAGTGGTGTTGGTGGTACTCCAAAAAGTACCAGTACACATGGCTTGATTCATAAGATTAGACATCACAATTTTCAAAAGCAGCTATACAAGAGCATGTCACGCAACAGACAGGAAAGTATGCTGATGCACATGATTCATGAATCCATTATTCGTACACTAATCTGGTTGTTAACCAACTTATTTCCCTCCTCTTTTTACTTTCTATGTGACAAATTGAACCCTTTCTCTTTTAAGAACTGAAGCAACAAAGTTGCTTCACTCCATCATAACATTTATAATGTTCCTACATTAACAGTTTACTTATGCACTCTCCTATATATTGAGAATCATAGCTCAATTATACTCTGTACTGGATATTATGAACCATGGATGATGAAAATATGAGAAATATCGCCATTCTTTCCATGACAAATGCCCAAGGAAACTGTTGTCTACTGTTTCTGAAATAAACTTTTTAGTAATGAGCAATGTAACAAAGGAAACCATGCTGATGACAGAAACAATAAAATACCCGTATGACCATGCAATTCACAATTATCAACACCACAGTGTTTTAAAGCAGCATCAGGCTATTCAAATCAAGTTCATCAATCAAGAAACCACATTTCGAGAACACTTCAAAGTTAAGCATGTTCCACTCAAAGTTAAACTAACGTGGCCAGGTGCCAATGTGAAGATTCGCTAACAACCAAGGTGCTGCTTTAGTAGACGTGAAGCTAGCACAGTTGCAAAGTTCATGTTCTTGCAGTTCTCCAAGTGATACTGAACCTTGAGGTGAAAAAGTACCGAAGCCCACCTTTGGCTATCATGAGGTTCATCTAGGAAATCTAGCATCAGCTTCTGGTTAGTATCTTTTTCTGAAAGTTCTTTCCCTGCATTGTTCAACCCATAATCATGATCATCCCATGTGCCAATAACCTGCACAAAGCTCAGACACCTGTTTATATGTTAACCAAAAATTATAGAGTTCGCATTCTTTGGACAAAGATTCCTCAGTTTTTGATCAACAAAATTTGCATTCCTACTACATATCGTTAGCTTGCAGAAGTACCCTGAGTTCCCCCCCCCCCCCCCCCCTCCTCCCATCTAAGAAAGTAAGTAGACTGGTTAACCATTTAGAAGTCTGGAGTTGTCACTCCTCAACCAGAGCAATCAAGAAAAAAGTGCTCTGTTATTTGGCTTGGGTCCAAGACTCCAACCTCATTTGGATGAACCCTTTTGAGTACCATTGCAGGACGTGAATGGTGGTCTGACATGCTAGACTACTTCAGTCCATATTCTAAGGAATAACCCCTAGTTTTCTACAATCAAAAGTGCAGAGAGTGGAATTCTCGTAATCAGAGATGTTGAACACAAATTGAAGCTTGATGAGACCAATTGTAACCCAATTTCAGGTAGTAGTAATTTACAAAACCCTTTTTATCCAGTCCTTTTCAAGAGTGAGCTTGCCGTATAAAATCATGTAGTTTCCTTTCATTTGGTTTATTCTGTGGATCTACCTTTCTCTTTGCTTTCGTGGGAGGTGGTGAACGTATAAGATTCAGTATACTTGGGTTTTTGAAGATAGAACCCACCAAATTTTTGTCAAATCTTAAGTAATTCAAATAGAGAGCAAGTGCTTTTACTACTTCGGTGTCTTTTCAACAGAATGCTGTGAACACTGGTAGATCAGTTAGACGAAAGAATCGCCAGAGCGTGCATTTTATGACTAATGACTTTTCCCATCTTGTCTCGCTAATAGATAATGTTCCACAGGCGGCAAAATATCGCTAACACCAAATACATCCATCAATGAACGAATCGAATTCCAATAATAGATGAACGGAATTAAGCTAGACTAGTAAGAGAAGATGCCTGAAAATCAACTAGTACCCGTGTTTTGCGGCGAAGGGTCGAGTACCCCGGCTTCGTCTTAGCTCGGTGGTATCTGGCGCTCATTTCCTGCTCCGAGCTGGGATAAAATCTGTCTGTATTCTTCCACGGCCCTATCGTCCTCTCCTTGCCGAAGATTGCAAATGGCCTCCTATTATCTCCGTAGATGTTATCCCCCAACCATATAAAGACTTGGGGTTCGAACCTCAGAATCGCGTCCCATATGGGCTACCAAGAACACCAAAATCTTCAGAATACAAACACACACGTACACCAACGCAAGTTTCTATCTTCCTTCTCTCAATTCATACCAAGATATAAAAGAATAAGGAGATATAGAAGAAAATCATGGATGGTGCACCTGAGGAGCACTTTGATTGGCGCACGATCCAAACGCGATTCTAGATACCAAAGGTGGAGATTGGTCTGATTCAGAGATGAGGGGTTGGAGAAAGAGGAGGTGAAAGATAAGGAGCAAGGCTTTGATAGCCATTTTCCTCGCCTTGTTGGTCCGATGAGAACGAAGAGTTAGATGGCAAGAAGGCAAAGGGACCATCTTAAAGATAAGAGAAATTTATGCTACGGAAGTTCATCCGAGTTCGAGCACTCGACCAGTTGGGGTTGCTTCAGGGACAAGGTGGTTGAGAAGCTAATGCAGCAGTTGGATTGACGTTGATTCTCCAGGTGGAGCCCACATGCTGATATACATATATATATATATATATATATATATATATATATATATATATATATATATATATATATATATATATATAATCAATCTTAAAGTTTCAAAACGAGGTTCCAGTATACGTGTGATTTGCTTGGTGTGGAGTATATTATATAAAATTTTCATATTTTTCAAAAATAAATAAATAATCATCATATTGCACAAGGTATTGTGTCGTGCGATACGGGTCCGATGGCAATATTGTTTTATAAGGTTCCTGACCCGAACTAACAGGAGCTGACGCTTGAAATGAGGCTAAAATTTATGGATGTCTCCAGATTTTACTTATCATGATCATAAGCCCTACTCCATTGTCAAATTAAATAAACAAATATGGAGAATTTGCAGTGGGAACTTCATCATGCTTAAACGGGATGATACAACTGCTGTGGTTACAATCTGGAGTGACCTTGGTATTGTTTTGGCACCTTGGTGATCATCTAACAGAGAAGATTATGTTCTCCATATTGCCTCCTTTAAATCTCCTCGACTTCACAGGTTAGCCTCCATGGAGATTGTCAGTTGTCTAGGCATTGAATCACCACTGGGTTGATTTCTTACGCCTGAAACTCGTCCCCTTGAACTTATCGTGGTGTTCATGGAGAATCCCAGCTGTACTATTTCCATTTTCTACAACGATAGAGGATTGATGAAGTGGTTGTCTGATATGCTCGAAGAGAGGAATGCCTTGCATCCTTCATATCTCTAATAAAAATCAGGTGGCTATTGGTGTGTTTAGAGGCTGTAGTTTGCTTTCTTCCTCTTCAAGGAAGTGAGTGGCTTTGGTGGAAATCCCAACTACCAAACATTCTGGTGTATGTAGTACGGCAGTAATACTTCTTGAACTTTTGTCTTAAGGGGAGTTTTAAACCCTGCGTCCTCCCAATCAGGAAAAAGAATAGATGGACCTAAAAATCATTAGCTCGTTCCTTGCGACACCATAAATCATGCCTCTTTCTACTCCCAATCAGGAAAAAGAAAAGATGGACCTAAAAATCATTAGCTCGTCCCCATAAATCACGCCTCTTTAACGTATAATCTAACGTTAGACTCTTGAATCTTCAAACCCACATGAGAGGGCTCTCAACTTGCATGTTTGTAGACTGTTATATGCTAGTTGCTAGCAAATTTAAACAAATCTCAACTATTTATATTTGGTGATAAATTGTTGATATTTGAAATTTAAAAAAAT
This sequence comes from Brasenia schreberi, assembly GCA_036023115.1. NCBI lineage: Eukaryota > Viridiplantae > Streptophyta > Magnoliopsida > Nymphaeales > Cabombaceae > Brasenia > Brasenia schreberi. Next base: position 19,382,235 of record JAYKKT010000081.1, read on the forward strand.
ATATACTCATGTGAATAAAATATACACGTAGACAAATACTTTTTACTTATATATTTAAATCTCATCATCTATAATAAAAGATAGATGGTTAAGATTTGTTAGCACTACCATGTACTAGTCTCTCTCTCTCTCTCTCTCTCTCTCTCTCTCTCTCTCTCTCTCTCTCTCTCTCTCTCTCTCTCTCTGTATATATATATATATAAGTAGATCTAAAAATCATAAGCTCATACTATTGAATATTAAACCTACATGAGAGGGCTCTCAACTTGCGTGTAAAACTGTTTTTTGACTCCCAAGAACATATATATATATATATATATATGAAAAATGGGATCTATATTAATGCCGGTATATTCATGTCTATTCATTTGTTTTTACGTGATATGAGTTTAATTTTAAAATTTTAAAAATATTTTTATTAAACTATGTAACTCAAAAGCAACGACATGAGCGTGCGGACAATCACTCTTTTTCTCTCTCCACAAAGAGAAAGGAAGTTGCTAGACGGTCTCTCTTGTCAAACTTTACTTGATGATCACCACGAATATATCCATGTACATGTGCATTTGCAGCTCCCAGTCTCTCTCCACAGTATCACGAAATCGGCCAACCCCACGCACCCGTCGCCATCGGAATCGAAGAATCGAATGGCAGAGGCCGCTTGGTCCTCCAATCAATCTTCTCCCATCGTCCTCATGCAGCTTCTCAGCTCCGCCGACGATATCACTCCGTCGCCGTCCTTGTCGAAGAAACCGAATACACGTTCCAGATCACTACCGCATCTTCTCCCGGATGAACAAGATTCCTTCCTTTTGGTGGAGAGACTGGTGGTTGTCTTCTGTTTGTCCATGCTGAAGAAGAATTTCCAGTAAGATTGTTGCCTGCTATTGTGAGGCAGCCATTGATAAAGGAAGAAGTTGACAAAGAGAACTTTTAATATGTTCATTCGATCCAAGGGCTTCCCTAAAAGTAGGAACAACCGAACTAAAATCAACAAATCTCCAAAGATAAAGACAATTGCGGATCGACCCGAGTACAGAAAAGGACCGAAATGAAAGATGAGCTGCATGTTTTAAAGTACAGTTACAGACCTTTTCAGTAGGCTGAATCTCCTTTAGCATAGATGAGAAGTTCTGTTAGTGAAAAGAGTAAACCTGCTGCTTGATAGATAAAATCAGGAATTCAACTATCATAAACACCACCCTCGATTAGACCGGTGATTTTGACTCCAAGGAACACAATCAAGATCAGAGTTTATTTAAAACTAATGCCCAGCATAAGCTTCTATGATACGAGGGACATAACTTTCAGAGTTTTAAGCTGGATTACCTCAAGAGAGTTTCTCGGAGTCATCACTAGAAAAAGGAGAAGGAGAAGGAGAATTGATTGACATTAAACAGTAAAATGTGCGCCTACCTAGCTGCAATCTCTGAACGAGGAATAAAGGATGGAATTGAAGATGGAAACAGTAAGGATGATGAAGAGGTTCCCTCTGTATGATCGTTCTTCGGCTGTCGCTAGTGGTAGCCTGATAGAGACTACAAGAAGGCAGGCTTTGATTAAATGTAGATTGTTGCAAAGCAACCAGCGGCGTCTTACCGGAACCGCTAGCGGTTTCGACTGGCGGCAGAGTATATACATGCCCCCCCTCTGAAGTGGGAAACTGCCACCGGAGCCATAAAAGTCCATAAATTCTTCTTTCTAGAGACTGGATAAGATGCAATCATTTCTTTTTTTATTAGTGAATGCATTGGTCTTTGAGTAGATAAGGTTCGTTCGAATCCGTCCTTGCCTTTGACGATTCGTGTGCCCCATAAAACTGTTAGTCATAGTTTTAAAACTTCTTGATAAAGAAGCATAGGCGAGTGTCAATGATAAGAGGTGATATTTTTGTTCGTCACAGATTTTTGTGCTTCAGCACAACATTAATGATTCATATATATAGAGAGACCATAGTTTACTCACACACTCAAATCTCTTTAAAAAACTGAATTGTTTGATTTTTAAAAATATATAAAACAGTACAAGTGTAATTAGTCCCATTCAAAAAGTACAAAAGTGTTTTATTTTTAAATTTTAAATGTCAACCATTGGGTTGAAATCTATAAAAATGTTTAGCACTAACGAGATAATACATATTTATCGATTTATTTCCCTCTTTCTCTCTCTTTATATATATATATATATATATATATATATATATATATATATATATATATATATACACTTAAGATTGTAATGTATATGTATACTCTTTACTTTTTAAGAATACGGTATTATTCTAACAGTTAAAATAGTGTTCAACATGCCCCAAAAGTAAAGGGTATGCAAGCAGGATCAAGTTTTGAGTATTTAATGTATATGTATACTCTTTACTTTTTAAGAATACGGTATTATTCTAACAGTTAAAATAGTGTTCAACATGCCCCAAAAGTAAAGGGTATGCAAGCAGGATCAAGTTTTGAGTATTTATAACACTCATATACTCGAAAAGTATAAATATAAATATGTTGCAGTCGACATCTTTGGTTCCGGTTTGCCTAGAACCAAGAATTCAAACCGAACCAAGACAGAATCAATTTCTGTTCAGTTTAGGTTCTCAACATCTGGAATCGGAAAAAATATTAAAAGTTTCAAAATTTGAAAAGAAATATTAAAAATATGTAAAACTTACGGTTCAAAATCACCGATTCTATGGAAGCTAGAACAGTTCCTGGAACCATACGGAGTGGTCTTCGGATCTAAACCCAACTCCTGTCAATTCTTCGTTCGATTCGGTTCCAATTGAACTCAATCACGTCAAATGGGCAAATCGGTAGTATGACTATGACCCAACATTCGCTTACGCTTCTCTCTCTAGAAGAAGTTTCTAAACTATAACGAACACGACTAAAATTGGTAGCCACTTCTCTACTGAGACGATTTGGAAACAAGGCTATCTTGCAACGTTTTGAATGAAAAATGAAATCCATAAAAGCATTTAAGGTATTGTTCCCAACTTCTGGTTCACTGGTGTATACCGTTAATCTCTTTAATTTTCCTCTTTTCTTCTTATATGTTGTTCCCCTATTTTAATAAAGAATTGATCCCTTTATCTTATCTTATCTTAACCCTTCGACCGTGAATTATACTATGGTTAGACTCGTGCGTGGGAACTCCCTAACAACTTCTAGTACATAGGGATGAGGTGCTGCCTTTTGGCAGGAAGACACCCCCTTTGCTTATTGTGTTACTTAAGAGTCTCGCATTTGAGTTGTAAGCCTGTCGCAAGTCACACACCTTTATCTACTATCAATACAATTGTATTGCTTTCTTATTTATTCTCAAGTATCCTTGCTTACTCCATTCGATCCTCTCAATCATCAGTCTTAAGCTTTCGCTGAACCACTTCATCCTTGGTAAAAGACTTGCTAGGTTGTGCACTGTCTAGTGCCAATGAGCTCTGAGTCGTTGGGTGATTGTAACGCCAAGGCGTGACAACTTTGGTATCGGAGTTGGTTCGACTCAGAGTATCGGTGAGTGGTTGTGGAACACACCCCCTCAGTATTAATAATATAAAGGTAACCCCTACGCGTCAATGATTGTCCACGTTGACCTCATGGCCACTCACACTGAGATGGTTGGCGACCACATTCGTCATAGAAAGAGGAAGTCAAAGGTTGTACCGGTGGTTGACCCTTAGACAGCGTCAGGAACTCTACATGACATCAATGCTAGGCTTACCACACTTGAAAAGTTGATAGCCTGCTTGGATGTTGTTGTAGCGCGTGTTACGAAATGCTTCGACCGGTTGACTAGCGAGATGAGCATCGCTGTGAGAGACATGGAATGACGCATGGATGCTTACCTGTGATGTTACAAGTAACCGCGTGGAGCGCTTGGACCAATGCATCCAATACATTAAGATAGATGTCAAAACCCGACTATAGAGACTTGAAGAGAGCGCTTCTGCACAACTTCTAGAGAGACAAGCTTTAGAACAATCTCAATTGGAGATGCTGGCTCGATTGGATGGTATCGAGCGTAAGTTGACAAACGGGTATGGACATGGTGAGAGAATAGACTGACTACGTTGCATTAAGGTTCGATAACCGAAGGCCTTTGTTGGGGGTCTGGAGAATTTCCTTTACCAGATGGACCTATACCTCAAGGTTGGTCAGTTTGAGGATGAAGAGGAGAAACTAGCGGTGGTGGATATGTTTTAGGAAGACGATGTCATGCTATGATGGCGTCACATGGAGGAAGATGCTGAGGCAAGACTCACTCACATATACACTTGGGATCTGTTCAAGAAGGCTTCACGAGAATATTTTTTCTCTCGTAATACAAAGGTAGCTGCGAAAAGGAAGCTTCATAGCTTGAGGCATAATGGATCGTTGGAATACTACATCAAGGAATATCATATCCTTGAGCATCCGAACAATGAGCCCGAAAGATCGTTTATTTAAGTTTCTTAACGGGTTGCAGTTGTGGGTTGAGCAAGAGTTTAATAGGATCAACTCGCAGACCTTTTGTGAAACTATAACGACGACGAAACATCTACTTGATAATCGTTGGCCAACTAGTCCGAAAAAAGACAGTTATAATACTGAAAGGCGGAATAATGTAAAGAATGAGAATCGGCAGGACACTTCTAATGATACTCCCATCGAGTCTTCCACACCAAGAGAACAAGGAAACAACAAATACCATACAAAGAAGAGTAAGGTTAAGGGATCCTTCAGGCGAGAGTGTTGGTATTGTGGTGGTCAACATTACTCAAATAAGTGCGAACACAATAAGTAGGACTTTGAACGCGTCACTAACGTCGTGTAGAGAACAGATATTTCGGATGTCGACCCAAGGGAAGAGACTATGAGGGTTGGCGCAATAAGACGGTTGAATGCCATAGATGGAGGATTAACGTCATGTAAACCTAAGGACAAGACTCTCATGTATATATCGATTATTATCAATGGCAAAGACACAGTGAGAATGGTGGACACAAGCGCAACTTACAACTTTATGTGCCCGTAAGAAGCTAAATGTTTGGGCCTAAGGGTAGTGGGAAGTAGTAACAACATGAAGGTTGTGAATTAAGAGTCTAAACCCATCCTATGGGAGGCAATTAATATTGCAACTCAAGTGGGGAGTTGGCGCGGGGTAACCAACTTCATAGTGGCACTGTTGGATGAATATCGAGTGATACTTGACATAGAGTTCTTCAGAGCGAGCCATGTAGAGATACGATCAGCCTCGAATATAGTGGTCTTCATAGATTGCGATCAACCTTGTGTTGTTCACACAAAGGCTTTGGATGATGATCATGTTCGCAAGGTGTCAGCGCTTCGACTAGAAGAAGGTTACAAGAGGAGATTGTCACATGTGGAGTGGCGTTGCAGGGTGTTGAGCAGAAGATACATCGCGATAGGGTGTCTTAGAAATTTGATGTCATAAGACTGAAGGAGTGCATAGACATTTTACCCACCGCGCGTCCAAGGAACCTTCCTCACGGAGAAGGGATAGGCCGTCAACACTTGAAGACTAGTGGGTAAGGTGATAATAAAGTGAGTACAAGTTTTGGTTTTAAAAGACTAGACAGGGGATGTAAAGTAAGTTGCATAGATAGAAGATGGTTGTACAATACTCCAAGACGCTGCCAACCATACACAATTTCTGCATTGATCAACATGAGTGACACTATTTTGCCCAACCTCTCCATGTGAATACAACGACGCACATGAAGAAGTAGACGAATTCGAAGTTGTGCGATGGTCTCATTATGAGGCAACACACTAGGACGGTATAAAAGGATGACGGTCATCAACCAGTCATCTTGAGGATAGGGGATCTAGTGTTCCGACTAGAGCCCGTCCGTGATAGATTGCTAACTGCCTTCCATACAAGTAAATCTAATACTTATCATGTGGACATGAAATGTGCAGGTCGTAGCTACTACGGGTACCTGCACCCTTGAGGACAACAAGAGTTGCAGAAGATTAAGATATAGTGGGTTGAGAGGCAGACAACACGTCAAGAGCTTAAGAGTTGCAAAATCATCACCGCAAAACTTGTCGAGGTCGTCAAGAGCTTAGGTGGGGGAGAATGTTATCTTTCGACCGTGAACTATACTATGGTTGTGTAACCAAGCCCGTGCGTGGGAACTCCCTGACAACTTCTAGTACATAGGGACGGAGCATTGCCTTTTGACAGGAAGGCACCCCATTTGCTTATTGTGCTGCTTAAGAGTCCTACATCTAAGTTGTAAGTGTGTCGCGACCACATACCTTTATCTACTATCAATACAATTGCATTGTTTTCTTATTTATTCTTAAGTATCCTTGTTTACTCAAATCGATCATCCCAATCATGAGTCTTAAGCTTCCGCTCAACCACTGCATCCTTAGTGAAAGGCTTGCTAGGTTGTGCGCAGCCTAGTGCCGGCCGCGAGTTTCGAGTCGTCGGGTGATTCCAACATCGGGACATGACATATATATAAAAGATCGTGCAATGTGTTATATATGTTTATGCTCACCTGTTTACTTTTCAAATGTATATATTATTTTAAAAGTAATAAAAATGTATGACACTCGTTCTCTTAAAAGTAGAGAACGTGGATGACTATACATATCTTGCATAATTCTATCAATATTATATATATATATAGAGAGAGAGAGGGATAGAACAATGAATGTTAAAATTGGTGAAGAAACTGTAAAGAAACAAAAAAATAAAAAAGATTAACGATAAATGCCACTGAACCAGAAGTTGGGATTTACTTTATTTGCTTTTATATGGGACTGAATTTTTCATTCAAAACGTTGCGCAAGATAACCTGGTTTCCGAATTGTCCCAGTAGAAAGCGATGACCGATTTTAGTCATACCAATATTCCCACTAAAATGGTAAGAATGTGAAGAATTACTTAACCTTTTTTTTAACGAGATTTGAGGGACATGATGTGGTCCATTTGGACCGGAATTAGTTCTTCAACCTGTTCTAACACATGAATTCACGGGGAAGAGACCGTCCATATGAATCAAATCCGATTTGCGGGACTCAACCCGACTCAGACACTATATTGACACAAGGTGCATCTAGATACATAAAAGTAGATGGTTCGAGTGGTGGACCCATTTACTAGATTGAGACAATGTGAATCTAATTAATGGGGCTCAACCCATTGGCTCGGATTTGTACTAATGCGACATGCTTCATTTTAACCATGCAACAGAAGATAATTGTTTCCCAGAGGGAGAGCTTGAGCACACCCAAATAAAGTATAGCGTGGCGGAGATGACGTAAACCCTTAGATAACTAGAACTAGTGAATAAATCTAGCCAACTTGCCATAATCATAAAACAAGGTCAACCCTATATGAACATGATTTGATCCAAACGACCCAAATGCATTCTAGACAAATAAAAAACCATGAAGATGGCGATTTAGGCCAAGTACTACCTATTGACTAAATTTGATCGTAGCATGATTCAGTAAATCCATATGCATCAAATAATATATATATATGGAGTGATTTGATCTACCCACCATTGATGGTACCTACTTATTCTTGACCATTGCTTTTCCACGTCAAAAAATTTGATCATGGCATGATTCATGATTCAGTCAATCCATGTGCATCAAATAACATATATATATATATACAAAAAAATTGATCATGGCATGATTCATGATTCAGTCAATCCATGTGCATCAAATAATATATAGGAGTGATTGTATCATGTCTACAGTTGACAACACCTACTTATTCTTGATCATTGTTTTTGGTATGAGTATAATAAAGTTGTTCTTCGTGATTTTTAAGTACCCTCACAACCTTTGTGCTTTGGAAAAGCAAGCATCTAACAACTTGTTTAATAGGATCCAGTATTCCTATACATGTGTGTGGTGTGTGCGTGTACACACATATATGTGTATGTATAAAGTGATTAGATCATGCCCATTAGTGAGGATGCCCACTTGTACCTCCAATTATTTTTTGAGGCCATGATTGTAATAACACATTCATACTTTTTCCAAAACTCTTAAAAAATTTAAATTATATTTTTATCACTTAAAAGCAATGGATAAGTATGAGTGAGCAATGTTAGGACCGAGTAGAATCTAGTGAGATGGAGGTTGGGTTGAGCCGCATCTCTTCCTATTTGTGAAATGTTCATGAAATTATATTATGTGTTTCTTATTCCTTTTTTCTCTTTTTTTTTCTTTTACTTTCTTTTTCTCTGACGATCATAAAAGTATATTTGTATTTTATTTGACCGTGAGAAGGTAACGATGGTTAAAAACAAATGAAATGTCATGAGAGTTAAGAGAAAGGAACGATAAATTTGGTATGAATAAGAGAAAGAAAGTGTTGGAGGTAATTTCAATATATATATATATATATGTGTATACATATAAACATAAAATATGTGCGTGTATATAGAGAGAGATGCACGGGTATACAACACATAGCATAAGTATGTTCAATTCCTAGTCATAGCTGACCCATGATATATGAAGAAAAGATAACCTAACCTGAACCTGCATCCTACCTTGTTGAGGTTTTGATCGAGGCCAAATATAAAGAGAATTGTATACTCGTCTCCAACATGCTTCATTATCACCTCTCTCTTTCTCTCTTTATATAGATAAATGGATAGAGAAATAGAGGGTTAAACATGTCTGGTTTCGGTTCTCCGAAAACTTTGAACCATAATCAATAATCGAACTGTTACAAGTCCAGTTAAGATTGTAAGAACCGTCGGTTTAAACATAGAACAGCTCAAATTTATTAATTTTAAATTTTACAATTTAAAAGCATGGATTTTATATATAAAGAAAAATAAAATACAGCCTCATGATGAAGTCATCATCGTTGTCAGCTAATAATGATGAGGCTGTTTGACTGAGGTTGTCACGGGGTGTGGGGAAAGCAGGGCTAGAATCGATTGGAACCAAAACTGAATTGCTGTTTTTTCATACCGGTTCAGGTTCTTGAATATCTTGAACTGTAACCAAATTGGGATGCTTTTAGTTCCGGTTCGGGTTATTGACGTTAATAACCAGTTAAGTTCTGGTTTCTGATTTGATCTATTGAGTCGGTTTTGAACCGGCTATATTTAAATAAAGTAATTCAGAAGTATATATCTAATTAACCTTTATCGACAATCATATATAATGCTAACAAGGAGTCATTCTTGTGACATGGTAGGACAACCCTCGTGACAATGACAATGTTTTATTGATGATGTTTTCATTGTCCATCAAGGCAATCGAACGGCTACAATTTGAAAGTATATGTTATGAAATACCTTATCATTATTTATTTATACATATTAATATATACCACCTATGAAAATATGTATATATGTATTGAATATAATATATATGTGAAAATATATACTTATATATAAATATTTATATATACATAGAGAAATTAAGAGTTGCTAGACACCCTCTTATGCCATACTCTACTAAATGGTATGCAACATTAATGTTATTGTATAAATAACGAGAATTGAGTCATTCGTCAATATTGACATAATGTTTATTATTATTTAATGTATAATACATTGAGTACATTAAATGCATCATAAGAGATGGGTGTTTTTGTCACTACCATTATAGTGCGGATGGTGATGATCAAACAATATCTAACAACCCTATATATATATATATACTTATACAAGCAATGTCTAACAACCCTCTCTCTATATATATACTTATACATGTATAATAACACATACATTCTACATAGATAAACACATATAAGATATTTAATATATGAATATCACACATATAAACATGTATATACTAGGTATATTTTAGACATTTAGGAGTCCGTCGAATATTGATGGAGATGTTACACATAGAATTAATGCTGGTTGGTTAAAATGGAGAGGAGCATCAGGTATTCTTTGTGATAAGAAGATACCATTAAAGTTAAAAGGTAAATATTATAGAGCACCAATTAGGTCTGCCATGTTTTATGGTTATGAGTGTTGGACAGTTAATCATCAACATGTACAAAAGATATCTGTGACAGAAATGAAGATGTTGAGATGGATGAGTGGTCATACAAGAAAAGACCGTATACATAATGAGGTTATTAGAAACAAATTAAGAATGACACTAATAGAGGATAAAATGAGAGAACATCCTTTAAGATGGTTTGGACATATAGAAAGAAGATCAAAAGAAGAACCTTTAAGAAGGTTAGAAAAACTAAATTTGAAAAGTATTAAAAGAGGTAGAGGACGACCACAAAAGTGTTGGAAAGAAACAATAAAGAATGATCTAGCTTATTGGGAGTTAACTGCTAACATGACACATGATAGGGATCTATGGAAACAAAGAATCCATGTAGCCGACCACGTACGTCTAGTATGAGGAAAGGCTTAGTTGTTGTTGTTGTAGTAGTCCGTCGAATCGACCCAAACCCGATCCAGGTCGGGTCTGTGTTCAAACAATACTACTAAAATCGCGTGGGATCCGTGTTAACCTATTTCAACCCCAACCGAAAAATGACCCGGTTTGCCACCCCTCGACGAGAGAATAGAGAAAGATATTTTGCCACCGTCGGCTATGACCAAGAGGGGTGGCGAACTCATATCCATCACACGAAGCACTGCGGGGCATCTCAAAACAGGAGGCGTACACGGCCGGCCCCTCAGTCACTCATCGTCTCCATGGCTTCGGCGGCTCTCGCCATGGCTTCCCCGACGCTCCCATCCTCTCCGGCCCCCACGACTCTCGCCGACGACGCTTCCTCTCGCGTGACCTTCTGCCTCCTCCGCACTCCGTCGTCCTGCAGTCCTCTCCCCATCAAATCTCGAGCCATCGCTCGTGCCTCAATCTTCTCCGGCGGAAGGTGGTGTTTTCTTACCCATTTCTACCCTCTCTGATTCTCTCATTTCCTTCATTTCTTTGTTTCCCCTTTTTGTCTTTAGAGTTGATGAAGGCCTAAAAGGTTGCTTGCTAGATTGTCCAAACCACTTTCGATTTCGTATGCTGAACTAAACCGAAGAACTCTTTATCCGTTACCGTCGATCTTTACGGCTATAGAAATTTCGAATCTTGCTCACTCTCTCTCGACCTGTCATTCAAACTTTTTTCCTGAAGTTGCTTATTATTTTAGGCGGAATTTGGATCCCGATTTGGCGGTTCTCCAGGGTGCTGTATCGTTTACTTGCCATGTGAGTTAGGGGCAGTAGTTGGTGTTCCTCAAGGGCAGTGGTCATGGCTTACCTGTTAGTTGTTCCTTTTTCTAACTTGGCTGGGCCTTTACAAACTTCCGTATAGAAGCTGCAATATCGCTATACATGGTGTACCTACAAATTTAGGATAATCAGCACCAGTCCTTATGCTTAAGGCTTACCCATGCCGACTAGTTGCGGCCGCTTTGAGTCCTGTGACTAACATCAGTGACAATTACCAATCATTTACTAGTTGTGCGTTTGGTTTCACTTTTGGTTAGTTGAAGACTTTGTCATGTTGACAGCAAGGAAATCACTTTAACAAGCACTGAAAAAGTGTCTCCTTGTTTGATAACAATCAAGCTCGTATTGCTTCTGCTGTTACTTTCCTGGACCGAGCTTTTCTCAAATGGTTGTCTATTTTGCTGTCTCGTAGCAGGTTATGTGAAGTAACTTACTAGATGCTTCTTATCAGAAATATAAGAAAATAGTTCAACTTAATCAGAGATGTACATCTGAGTTTTAAGTATGTTCGCTGATATTGCCAATTCTTGGACTTAATTATTTTAACTTTCTGCATGTTGCTCAAAAATAGCCACCAGAGCGTGATGTGCCACAAGAATCCTTTGGAGTAGTTGGATGCCATCATGTGTTTGCCTGCCACCATTTCATCTCTATTTTTGTTTTCTGCAAAGCATTCATGTATCTTTGTTTCTGTACCGGCTGTTTGATGCATTTTACTGTTTATAAAGCATTTTCCATCTTCGTCAGTGATATGGTGAATGGAATATTAGATGGCAGACTAACTTTGACCTTCTACGTGGATGCAGGTGCTTGAGGGAAGCTGGTGGCTTACATAGTAAAAGAAGTGGCAGATGGCGACAAACCAATTCTATTGTAGATGAACCCAGAGTAGTACCTTTGCTGGGGAAACATGGCTGTATCACTTGCTTCAGGAGTCCAAGAATGCATGGGAAGTATAGCCAAGAGAAACTGTTGAAACAGAGCTTGTTAAAGGGAACAAGATTGAGCTACAAATCATCGTTTTCTCTCAGGAGGTTTACTGCTGGTCCAAAATCTGTATGTTGGTTTGATGGAATTCATGAAGTTAAAGAAAACATTTTCTGAGTTCCTCATCATTGTTTTTCATTTTTTTCTCGATCTTCTCAGCCCTTGCAACCACAATTGTGCATCTATGAGTCTTTTGACAAAATATTCATTTGGCTTGTTGTTAATTATTTACAATAGTTATTTTACTTGTCTACAGTCTGCTTCCTGTTGTAAGAATATGCCTTAGTTGTCCATGTTTTGATGAACACCACGGCTCTTAAAATAGCATCCTTAATGGTTACTATTTTTGCTCCGATATGCTACTTCTGCATTTTCTGCATCCTGATTTATCTACTTGACTGGAACAGAGAACATAGCTGTATAATGAGGAATATATGTGAATTCAGAGAGCAGTTTGTAACCATCTGGTATATGATCCTGATGTCTTTGTTTCAAGCACAGTTCTTGTGTCAGACTACTAGTATAAATAGTGGAAACAATTTGGATTCCATTTTTTGCTCCTTTCTGTTTGCTGGTGTATGGCTCTTTGCTTCTTGAGTGAAGCCAGGTTTTTAAGTGACATTAGCTAATTGACCAAGCATGATTTTCTTTGGTGGAGTAGGCTCAAATTCTTGTAAACCAAGGCTATAAGTCCTAGCCACCCATCTGTATGGATGATCTTCATCGTCTTTATATTTTGAATACAGGAACTCTGTGGTTTACTTTCGGCTTTAAACACATCTTGTGTTTTTGATGGTTTGGGTTATGTTTTATAGGTAAAGGTATTGGTTACTCAATGTGGGGCAGTTGGTCCTGATGAGCCACACGTAGCTGCCACTTCCTGGACTGAAGATGCTGTCTTGGAGAAGCAGGGGTTCCATTACTGGGATCCTGAAACCAAGGTTTCTGAATTGGATGAGTTCTTAAATTCTCAGCTTCCTTGCCATCCAAAGTTGTATCGAGGACAATTGAAAAATGGACTTCGCTATCTTATTCTGCCAAATAAGGTTCCTGCAAACAGGTATGTTGATTTGTGCTTCTATCCAGTTTTATGAGTATGAATACATAACCTATATTTTAACAACATAACAGTACAATATGTACGGATTGCTATCACACCTTTCCTTTATTAGGAAAAGGAAAAGAACCACTCTGATACAGGTGCAATACTGTTGTGTAAATCGGTTGGAGCACTCTTGTGTAAATGGTGTTGCCTTCATTGCACATATAACTCGAGTTAGAGGCAAACTATTCTTAATGCATTATCCATTATTCCAATACAACAACAACAACAATTAAGCCTTTTTCCATACTAGATAGGGTCGACTACATGAATTGTTTGTTTCCATAGAACTCGATCATATGTCATGCTAATAGTTAACTTAACACAAGCTAAATCATTTTTTATTGTTTCCTTCCAACATTTTTGTGGTTTTTCTCTTCTTCTTTAACATTTTCATAATCTAGTTTCTCATAGCTTCTTACTGGAGTTTCTTTTGGTTGTCTTTATACGGTTCAATCCATTTTAAACAATTTTTTATCATTTTGTCATCTATTGGTGCTACTCTCAATTTGTTTCTTATAACCTTATTACATATACAATCTTTTTCTTTATGACCGCTCATCCATCTCAACATTTTCATTTTGCCACGGACATCTTTTGTACATATAGATAATTAACTGCCTTACACTTAGAACCATAAAATATAGCAAGTGAAATTGCTGCTTTATTCTACTTTAATGGTATCTTCTTGTCACATAAAATACCTTATGCACCTCTCCATTTTAGGAACCTGCATTGTAACATCTCTTTCGTCACTATACAAAATTGACCCTAGATACAATGTGTGTCAATCTTAATTTATATCATTTGAAGTAACCAAATGACTAAACCTGCATTCTATATATCTGGTATTTGTTTTACTAAGTTGAAATGTCATGATAATGCATGCCAAGCTTTTCGTCACCTCTCCATTTTAGACAACCTACACTGTAACATATCCATAACTTTTTTCAAAAAGCTGACAATGTGTGCCGATCTTAATTTTTATGTCATTTGAAGTAACCAAATGACCAAACTTGTATTCCATATATTTCGACTTTGTTTTACTGCGTTGAAATGTCTTGATGATGCATGCGCCATGCGTAGCTTTTCGTTCAAGTAGTTTTATATGTAGAGATACTGGGATGACGACATTTGTTGCTTCATCCATATTCGATGAAATAATACCAAAATCCATAAAAAGAGAGCAAAAAGATTGGAATCCTTTATAATCCATTATGCAAATGACTCACTTATTGGGATTTGAGCCATGAAAATGTGATGTCATATGACTTCTCTTGCCATGTTTTATGTAGAGGATTAGGAAATGGCTGTAGAAGCTGTTATTAATAGTGGGTAGCGGTTGTTAGCGGTTGACCCTAATATAGCGGTAGCAGCCTAGCAGGGATATAGCGGATTTAGCGGTACACTTTTGTTTATGGTTAAAAAATAATATATATAATGAATTCTTTAATTTCTAAGAAATATCAAGAAACACATAAGCACCACTTTCATAAATATGAATCAAACTAAATAAATAAATTCTAAGAAGATAAACAATACATTTCACGTGGCATATGCATATTGAATTGTTATACTTATATTAAAAACAAAACATAAATATAACCGATTCTAAGTAGTAATAAGAAGAATAAAAAAAATTAATATATTATACTTATCTACTCAAGTATGGTGACCGGCTATAGTTCAATCTAATTTGACCAATGGAATGAATTGTATTTACCTGCAAAAAGAATATAATAATGTCAGGGTGGAGAAATAGAGAAATAAATACTTTCAAAACATCAAAAAATCTTTAAGATACATAAGAAAATATAATACTCACCAATAAATCATAGGCTTAAAATCAAAATATAACATCCACAAAAAGAGAGACACAAAAGCATTAAGAGAACATTAAGAGACAAAAAAAATGCATACATAGAGCAATAAGAGACATAAAAGTATAGAGAGAAGGGAGCACAAGAGAGAGCCACAAACAACCAGTGTTGCTTGTTGAGAGAGATGTAGACAACAAGTAACAAACTTGTGTTGCTTGCTGTGAAAGAGAAAGAGATGTAGACATAGAAGTGAGAGAGACATACATAAGAGGGGCCAAAGAGAGACGTGGACATCAAGCAACACGAGAGCTTTGCTCTCTCATAGAGAGAGAAAGAGATACCTGTGGGTCGTCGCATACGGGAAACAGGCGTGCGAGAGAGAGACTTAGGTTTATTTTGTGAAATTTTATCACCCAACCAAAAAAAATCTGCAATCACGTGTAGGAAGATGGAATTGGGGTAGTCGATTGCTCTTGTGGCTGTCGATTCCTCTCTCTTTCTCCTTTTTATTATCAAGATAAGATTCATTGCTGGTAGCGTTTTCTCTTTAAATAATAAACATTACACTAGTGAAAATTATCTAAGTGCCATTACTGAAACTATTTTAAAGCTACCTTTAAAAATAACCACTAAAAAGTATAAAACATAAAATATAAAAGAACTAATTAACAATAGTCTATTGTGAGCCATTCACTCGTGAGCCATTCACCCATCTTCTTCACGTCTTCTAACACTCCCCCTCAAGTTGGGTTAAATATTGATATTACACCCAACTTGTCACATAATCTTTGCAATAGATTCCTGCTAAGAGCTTTAGTAAGCATGCATGTAGATTGTTCTTCATACCTCACATGTTCAAGCTTGAATTCCGAAGTATTCACACAGTCTCTGATAAAATAACAATCAATTTCAATGTGTTTTGTTCTCTCATGATATATTGGGTTAGAAGCAATCTCTATTGTTGCCTTGCTTTCACAATAAAGCAATCTCTATTGCTGCCTTGCTGTCACAATACACTGGAATAGAGTCTTCCTTGAGATATCCAATTTCCATCAATAATGACCACAACCACTTACCTTTACATATACTAGAAGCAATGGTCCTCGACTTGGGTTTGGCTGTAGATATGGCCACAACTGATTGTTTCTTGCTTTTGCATTAGACTATGTTGCCTCCCACTAGATCCACGTATCGTTAAGTAGACTTTCTATCCTCTATGTAATCTTACCAACCTTCATCCATGTAGATTTCAATTTTATAGTTGTCATTAGCCTTATACATTACACGATGTCCATATGTACTCTTTAGATACCTAAGAATATGAAATAATGCATCCATGTGATTCTTAGAGGGAACTTGCATAGATCGACTTACAATACCCAATGCATAGGCTATATCAGGACATGCAATTGTTAGATATATCAATTTGCCAACTAATTGCTAGTATCTAATTGCATAAACTTTATCTCCTCTATCATCGACTTGTAATTTCTGATTTACATCCATAGGGGTGTGTAAAGAGGCTTATATTCCTACATCTTAGTTCCTTACCGTAAATCTCTATATTTTCTTGGACTCAAAAAAATATTGTCACTTAATATGCAACTTCAATGCCAAGAAAATAATGTAGCTTACCAGGGTCTTTACTGTAAAACAACCGATGTTGTTCAAGCTTTAATCTTTGTAATTCTTCAATATCATCTCTTGTCATAATTCTTCAATATTATAATGTTAGTTTCTCTCCTCTCTTAGTGAATAAAGTGTGGTCACTCACACTCTTTTTGTAACCCAAATCAATAATACTCTTACTGAATTTTAAAACCATGCTTGAGGCGATTGTTTCAACCTATAAATTATCTTTTTTAGCTTGCAAACTTTATTTTAAGGATTTTGGTAATAAGGTGGTAATTCCATATATACTCCCTCTTTAAGCTCTTCCTATAAGAAGTCATTCTTTACATCGAGTTGCCACATCGTCCACCTTCTTTGGGCAACAATGCTTATTATGACTCGAATGGATGTAAGCTTTGCCACCGGTGCAAAAGTCTTATCATAGTCAATCCCATAGTATTGACTATACCTACGAGCAACTAGTCTGACCTTATACCTCTCTAAGGTTCCATCTACCTTAAATTTGATGGTATACACCCACTTGCAACCAACCACCTTTCTTCCTGGTGGTAAGTCAGTGACAACTCAAGTCTTGTTCTTCTCAAGAGCATGTAGTACTGATTTCATCACATCCACGCACTCCTAGTGTGTATATTTTGATGCTTCCAAGAAATTCTTAAGGACTTGATACATTTCATTATTCAATATGAAATTGTGATAGTTTGAAAATAGCTGATCATATGATAAGAATTGAGAAATAGGATACTTGTTACGTAACCTCTTACCTTTTCTCAACGCAATAGAGATGTTCAATTTGCCTTTATTCTGTTCTTCCACATATTCAACACCTTGATATGAGGATGAGTCTTATTTTTCTTCCAGTGAATCATCTCCTTCCTTATTCTCTTTCACTTCAACCATCCCATCATCCAAGGCGTTTATTGGAAGGACTTGTTCTTCCATGGTGAAGCTTGGTGACTCACTAGTAATATTGGGTGACTCATCTTTACTTTGGAAATAAGGAGTAGTTTCGAGAAGGGTTACATCCATTGACACATACCTTTTCTGCGTTTTAGCGTTATAACATACATATCCCTTTTTCTTACTAGAATAACCAATAAGAACACACTTAATAGCCCGTGGATCCAGCTTATCTCGAAAAAGGTCATACATATGTACAAAACATAGACATCCGAATATATGAGGTATAATATGAAATTGTTGACCTCAAGGTATAATTAGAAGGAAGATTGTCTAGATATAATCATTGAGGGTAGTCTATTAATGAGATAGACTGCTGTGAGTATTGCTTTGAGCCAAAAGAATTTAGGAACATTATGTTCTAGGAGTAGTATCCTAAGTTCCTAACCACCTGTAGGTTGTGTCTATTTTTTCTTTCAGCAACTCTCCATTTTGTTGAGGTGTATACATATACACTTGGTGTAAAATACCATGAGATTGGAGGTAGGTTCTCAACTGATTGTTGATGAACTCACCACCATTATGTAAACTCATAATTTTGATTGAATGTCCGAATTGAGTTTATTTGAGCTCATGAACTATGAGAAATGTGGAAGGAGTTACCATTTATACTCTATTTCATTTTTTTGAGTAGAGGCGGATGGCTACTCAATAAATCTTAACTCAATTTCACCAAGTTTCTTTTCCAGCTCCACCATTTCATTGAAAGAAGAAATGTTTGCCTTCTTCTTTGTGTTTGCTGCCACACAATTTTCGAAATCCTTATAATCAATTGGTCTTTCTATGATTTTCCAGTATTGTTCACGAGTGTCTTTTTTTTCCATAATACGTACAATGCAACTTACTTTTATCCTCATACTTTTGGAATATGCCATCTCCTCTACCTCTTATAGAGTTTCTTCCTCGCTGAAAATTCTGTCATCTTCCAACAAATGCAACATTTTCTTTGTGTTGAATCCCCTTTCTCGAGATTCCTTCTATCTTCTTCTTTCAACAAAAAAGAGTATATAGTTCCAACCGATGACAGCTCCTTCTTGCTAAGAATATTGAGTGTAATATGTTTATATTCAAGGGATATTCTCTAAAGAAGGTCGAACACTTTCTTGACTTCTTGATCATTTGTTCGTTCTTTTATTCAATGGCTACACTTGTTCTCTACAATATATCTTTGTTCATTTCACAAACTACGCAATTCTCAATAATATTCATTCACCGATCTGTTTCCTTGGCGATATTTTCATATCTTCTTGAGTATTTCATATTCTTTTGCTATGTTTCTTTGTCTGAAATAAACTTCTTCTACGACTGCCCAGTTTTTTACAGTTGTCTCCATATGCATAGATGTTTTGCTTATTGTTGGAGTCATTGATGGTATCAACAATGAACTCACAAGAGCATCATCCTTCAGCCATCATTCGTAATCGACAATGTCTTCACTAGGACATATGATTTCTGTTTATGTAGCCTAATTTTCCTCTCGATTTCAGGACAAGTTCTATTGATCTTGCCCATTCTTTATAATTGCGCCCACTTCAATGTATATTCGTGACTTGGAAGGGCACGAGTTTTTGTTCACTTTCAATAACAAATGCTTGGGCTTCTTCTTTTAGCTTCTTGTCCATAATTTTTGCTTTTCTTGGGTGAAGATTGCTGTTTCCTTGTAGTTTTTTGAAAAACGATTGCTATCAATCCCTTTTTTGGCCACTGCACGTGTCAATCACGAACTAGGATTGTTCTATGGAGAAACCAACCTTTAAAGGCTCTGATATCATGTGAAATTTTATCACTCAAATAGGAGAAATCTACAATCACGCGTAGAAAGATGGAATTGGGGCAGTCGGCTGCTCTTGTGGCTGTTGATTCCTCTCTCTTTCTCCTTTTTATTATTATCCAGATAAGATAGATACATTGCTGCACAACCACTAAAAAGTATAACAACAACAACTAAGCTTTTTCCCATACTAGACGGGGTCGGCTACATGGATTCTTTGTTTCCACAGATCCCTATCGTGTGCCATGTTAGCAGTTAACTCGCAATAAGCTAGATCATTCTTTATTGTTTCTTTCCAACACTTTTGTGGTCGTCCTCTACCTCTTTTAGTACTTTCCAAATTTAGTTTTTCGAACCTTCTTATAGGTTTTTCTTTTGATCTTCTTTCTATATGTCCAAACCATCTTAAACGATATTCTCTCATTTTATCCTCTATTGGTGCCACTCCTAATTTGTTTCTAATAACCTCATTATGTATACGGTCTTTTCTTGTATGACCACTCATCCATCTCAACATCTTCATTTCTGTCATAGACATCTTTTGTACATGTTGATGATTAACTGCCCAACACTCAGAACCATAAAACATGGCAGGCCTAATTGCTGCTCTATAATATTTACATTTTAACTTTAATGGTATCTTCTTATCACAACTTCATTTCTCCTCTCCATTTTAACCAACCAGCATTAATTATATGCGTAACATCTCCATCAATTCTTCCATCACTTTGAAAAATTGACCCTAGGTATTTAAAACTTTCCTTTTGGGGAATAAAATGTGTGCCAATTTTAATTTCTATGTCCTCTGAGGTAACCAAATGATCAAACTTACATTCCATATATTCTGTCTTTGTTCTACTAAGTCGGATGCCTTTGCTTTCTAATGTTTCTCTCCATAGTTCCAATTTTCTATTAACTTGTTCCTCTATTAACTTACAACCACTAAAAAGTATAAAGCATAAAATATAAAATAACTAATTAACAACATTCACTTGTGAGCCGTTCACTCATGACCATTCACCCATCTTCTTCACGTCTTCTAACATATTTCTGTCAGAATCATGTCGATCTAATGGATATTGGATCGATCAGATCCTGTACGCTATATAAATGTACACTATATAAATATAGCGATCTGTTATAGTGTTTAACGGCACAATTAGCACCAAATCAGTCCACCCGTAAATAGCGAGCTGCTATAGCGCTCGTTGTGTCACTAATTCGCTATAGCGTGCTATTTATAACATAGTATGGAAGAAAAAACATCTTCTGTAGAAATGAAATATTTGATTATCTATCTGAAGATCTGTGGTTAAGGAATCAAGGTGGAGGAACATATTCCAAAAAGTATGACGATTTCAATTCATATCCCATGATGTGCAAAGGATGTTTAGTCCCATATTGATGGGGGCTGCTAATACTGGGAACAAGAAATATCTGTAAACAGTAATACAGATGCCCTTTTACTATTGAAGAGGTTAATGCCAACTAAGGCGAATCACTTTAAATGTGTTTTCAGTGAAAAAAAAGTGGAAATACTAACTTATGATTTTAGGCAAGATTTTGAGAATCTCATATTTAGCCGTTAGCTAAAGGAAGAACAACTTTTCACAATATTTGCGATTGCTTTCATGAGTATATTTGTGAATATGTCTTCTTTATGGATGACTGTAAAGTTTGATAATGAGATTCCTGAAAATCATTTAAGTTATTTAATGTTTTAAACTCTTGGTTATTGAACTTGTTACAAGTTGCAGGTTCCTGTTACTTTCGGTGTTGCTTTATGACCTTCATTTTTAAAAGCCTTAAATTTGAATTATAAATTTTTTCTAACAGTACTTATTGCCTTTTTTGCGGATTTTTGTTTTTAGTGATATCTTGATTTTGTGAACTTTTTGTTTGATGAATGTCTTACCATATAGTATATATAGTACAATGTGGTAGATGCTTAATCCTTTGAGGACGGGTTCTATCATTGGTGGGTACCTTACCATTGCAATGTCTTTGTTTTTCTTGAACATCTACTTTGTCTCACCTAGGTTGGGAAGAAAGCTAACGAGTAAAACTCTTTGGGATTCAATTGTTTAGCAGTGGTGGTATAGCCTTTCCTTAGTGCTTAACCACATCACCTTGCCCTTATAAGACTTCAATTTGATACCTTAGTAGTTTGTCTCAGTTTTATTCTTTGCTCCCTTTGTAGGTTTGAGGCCCATATGGAAGTTCATGTAGGATCCATCGACGAGGAAGATGATGAGCAGGGAATTGCACATATGATTGAACATGTAGCATTTCTTGGAAGCAAAAAACGTGAAAAACTCCTCGGGACTGGAGCACGGTCCAATGCTTATACAGATTTCCATCACACAGTTTTTCATATTCATTCACCTACAAAGTCTAAGGTTCAAGATTCTTTTTGTGTATAATAGTTTTTTCTTTTGACATTCTAGAGTGTTGAATCTAAAATAGTTGTTACTTTGCTTATTTGCTATTTGACAAGTTGTTTCAGTTGATTGTTAGTGGTAGTCACTTGGTTAAGTTTGTTGTGTACTTTGTAAGACTGGTCAATTGCTCCATCACGTTTCCTGATTAAAGCTAGTTTTGCTTTCGTATATTTTAAGGAAATGTGGAAGCCACAGCTAATGGAAGTAGACTGGTGATTCAAATTCGCTTATTTTCCCATATAAAGTTTAGACAGAGTGGAAGTAGAATATATGTTTGAAAGTCAAGGTCTTGAAGAGGCGGACACTGCTAATTACTTTTTAGGGCAGTATTCATTCTCCAACAAGAACCATTTCACTTCTGATGCTTTTGACTCTTCTGATGATGAGATATGCCTGGGAGCTTAGTGAATTTTAGTTGGTAAAGTGGTCACACCACGTGTTTAGACTTAATGTGAACTGGAAAACCTGCAGACTGGTTTCCCACTAATTATTATCTCTAGTTGGGGCCATTGCTTCTCATCATGACAGCTGTAAGGGCATGCCACCATTTTGAAGAAGGAAAGTTTAGTGTCTTCAAAGAAAAAAAGAAGAGAAAAAGGCAACTGATAAGGGTATATTGTCTGACTTCCAGATCCAGATATATTGACCTCTTTTCATTATGTTGAGGATATTTTAGTACGTGCATTTGATCAATGGTTGAGCTGGTTAAGGTTAAACCGACTTCACCGTCAAAGATTTTAGATTTCAGTTGCACCAAGGGAAGAGTGTCCCGTCTCCAGCATTCTTTAGCCATGGCCTAACAACACTTCTAGCATTAGGAGTACCCATGTCTGCCGCAGTAGGACATGAGTACGATACTGGATATTATATAGCTGAAGTGAAGTCGGTCGTGTTGGACAAAGTTAATGGACCGAGGTCTAAAAATGTCTACAACAGGATTTGACCAACATTCACTGAACTCAATTTTGTCCATTACTTAAAATAATTCACATAAAATGGGAAGGCTAGGGGGTGGAAGCTCTCCCTTGCCTTTTGTCGCTTCCCTTCTTCAGTGTCTGGAACCGCTACTTTGAGCAGCTGCTATGCAGTTGAGTCAAGTGCTGTTCTTCCTCTTTTGAACATCTGCATGTTCTTCTCCTTGCCTAACCTGAGACTATATTGCCTCTTCTTCTTTGACTTTTCCTCCTCCTCTTCTTGTTCTCTTCTTATATCTTATATATTTAAGTCTCTCTCTCTCTCTCTCTATATATATATATATATATTATATGTCTGTCTGTCATCTACATACATGGATACATACATACATATATATGTGTATACATATACATATACATACATACACATATGTGTATATACATACATACATACCTATACACACACACACTCACACACACATATATATATATATTACCTGTGGTAGCGGTAGGAAATTCTGAACAGTTAGCAAAGAACAAAAGTAGACAAAGATCCTAAGTTACAAAAGGAAAGATGTTTGCTGAAAGGGTAAATATGAATATCCAGACAGTTTAACATTTACTAGTAAAGTTTCCTCCTGAAATCAGGGCTTTGATTCTTCATTGTGCCTTTTCTAAGAGCTTTAGAAGCCTATTGCAGCACTGGTTTTTCTGTCATTATTACTGACTGTTGCTGTTGTTGTATGGGAAAAGGCTTAGTTGTTGTTGTTGTATTACTGACTGTTGCTATCTCTGATCTTCAACATCTGCCCAGGTGGCACTGCATAAGCACATAATTGTCATTATTACTGACTGTTTATGTTGTTGGTTTGGAACATAAACATAATTTCTTTTGTGCTTCACTGCTTCCTGGTAGACAAATTATGAAGTTATCAGAAGGATGTTCATCTTTTTAAGAGCAAACTGCCTCTTGTATTTTTCAGGATTCTGACGGTGATCTGCTTCCTTTTGTGCTTGATGCTCTGAACGAGGTACGTATTGTGTACATGAGGGTTAGCATTTTTTACTTACAAAAAAATGAGACGTATTAGAAAACTGCAGTGTTGCATTCTTGTTCCATGAGGCCAAATTGCTTGCCTTGTTGTGTGTGAAGTAGGCAGTTTAGCGCCAGATAGGTCACTTCCAAATGTAAAAAAAGATAAAGTCACTGTGGAGGTCTCCATATGCTGGAGATGCGAACATACCTCACACCTTTGACCGTTCAGATCGTGTCTAAGATAACCTTAAAGAACATGAAGAAAAATGTTTTTTTTTTATTGGATGTGTTGAAATTTGTGGTCATTCTTTATCGTTGAATTATATGGAATGCAACCACATTGTGCACTTGTTGATGTCAACAAGCTAAAGTTCTTATCAACTGCTTCCACATACAGACATGTGCTCATGGCATGTTCCTTACAAAGCTGTGCTTAACTATTTTGTATGGGAAGCGTTTAGGGGGAAAAGGTGCACACTGATTTCAATGTTGTCATTCCTTTTCAATTTTCAGATAGCTTTCCACCCAAAGTTTCTTCCATCCCGTGTTGAGAAAGAAAGACGGGCGATCCTTTCTGAACTACAAATGATGAATACAATTGAGTATCGTGTTGATTGCCAGGTAAATAAACAGATGAGAACATCTTCTTGGATCTGTTCACAAATCCATGTGGTTTAGACA
This sequence comes from Brasenia schreberi, assembly GCA_036023115.1. Lineage (NCBI taxonomy): Eukaryota > Viridiplantae > Streptophyta > Magnoliopsida > Nymphaeales > Cabombaceae > Brasenia > Brasenia schreberi. The sequence goes on from JAYKKT010000081.1 coordinate 19,406,779, forward strand.
AGATTGCTTCAGAACTAATCCCTCTGGACACATGAATTGACATGTTACTTGTTTTCAAACAGCTTCTACAGCACTTGCACTCGGAGAACAAACTCAGTAAAAGATTCCCTATTGGTTTGGAGGAGCAGATCAATGTTTGGGATGTAGAAAAAGTTAGGTCATTTCATGAGCGTTGGTATTTTCCTGGAAATGCAACTCTGTATATAGTGGGGGATATTGACAGCATATCGAAGACGATTTATCATATTGAAGTACACACCTTACTCTCTCGCCTTGTTTGTTGTTGTAATGTTGGATATTCCCAGTATCATCTTTTTTGCATGAGTCTTTTGTTTCCCGAAAAAGTTTTTTCCTGTTGCCCTTATTTATTTTCTTTTGTTTGGTTTAGTCTTGTGTTCGTAATTTTTAGATAATGAAATTGCTTTCAAATTTTGAAGGCTGTATTTGCACGGACAATGGACAATGACTCATCTGCTCCAGCAGCTCCACAATCCCCGAGTGCATTTGGTGCAATGGCCAGCTTTCTTGTCCCTAAGCTTCCTGGTGGTTTAATTGGTGGTTTTTCTGGTGAAAGGTCATCTGTTTCGTTAGATCAAATTAAACACGAAAGAAATGTAAGGCATGCCAAAAGGCCTCCCGTTGAGCATAACTGGTCCCTACCTGGAAGTTGCAAAAATATTCAGCCTCCACACATTTTCCAGCATGAGTTGCTCCAGAATTTCTTGATAAATATATTCTGCAAGGTAATTGGTACAAACTCTGCCCAACTCATGATTTATCAGTTGTTGCCTTTGTTGCTCAGAATGCCTATGATGCTAGCATGCTCTTCGTTGTAAAAGGTTTCCTAATGTTCTTGTGAGCTTTGATGCAGATTCCTGTGAATAAAGTTCGTACTTATGGAGACCTGCGCAATGTTTTGATGAAGAGGATTTTCCTTTCAGCTTTACACTTCCGAATAAATACAAGATACAAGGTACATTTTCTGCAGTTCAAATGTCTAAAAAAGGTTAACTGAACTACCAGTTTTGGTGTTTTAGGCATTATTGATACTGATCTTTCTGGTTTCGCTTTGCATAAGTTCCTCTTTTTTTTGGAAAGAGAAAAGGTTTGGGGGACCTCACAGCTTAAAGCTGTTAAGAGTCTCCAGTTACTGTCATGAACGTCTGGAAGCACCTGTTAATATTGAACTTAATATCTGGGTGGTTGTCGTTTTGCATGGGAACTTAAAGTGCTAAAACTTTTGGCTTTTAAATGTCTGAAAAGCTTCATCAGTGTCATTTGCATAGGCCCCATTGCTGTGTCACTCTTACTTTGATAGTAGTCACTGTCGGCCAGTTTGCAGTGAGGTCTTTCCTTGACAGAGATTTTCATCTGAGATGCCTCAGAGGATCTTTTTCAATGCAACAAAATGAAGAACATAAGGTTATAACACTTTCTTTTCCTAGCGAAAAGTAGGTTTTTAAAGTCAGAAATATGAGAGAAGACGGGAAACTGGAATTAGAAATGGAAAATGAAAATTAACTGGAAAGCATAGGAAATGGATACTTTTTAATGAATCACAGTTCATTGTCAATATTTTGAGCATCAGGTTACATTGATAATTAGAAACAGTGAGGAATATTCTCGATAATTTTCTCTTATTCTCGGCAACCTTAAATTATGGATATTTTTGCTATGTTGTCAGGGTAGTGCTGAGATTGGTGCTTTTTTAGGCATTATTGATACTTGCTATTGGCTATAAAACACAACCTCCTTTGTTTGGGGGGTTACCTACGTAAAAATGAACCCTTACCATAGGAGAGTTGGCAACAAAGTTGTGTGGTTACAGAAACCAATGATCGTTCATAACTTCATACCTATGGGGTTAAAAAATTCTTAAGGGAATTGCTTAGGTTTGGGCATTTATTAGATGCTTGCAGAATTAGTCAGTTCTTGAATAATATATATCACTTAGTCTTCTATTGACCAGTTCTCATGAATGTGACTTTTGTTCAATTACCAGTGACATTTTTGTGGCCTTATCAAACTTATAGCCATGGCTTAATATCTCATCGTCTATAAATGATGGGATGCTGCAGAGTTCCAATCCTCCTTTCACATCGATTGAGTTAGATCACAGTGACTCAGGAAGGGAAGGATGCACTGTCACCACTCTTACAGTGACAGCAGAACCAAGAAACTGGCAAACTGCTGTAAAAATTGCTGTTCAGGAGGTTTGTCTTTTATACCTATTTTCTTGAGTCTATGGCTTCTATGAGACATGTCTTCAGCGTATGCAAGATTTGTAGTTCAACATTGTGAATGGAAAGATTTTCAGTGAACACCTCTCTTTCCCTTTTCCTAAAATTGCTTGTGGTCTCCAGGTTCGAAGGCTAAAGGTATTTGGTGTTACCAAGGGAGAAATGGCCCGTTATATGGATGCACTCCTGAAAGACAGTGAACAACTGGCATTAATGATTGACAATGTGCCTTCTGTTGATAATCTTGACTTCATTATGGAGAGTGATTCACTAAGCCATACTGTTATGGATCAAAGGCAGGGGCATGAGTCATTAGTTTCTGTTGCAGAAACAGTTACGCTTGAGGAGGTAAGGTTTTTGGAGTTTTTTTAAATTATTTCAAGCCATCTACTTATGTTCATGCCAGGATTGTTTGCACATATATCTCTAGATATTTATGTTATCTACATCTCTCTCTCTCTCTCTATGTTATATATATACCCACATACATATGTACGTGTATATAGGAGTTTGTATGTGTGAATGTATACATATATGTACATATATAAATGCTTACACATATATGTATGTGTTCATATATACGTGTGTGTAGATGGATAGATAAAGACAAAAGTATAATAAAAGAAAACATAATAAAGCAAGAAATCCAGAAAAATAAGAGAAACAAAAAAGTGTATACTGATCCTAAAAGACGTATCTGATTCCTTAACCACTGTTTGAAGACTGATATATACATTTTCTGAAGTTGATTTTGCATGTTTCCTCATGTAAAAGGCTGCTTTTGCTTCAGGTTAATTCAGTTGGTGCAACAGTTCTGGAGTACATCTCTGACTTTGGGGGTGATGCTGCTCCACTACCTGCTGCAATAGTTGCTTGTGTTCCAAAGAAAGTACACGTTGATGGAGTTGGTGAACTGGACTTTAAGATCGAGCCAGATGAAATTACTGATGCTATAATTGCTGGGCTGAAGGAACCCATAGAAGCTGAACCGGAGGTTCTTTTCCGAGCTTATACATTTTTCCTCAAATTGTTCAACATCAGGCCACATGCTTTTGTTTACATTTCATGCTTTTGCATGGTATCTTAGATCTCTTTGCTTTAACAGCAGGAATGGCTTCTAGTATCTTGACGACATAATTCTTTTGTTTCAATATTTTCGAAATTTGTGTGACTTGTTAACCTATTGATAATACAGCGAGTACATCTGTCATCTCATAGCAGATCTCTTTCTCTTGGACCTTTAAGAAAGTACTTTTTACTATATTCTTTTCATCATTATGTTTGCTGATTTAAATCTTCTGTACTTGTGATACTTATGCAAGGTTTTGGCCATAGTACATTGTGCAGTGTCTTGATTGAAGTGATCGATGGGAGGTACTGTATGTCTTCTTAAGAGAAGGAATTGTCAGCTTTGATGGTCCTAACCTGATTGCTTCAGAGGTTGTATATGATAGATTCACAAGCCTGTCGTTGCCAATGCCTAAAGTCTGTTTACACTGCTCATTCTTCAGCAACTATGCATCCTCTTCTTAACTTAATTTTTGAAAATAGGAAACTTCTGTTGTTTTTCTAAAGATCCTTGTTTTTTGTTTTCTAGTACTTCATTCTTTGATCTTAATATAAGTCGTGACTGATAACCTCATGTTGGCAAAGTTTGATTTTCATCTGGAAGGTTGCTTTTCTGTTTCCTGATGGGTGGTTTACTTGTAGTCCATGTGAAATATGTTTCTATCCCTTCACTTTTAGTTTTTGCACCTGCAGCTTGAGGTGCCAAAGGAGTTGATATCATCACTACAACTAAAGGAATTGTTGATGCTACAAAAGCCATCATTCAATCCTATGAAGATGTATGATGCTGAAACTGGCATCATGCAACTCCGACTTTCAAATGGAATCCCTGTAAACTACAAGGTTTGTTAAGGAAGCTCTTCCTTCATAAGTCCCTTTTGTTTTTCTGCTGCTTGTTATACTCTTTTCATCCATCATATTTGACTCCATAATCTTGATGTTGTGTCTAACTTAATCTATTTTCAAGTGCCACCTCTATACTTAATACCCTTCTACTTGTCATGATGAAATTGTTTTTAACTGATTTGTGCAGGCACAATTCATGTCTGCCATGTTAATTTTTCATCCAGATACAGTGTGTTGCTACAATTGCATTCTGAGGCGATTGTCAAGTTCCTTTTGTCATACTTCCGTTCTTTCAATCAGTGTAGCTTATGGTTCTGGAATGAATTGCATAGCAAGGCAAAAGTGTTCTTTTTCTGCAGACGGTATCATTGTCAAACATGAGTTTGAAACATCTCCCGCGCAATAAAAAATGGGAAGAGGATGAAACATTATGGACTAGATCTGGATCTAGACCCAGACCCAGACCCAGACCCAGACCCAGATTGATTAGCTCATAGTGTACTTAAAGTGTATGCTTCAGTTTATGTCAGTGCTGTCAGTTTTATCCAATTAAATTGTAAGCATAAAGCTGTGCTGTAATTTTGCTTTGGTTACCCTAATATAAAATGCAGAAAAAGCACAAGTTCCATGCTACTGGGGATCATGTGTCTGGGACTACCTCCTCTCTATTCCGTTCTCTATTGTCTGTAGGATCTCTATGTGATTTTTAACTGTATACTTTTATATCAGTTTTCTCTGAAAAGATGACATTTTCAATAACATGTACTACTTTGCATGTTCTTTTAGCTAGTTTTTTCTCTAACATTACTAACTGCTATCTTAATTACATGTAGATAACGAAAAATGAAGCCAAAGGAGGGGTTATGCGGCTGATAGTTGGGGGTGGAAGAGCAAATGAAAGTCCGGAATCACGGGGATCTGTCATAGTTGGGGTTCGAACTCTAAGTGAGGGTGGCAGAGTTGGTAGTTTTTCAAGGGAGCAGGTACTCTATGTCTTACATTGGAGTATGGCCAAGCCTCGTTTCCAATGTTCACCTGGTTTTGATCTTGCAACTTAAATTTCTCTCTATGATAACAATTTTGACCGTTGTTATTTTCATGTGGCTGTTTTACATCAAAAGTTTTTTGCATATACAGGTGGAGCTTTTTTGTGTTAATCATCTGATTAATTGCTCGCTCGAATCAACTGAGGAGTTTATTTGCATGGAGTTTCGGTTTACTCTACGAGATGGGGGGATGCATGCAGCTTTCCAGCTACTGCATATGGTGCTTGAGGTAATTCATTTATGTACCCTGTTAATTGTTGAGTGATGACTCATTTACTTTGAATTCCATTATGAATACTTGTGAATAAAGCAAGTGGTTTACTTGGTATTCAGTTATAACTGCTCTGTTGATACTTGATACGATACTCGCTCCTTCCATTTGTCTATATACGTGGGTGCATGAATGCATCCTGTTCTCAAGCCTTAGTTTTTTCCCTTGGGTTTGGTCCATAAATTGTTATTTGATGTTCAAGGATCTAAACCGTCTCAAGTTTGTGACTATCTTCTTGCAATGAACTTCTTATATTTTATGGAGCACTGGATTTATGAACATACAGCTGCACGTTTTCCACTGAGCAGTAAGAAACCAGCAAAGACAACAATCGAGAATGACAGATGTCTTCAAACTAAGAGATCTTTATAGTTTTGTGTGCGACCCCTGCATCATGCTTTATTGTGGATCTTACAATAATGTTGGATTTCTAGCTACTTGTATGAGAACGAATTGTACCCTAACCTTTCCCATTTTTATGTTGGCATCAGAGGGAAACAGTATGATAAATGCAGTTTGATTAACTTAATCTTTTGAGACATTGATCTTTCATAGATGGTTATTGGATGGAAAACACATATTGCCTTTCTAGATAGTAGGATATTAATATCATAATCAGTCACTAGTTGGCATAAATGTATCCTTGAATCTTGCATAATGAAAAATGAGGGATGACGGTTATACATATTAAGGAAACAACAAGTGCTTGACAACCCCATCAGAAGCCCGGTAGGACCAACACCATCTTCTGTTGGACATGTTGCAAGTTGAAAAAGTTGCGTTCCTCACTTTATTCTTTATTTTTTGGTTGTTAATTTAAGGTATGAAAACAAAAATGTAGAGGGCACAATGTATATATATATATATATATATATATATATATATATATATATATATATATATATATATATATATAACCACTGGTTCTTCTGATATAATAAAAATGATCATATTGTAAGTTCAAAATGCACAGGGTTAAGTAATGTTGCAATTTCTTCGGAGACAGATATGGCATGTCTAATAGGTGAAAGGTCCTGATGTTTCTCTTTCTACGCCTTCATCACAGATAAGATACCTTGAGGAGAAAGTCATTCAAATGACTTGTGAGCTAACCCTGAATTTTCTTGGAGGATTTGATTTATTTGTTCACCTAAATCTTTCTCTGATCCTCTCAACCTAAACTAAAAATTCCTCTTTCTATATCCTGCAACATGCTCTTAATAACTTGAGGTGGCATGCAGCATAATGTGTGGCTTGAAGATGCGTTTGATAGAGCAAGGCAGCTTTATTTATCATATTATCGTGCAATACCAAAAAGCTTGGAACGAGGAACAGCCCATAAGCTAATGTTGGCAATGTTAGATGGTGATGAACGGTTTGTTGAGCCTACACCACAATCACTCCAGCAGTTAACACTGCCATTGGTCCGGGATGCAGTTATGAGTCAGTTTGTAGGTGACAATATGGAGGTAAACTTAGTGATACTTGTCTACTTCAGAAGATTTGTTCAGTTTTATATGTTAAACATATCGGTATCAATAAGTTCCACAATGCAGTCATGCATTTATTTCTTTCACTTTTGACATGATTGTTCTTTAATGCTTGATTTTACTTTCATGTCCTTTTTGTTGAATGCTGACTGTTATTTGTCCAATCACTTGTTCCATTAGTCATTAAAAGTTATGAAACAATCATAGGTCCTGTTTGTTGAATATCATCTCAATAAACAAGAAAATCAATTAACTGCAAATCAACAACGCATCTAAAAACGAGGGCCGGTGGCTTCTCTTGCTGCCATGCTCCTCTTCTCTCTCTTATTCCATTCCATTACTTAAAACTGATTACAATTAGGGTAATATAAGTATATATGAAACACCATGTTCATATGATGTCTAGATGGTGAGTGCATCCATCTACTCACATAACTTACTGCGAAACTAATATCTGGCCTTGTGATTATAAGATATTTTAGCTTTCCCACTAATCTCTGATATCTGCCCACATCTTCATAAGGTTCTTCAGAATGTTCAACATCTTTCTTTTGTACTTCAATAAGAACTGCACATATCCGACAATCCTCCATCTTGGTTTCTTTCAATAGATCCAGAATATATTTGTGCTGACTTAAAAATAAGCAGTCATTACATATAACGATTTCTATTCCAAGGAAATAATTGAGTTTTCCCAAGTCTTTCAAGTTAAACAAAGTATGCAACTTCTTTTTTAATGTAATAATTCCTTCCACATCATTACCAGTAAGAATGATATCATCAATATATACAATCAAGAGAATTGTTTTCTTTTCCTGCGTAACAAGCAATGTGTGATCACTAATGATGCGCTTGAAACCCAAGCTAAGTATTTCATCATTAAATTTCTCGAACCACGCTCTAGGAGATTGCTTTAAACCATATATAGATTTCTTCAGTTTTCATACCTTATGTGGTGTGTGTTTGAGGTCATAACCCGGAGGTAAGTCCATAAAAATTTCCTCTGTAAGATCTCCTTGGAGAAGCATTCTTGACATCCAGCTGTCATAAATCCCATCTCTAATTAACTGCTATGGTTAATAAAATTTTGATTGAATTTAGCTTTGTAACAGGAGCAAAGCTTTCTGTGTAGTCAATACCATAAGATTGACTATAACCTTTTGCTACCAACCTTGCCTTGTATCTTTGTATATTGTCTTTGAATCTATACTTTATGGTAAATTCCCATTTGTAGCCCAATGTCTTCCTCTGCGGTGGTAAATATGTAAGTTCCCATGTTTGATTTCTTTTAAGAGCTGTAATTTCTTCCCTCATAGCTGTTCTCCATTCTACATAGCCTCTTCAAATGTCTTTGGAATATAAGATTTTTCTACATTCATAACAAACAACTGATATTCTTTTGGATAATTAGTATAGAAAACCAATTTCTGAGTTGGATATTTAACTGCTTCACGTTTTTCCTTCCGAAGAGCAATAAGTAAATCATCTGAAATAACAGATGAAGCCAAATGATTTACCTGAGTTGATGATGGAACTGATTGGGGAGAGTATCTTGATCGAGAGTAGCATTAGGACTTGGTAAAACTATCTTGCTTTCTCCTCTTGAATAAGTATGCCATTCTTCCCTCTTTGAAGGTATGGTCACCTGCCCTTCATTTTCCTTTGTGTGATCTGTTTCTTCAGGTAGTATCGGCAAGACAATAGAGATATTAGTGTGTGGTAAATTGGTCTCATCATCACCAAAGTATGAAATATTTTCATGAAATGTCACATCCATTGTGACATAACTCTTCCTTCTTAAGGGATCATAACACTTATAGTGGATGAATACAACAACAACAACAACTAAGCCTTTTCCCATACTAGACGGGGTCGGCTACATGGATTCTTTGTTTCCACAGATCCCTATCGTGTGCCATGTTAGCAATTAACTCCCAATAAGCTAGATCATTCTTTATTGTTTCTTTCCAACACTTTTGTGGTCGTCCTCTACCTCTTTTAATACTTTCCAAATTTAGTTTTTCTAACCTTCTTACAGGTTCTTCTTTTGATCTTCTTTCTATATGTCCAAACCATCTTAAACGAAGTTCTCTCATTTTATCCTCTATTGGTGCCACTCCTAATTTGTTTCTAATAACCTAATTATGTATACGGTCTTTTCTTGTATGACCACTCATCCATCTCAACATCTTCATTTCTGTCACATACATCTTTTGTACATGTTGATGATTAACTGCCCAACACTCAGAACCATAAAACATGGCAGGCCTAATTGTTGCTCTATAATATTTACCTTTTAATTTTAATGGTATCTTCTTATCACAAAGAATACCTGATGCTCCTCTCCATTTTAACCAACCAGCATTAATTCTATGTGTAACATCTCCATCAATTCTTCCATCACTTTGAAAAATTGACCCTAGGTATTTAAAACTTTCCTTTTGGGGAATGCAATGTGTGCCAATTTTAATTTCTATGTCCTCTGAAGTAGCCAAATGATCAAACTTACATTCCATATATTCTGTCTTTGTTCTACTAAGTCGGAGGCCTTTGTTTTCTAATGTTTCTCTCTATAGTTCCAATTTTCTATTAACTTTTTCCTTGAACTCCTCCACTAATACAATGTCATCTGCAAATAACATACACCAAGGTACTTCATCTTGAATATGTTTTGTTAACTCATCCATCACCATTATAAATAAGTATGGACTTAAAGTTGATCCTTGATGTAACCCAATATTAACTTCAAAGAAGTCTATCGTTCCTTCATGAATCCTCACACATGTTTTTGCACCATCATACATGTCTCTTATAAGGTTAATATATGTCAATGGGATACCTCTTTTTTCCAAAGTTCTCCAAAGAACCTCCCTCGGTACCCTATCATAAGCTTTTTCTAGATCAATAAATATCATGTGAAGGTCTTTCTTTTTTGCTCTAAAATGTTCCATAAGACGTCTCAAAAGGTGAATCGATTCAATAGTAGATCTACCTGGCATAAATCCAAATTGATTCTCTGTTGTACTTGATACTTGTCTTAACCTACGTTCGATAATTCTTTCCCATAATTTCATAGTATGACTCATTAACTTGATACCTCGATAATTCGCACAATTTTGAATGTCTCCCTTGTTCTTATATACGGGTATAAGTGTACTTGCTCTCCATTCCTCGGGCATCTTTTGATTTTTCCATATTTCATTAAATAGTCTTGTGAGCCAAGTGATTCCTATTTCTCCTAGTATTTTCCAAACTTCTATAGGAATATTATCTGGTCCTACCGATTTACCACTCTTCATATGTTTAAGAGCCTCTTTGACTTCATTCTTTTGAATACGTCGGTAGAAATTGTGGTTTATATACTTTTCTGTCCTAAACTAATACTAACATCTTTATTTTCATTAAAAAGATTATAAAAATAGTTTTTCCATCTATTTCTTATATCATCATTTGCCACTAGAATTTTTTCATCCTCGTCTTTTATGCATCTAACATAATTAAGATCTTTAGTTTTCTTATCTCTAGCCCTAGCTATCCTGAAAATATCTCTTTCCCCTCTTTTGAGTTATATAAGTCCTCCCAAATCTTAGCTTTTGCTTCACTAATGGCCATTTTCGCTTCCTTCTATGCTTTATTATAAGCTTCAAAAGTTTCACTAGTTTTCTTAGCATAATGTAATTTGTAACATGCCCTCTTTGCCTTGATTTTATTTTGTACTACTTCACTCCACCACCAAGCTTCTTTTTGTACCAGTACACCTCTCTTAGATACCCCTAACACATCTTTCGCCACTTTCCTAATATGTATAGCCATATTGTTCCACATATCACAGGGTGTACCAACATAATTCCAAACATCTCCTTGAAGGACTTTCTGTTTAAATATATCTTCTTTCTCGCTTTTGAGGTTCCACCATTTAGTCCGAATAGCTCGATGCACTCTTTTCTTCTTTGTCCATTTTTTTATTTGTAAATCCATAACTAAAAGTCGATGTTGGGTGGTTAAGCTTTCTCCTGGAATTACCTTACAATCTTTACAACACGCTCTATCTTTTTTTCTACAAATAAAGTAATCAATTTGTGTTTGTGATAAGCCACTCTTATAAGTAATTAAATGTTCATCTCGTTTTTTGATGATTGTATTGACTCTAAAGAGATCAAATGACATAGCAAAATTTAAAATCTCCCTACCTTCCTCGTTTATATCCCCATAACCAAAGTTTCCATGAATCCCTTGATATCCTAATGCCTCTTTACCGACATGTCCATTTAAATCTCCTTCTAAACAAATCATCTCCCTTTGTGGAATCTTTTGAAACACCTTATCTAACTCTTCCCAAAAAATTGTCTTTATACTATCTTCTAGTCCTACTTGGGGTGCGTAAGCACAAACTATATTCAAAACCTCTACTCCTAACACTAATTTCAATGTCATGATTCGGTCACCATACCGTTGTATGTCTACTACACTCTCCTTTAAATCTTTGTTTATGATAATACCAACTCCGTTTCGGTCCTTTTCTTTACCTGAGTACCATAATTTAAAACCTGTATCCTCTATCTCCTTTGCTTTTTCTCGAACCCATTTTGTTTCTTGTAAACATAGAATATGAATCTTTCTCCGAATCATAGTATCTACCACCTCCATTAGCTTACCGGATAATGTTCCGATATTCCAAGAACCAATACGAATCTTATTATCTAGGACTAGCTTCCTTACCCCCTGCATCCGTCCATAATCAAAATGCGGAGACCCTCTCTGAAAATTTTTCACTACATTCGGGCGGCAATGTAGCGGGACTAACTTCTTTACCCACACCCGTCCATGATGTGGGAACCCTCTCTGCAATTGATTCACTACATTCGGGCGAAAATGTAGTGGCCCTTGCTTACTTCTTACTGCATTCGGGCTCTGCAGCACGTCGCTAGGCGGGGACGCCCCAAAGCAATGCTCATAATTTTTGTAATCCATGTTGTAGAAATCCGACGAAGTTTTTCGTTGGCTGTCAGAAGCCTAACACAACCCTCCTCCTTTATCCGGGCTTGGGACCGGCAATGCAAGGGTGATCCCTTACATGGGCTTGGGTGGATGAATATCCCATGAAAATACATTTAATTGCTCTAACATCAAGCTTTACCCTTGCATTATTGAAAATATGTACAAAACAAATACATCCAAACACCCTTAAAGGTATATGAAATTGTTTTTGAGTAGAGCATAAAGAATGAAATGGGTAATCACCATTGAAAACATTACTTGGCATGCGATTTATCAAAAACACAATAGTTAAGACATCTTCCCTCCAATAAATTTTTGGGATATTATTCTACATTAACAAAGTTCTTGTAACTTCTAATATATGTCTATTCTTCCTCTCGGAGACCCTATTCTTGATAGGGTAAGATGTTTGATGTAAAATCCCATGACCTAAAAAATAAGAATGTAGTGATTGTGACATAAATTCTCCTCCATTATCACTATGAATGACCTTAATAGATAGTTGAAATTGAGTATGAATAAATTGACAATACATGAGTAGAATATTCTTCATGTCATCTTTGTTTTTCATGAGATAGATCATAGTGAATCACATGTAATCATCTATAAATGAAATAAAATATTTGTAGCCATGTAAGGAAGTAGTAGAGCATGGACCCCAAACATAAGAATGAATAATTTCAAAAGGTTTTGAAGCTCTAGTTTCATTGAAAGGAAATGACACACAATGATGTTTAACCTTTTGACAAGTTTCATATTGCAAAATAAAATCCATATAACTTGAAAATTCATGTAATATCATCTTAATTTTGGATAGTGGAAGGTGTCCCAGTCTTTGATGTCGTAATGTTAAAGCTTCATGTTTTTTCTCTTTAAGAAGAATAGATTGCAGTGCTGTTTGTCTGATCTCTTCAAAGAAATAAAGTCCTTTTCTTGCGCTACTCTGACCAAAGATCTTTCTCGTCCTCAGTTCTTGAAAAATACAACAAGTAGAGTCAAAAGTTACTAGATAATGTAAGTCTTTGGTTAAAGCATGAAGATGGAAATATTTGGGACATTTAAAACATTTTTAAGGTTCCCAAAATTAGTGACTATACCCTCTTTTCCCACAATAGGGGTGTTCGACCCAGTGTTGTCTGACGCGTATCGTATCGCGTATCGCTGGGCTCCACGATACGAGTGTATCGTATCGTATCGTACTTTAATATTAAAATAATACAAAAATTATTTAAAAAATCAAGAAAATTAGTAAAAATATGGAAAAATCTGATGATTACTTTAAATTCATATAATGCAAAGTTTAGGATTGATTGAACATTCAACATTGAATAATTGGATCCAAAATTACATATTTTGAAGCAAAAAATGAAATACATTTACATTTTACATATTTTAATTTGTATCCGGATTATTAACTAAATAATCTTCATCTTCTGCTTGATAAAGATTCAAAGTTTCTCATCACCTTGTGCTTTAAAATGAAAATCTTCATCTCCTTCGTGATGTTGTTGCACTTCAAATTAATTCATGCAATGTTTTCTTCGGTTAGGAGTGCATTTTCTTCGTTATCTTCCATAATCCACTCATCTAATATATCAAAATTAACAAACTGCTATCTTTGTACATGTAGTTGTCATATTTGCTAATTTTCATATGTGAGCAAAACAATGAGCTCAATTTCTTTAATTATTGACTCTATGACACCTCATTGATGTGATATTATTACTTGATGATATCCCTTTTCCTCTTACAATTAGCTTTTTAACTAATGCTTGAGCTTCATTTCTCACTTCACAGACTGAGTTAAGCCTCACACAGGTTGATCATGTTCAACTCAATGGAAGTCACGTAAGGTGAACCCTAAAATAGTGAAGTTGTGAAATGCCCACTCAATGAACCGAGACAACCAAATGTTTTTAATTGTTTGCGATCTCATGAAATTAGAAACTGCTACCAGAAATATACCTAAAAGTTGGCAACAGAAAGGAAAATGATTTTGTCACAATTTTTATTTGTTTATAAATTATTTTTATTCAATAAATAAAATTATAAACCCAAATTACAAGCATAGGGAAGTGAAGAGAGGCGAAGAGGCCAGAAACCTGCAAAAAAAAAATTGGGCGTATCGCCCGTATCGTACGATACGATACAGTACGATACGGATAACACTGGTTCGACCCATCAACCAACTTTATTCCAACCCCTTCCTGAATTGCTTAATAGTTATAAAATAAGTCTTTCATTCCCACCATGTGGTGTGTTGCATCAGATTCAACCACCCATATTCTAGAATCAAATGAAGGATTATTACCAGTGGTATCCGTATCGCATCGTGGGAAGCCACGATACGGGCGATACGCCCAATTTTTTTTTTCAATTTTTTTTCACAAATTTTTTGCATGTTTCTGCCCTCTCTTCTCCTCTCTTCACTTCCCTTTAAGGCATCCTCCAATATGCTTATAATTTGGGTTTATAATTTCATTTATTTAATAAGAATAATGTATGAACAAAAAAAATTGTGACAAAATCATTTCCCTTTCCGTTACAACTTTTAGGTATATTTTTGCTAATAATTTCTAATTTCATGAGATCGCAAACAATTAAAAACATTTAGTTCTCTCGGTTCATTGAGTGGGGATTTCATAACTTCACTATTTTAGGGTTCACGTTACATGATTTCCATTGAGTTGAAGATGATCAATGTGTGTGAGGCTTAACTCAATATGTGAAGTGAGAAATGGAGCTCAAGCATTAGTTAAAAAGCTAGTCTCCAATAAGAGAAAAAGGGGACATCATCAAGTAATAATATCACATCATTGAGGTGTCATAGACTCAATAATCAAAGAAATGGAGCTCATTGTTTTGCTCACATATGAAAATTAGCAAATATGACAACTACATGTACAAAGATGACAGGTTGTTAATTTTGATATATTAGATGAGTGGATTATGGAAGATAACGAAGAAAATGCACTCCTAAGTTCTAACCGAAGAAGACATTGCATGAATTAATTTAAAGTGCAACATCAAGGAGAAGATGAAGATTATTTAGTTAATGATCCTGATACAAATTTACAATATGTAAAATGTAAATGTATTTCATTTTTTGATTCAAAATATATAATTTTGGATGCAATTGTTCAATATTGAATGTTCAATTTATGCTAAACTTTGCATTATATGAATTTAAAGCAATTACCAGATTTTTCCAAAATTTTCCAGAATTTTCTTGATTGTTTTCGGTTTTTTACTAATTTTATTGATTTTTAAATAATTTTTATAGTTTTTTAATATTAAAATACGATACGATACGATACGCCCGTATCGTGGAGCCCAGTGATACGCGATACGATATGCGTCAGACAACACTGATTATTACCCAATACCATAAACAAGAAAGAATACATTGTGGTAGCCTTTAAATCACCACCCGAAGACATAGAAGCACTGTTTGATTCATTTAATCTAGCTCTGAGTTCTTCAATTTCCTTCTTTATATAAGTCAAAAGACTCAAAACATTAGTCTCTATAGTATGTTTCTCAACGTGATCACTGAAATAAGTTTTGTTCTGTCAGTTCTGATTATAATTAGGTCTGCCCCCTCATTCCCAACACGTCTGTTTCGTATGTCTAGTCTTGCTGCAATATGAACATGTCAGTTTATTCGTCTCTATTGAACTGAAATCTGCGTCTGCCGCGACCATCAAAGCCACCTCTACCCCTAAATCCTACAGTAGAAGTTGAGTTTTGACCCACAAATACTTATGTATCTTGGTTGATCTTGACTTCTTTTCTAATTGCTTTCAATCCTCTTTTCGGAAGAGCAGGAAATAAACTGTACTCAATGATAGAAGCTCTTCTTTGCTTAGAATATTGTTTTTTACTGCCTCATACGCGAAAGAGATTCCCCACAAAAGATCAAACACTTTCTGTTCTTGAAAATTATCGTTCCTTTCCTTTGTACATGTTTGGCATTTAGTTTTAGAATAATATTGTAGCTCTTCCTATAAACTACGGAGTTCAGGATAATAATCACTAACAGACCTTTCGCGTTATCGACATTTTCTAACCTTCTCTATAATCTCATACCTCTTTGCTATGTTTCTTCGTTGAGCATATATGCATCCTGTGCAACCAGCCAAATATCTTTCGCAAAATCCAAGAACATAAACGTGCTGCCAATTGATGGTGTCATGGATTGAATGAGCCACACACTGACCAATGCATTTTCCTTATGCCATTTGGGGTATGGAGGATCATTTATATCAGGCATGAGAAGATCTGGCCCATTTAAGTTAGTTTCTACCATCTAAATTTAAGCTAGTGATCTGAAATCCTACATCTTTATATGAAGAATGATTTCCCCCACTTTCTACGCACTTTCCTTTATCAGACATGGTAATCGACTAATCGTCCCCTATTTTTAGGGTTAAGATGTTTTTCTGGTTTTGAGAAGAAAACCTTTCAACGTTGCTGCAAATTCTTTTTCGGAATGAAAGATCCTTGAAATGTCACGAACCAATGATTCCTGGGCGGCACTTGATAAGCTCTGCCCTAATCCCTTTTTTTCATTGTAGATGGCTGCAAACACATGTTAATCTTGCACACAAGGATCTAATACCACATTGAATATAATCTCAATAAAAAAGAAAATCAATAAACTGCAAATCAACAACACATCTGGAAACGAGGGCCGGTGGCTTCTCTTGCTGTCATGCTCCTCTGCTCTCTCTTATTTCATTTCATTACTTAAAACTGATTACAATTAGTATATTTTAAGTAAATATTTATAATTTGAAAGACAAAAATACCCTTAATTAGTAATACTAATGCTAGACAAATCCTCTTGAATCAGAATCTGATCCAAGAGGATCTGAATTCAGTTTACCTTCAGAAATTTACACTATTGGTAGATTGGAATCCAACAACAGCAACAACAACTACTAAGTCATTTCCCATACTAGAAGGGGTCGGCTACATGGATTATTTGTTTCCACAGATCTCTATCGTGTGCCATGTTGGCAGTTAACTCACAGTAAGCTAGATCATTCTTTATTGTTTCTTTCCAACACTTTTGTGGTCGTCCTCTACCTCTTTTATTACTTTCCAAATTTACACTATTGGTAGATTGGAATCCATGTTATAAAAATCCAATAAAGTTTTACGCTGGCTGTCGGAAGCCTAACACAATCCTCTTCCTTTATCCGGGCTTGGGACCGTCAATGCAAGGGTGATCCCTTACATGGGCAGAGTTTTATCTGATGAAGTTTTACGCTAGCTGTCGGAAGCCTAACACTTATACCCATATATAAGAACAAGAGAGACATTCAGAATTGTGCGAATTATCGAGGTATCAAGTTAATGAGCCATACTATGAAATTGTGGCAAAGAATTATCGAACGTAGGTTAAGACAAGTATCGAGTACAATAGAGAACCAATTTGGATTCATGTCAGGTAGATCTACTATTGAAGCGATTCACCTTTTGAGACGTCTTATAGAATATTTTAGTGCAAAAAAGAAAGACCTTCACATGATATTTATTGATCTAGAAAAAACTTATGATAGGGTACCGAGCGGGTTATTTGGAGAACTTTGGAAAAAAGAGGTATCCCATTGACATACATTAACCTTATAAGAGGCATGTACCATGGTGCAAAAACATGTGTGAGGACTCATGAAGGAATGACAGAATTCTTTGAAGTTAATATTGGGTTACATCAAGGATCAACTTTAATTCCATACTTAATTAATGCTGGTTGGTTAAAATGGAGAGGAGCACCAGGTATTCTTTGTGATAAGCAGATACCATTAAAGTTAAAAGGTAAATATTATAGAGCAACAATTAGGCCTGTCATGTTTTATGGTTATGAGTGTTGGGCAGTTAATCATCAACATGTACAAAAGATGTATGTGAAAGAAATGAAGATGTTGAGATGGATGAGTGGTCATATAAGAAAAGACTGTATACATAATGAGGTTATTAGAAACAAATTAGGAGTGACACCAATATAGGATAAAATGAGAGAATATCGTTTAAGATGGTTTGAACATATAGATAGAAGATCGAAAGAAGAACATGTAAGAAGGTATGAAAAACTAAATTTGGAAAGTATTAAAATATGTAGAGGACGACCACAAAATTGTTGGAAAGAAACAATAAAGAATGATTAACTAAATTTGTAAAGTATTAAAATATGTAGAGGACGACCACAAAAGTGTTGGAAAGAAACAATAAAGAATGATCTAGCTTATTGTGAGTTAACTGCTAACATGGCACACGATAGGGATCTGTGGAAACAAAGAATTCATGTAGCACACCCCGTCTAGTATGGGAAAAGGCTTAGTTGTTGTTGTTGTTGTACTGTTGGTAGATTGGAAGAGCATCTCGTACGGATTGGAAATTACCAAAAGAAATTTCCTCATATACATTTTATGATAACAATGGTGCATCTCTTCTGAGCTAGGATTCTGGCCAAGTAGTTCCAGAATTGGTCAATCACTGCAAAGAGCAGTTGGAGATCTGCTGCTAAGTCTTAAAGGGGCTTAAGAAGATAATCACATTTTGATCCAATTGTGGTGGGAAGCTCAGTTTTTTTGGACCAAGCCAGGTTATATTGGAAAAATGCAGTTCTGGTTGGATCATTGTTGTTGTTCTAACCCCTTCTGACTGCAGCGGAAGTATATTTTTCTACCCACTATGAGTAATCACGAATTGTAAGTTATTGCCATTGGCTGAACAGTGTCTCTGATTTAGGGTAAATTGGTCTAAGAAATCAAAACGTAGTTGTGCCATAGCCAGGAATCCTGTGGTCATGTAGTTCACTCTCGCAAGACAACTACCATTCCTTACCAGCCAAGCCCTAAGCAATGCTTTGTTCATGGAAACTATCAATCATCATTCCTGGAAAAGAAGGGGTGCAACTGCCTGCAATTTTTCCTTTCCTAAAATGCGAGATGAGTGTGCATGATAGGATGACCTTACCCAGGCGATAGGAAAGGAAGGATAAAACAGCTGCATATTTGAAAATTGTGAAGGACCCAGCTTTTCTGGAAACAAGTTTGTTTACTTGGATATTGTCACCATACAATCAACATAAAGCTGAAACTTACAGGGGAAAGGTGTACAAAACGTACAATAGTTCACCTATGGGTCTTTTGAACATGGTTGGCCCAAATAGTCTCGTTCTATTTAAATCAACAGCCATAGTTGTTGATTTTCATATTTGGAGGAAGAAAAGAATGACCTTTGAAAAAGGATAGATAAATTGACAAGTATACTCGAATAGTTCAGACTTCAGATTCCATTATAGTTGGTTGATTGAATTGGATGAGATTTGGAGTTATATGCTACTTGTGGTCGATTCTTTCTACATTTCATTCATCAACCAAACTGTTCATGTGACTTGATTTAACTGGATTTCATTAAAGTTACATCTTTCCTCTAAGAAGTGCAAATAATATGTTCCAGAATCTTATCTTATTGACCTGCTTATTTCTAGTAACATTTTCCCACATGTTGTGGAGTGTTCAGGTGAGCATTGTTGGTGACTTCACTGAAGATGAGATCGAGTCTTGTATACTTGATTATCTTGGTACTGTTAGGCCAGCCAAAGCTTCCGGCCAAACTGATGTGAATGACAGAATCCTATTTCGTGCATCTCCATCAGGACTACAATCTCAACAAGTAAGCGATCTTTCTATCTCGGAAAAGAATAAAAGGTGCAGGTTCTCTTTTTCATGCAAACTTGATTATCACCAAAAATTCAGATCGTAGTTATTATGTTCTAATTATCCTTGCAAGTCTTTTTACATCATATTTGAAAGACCTTGTGCTTGTCAAGTTCTGTACTGTTTGATTGAATTTGTTGTCATGTACTAATGCACAATTTTGCCTTAAAGAATGACATTTCGAGTTGTTCTCGGCACCTAGATGTACAGATAATCAATAATCCATTGTAGATCATTTCATAAATACATTTCAGACATTTTATCACCAAATACCTTTAGACAAGTATGTTCCAGTAAATTGGCCACCAGCAGGTAAAAGATACCTCAGGTGCATCTTCTGATAAGTTTTGGTTGGCCAGTTCAGAAAATCTGGCAATACTTTTATAGAATAATGAGTTCAAATTTTTTGATATATTGCCTATGTGATATTCTGCACAAATAGAACGAAGCTTTAACCTCTTTTGCTAATTCTTTCCTGTACAAAGTTGCATTCAAGTGCTGGAACGAAATATGATGCTGGTGAATGAAGATTCCATGGTCGAAAGTGCCCCTTATGTGACTTGGTGAATGCTGGTTAGGTGTCATGCGGAATGCAATGTTGTATCAGTGTGGAGGCAATTTAATTGTTTGAAGGCATTATTTTGCGCACAAACCTTGCTTTTTAGTTCTTATAGCTTCGAAGCTTCACCATCTATGAAATAGCAATTGCCATTACTTGATAGTCCATCTCTTAAATCAACTCCTTTACATATATTGATTTGAGTCCTTATTTCAAGGGCATGACAAAATCTGAAATCCAAGGATGAATGATTTCTCTCTCCAAAACATAGTTACAAATAACAAAAGCAACACATAGAAGAACAATGCTTTTCACTAATATTAAACAAATAATATAAATAAGACCCTTTTATGAGAGCAGGGCTGCAAAATTGCATGAGCTGCTAGTTCAGATCAATTCATGCCTTCAGAAGCTTGGTTCAGTTCAGCTCGTCAACTTTTACAAACTGACCTGCAGTTTGCTGCATATATAAATGAATTGACAATAAACAGGAAGCTCTTGTCAACTCAGCTTGTGAGAGCTCGCCTGAATTGGCGCAGCTTATCTTGTGGGGATTTGAGTCTAGCTTGGGAATGGTTCATTGAGGTTTGCATCGGCCTATTAAATATCATTGTTCAGATATTAATATTTTTTCCTTTTTTAAATAGGATTTTTAACGTAATAAAAGTTGAAGAAAGTCTTCGGGTGTTTTTCATCGAGACTGGAGTGGGGAGGACTTTACTACGATGACATCATGACAGGAAATGGTTCAAAGTCCCTAAATAGCCTGTCAATTCATTGGCTTGTAGGTCCCCACATGGCATGTCAAATGATTGGATTGTGGTGATACATGAGTTAGGTTAGGAGGTGGTCTCAGTACGTTAAAGGGATACAAAGTCAGCTGTTGATGCTTCCGTTAAACAATGCAAAGCATGAAATATTGCCATATACGGATGCTTTTTTATTACTTTATTTTTAAAATAATCAGGAAATAGGTATTCAAAATGCCTATGAGGCCTTGAAATCAAATGACTAATGTACTCACCAAGTCTCGCAGTTGAATTGAAATAATCTAAAATACTTAGGAAAGTTGGAGATGATTTGACATATTTGGCCTAACTGAAGGAGATACCTTAGGATTCTAAATTGTTTATTGAATTTGGTCTATGCTTTTTCTTACATATCGTGGTTCGCATGAGCACTTATAACTAACATGCTGAAAAATGGCTAGACTAGTGTTGTCTGACGCGTATCGTATCACGTATCGCTGGGCTTCACGATACCGGCGTATCGTATCGTATCGTATCGCCCGTATCGTACTTTAATATTAAAAAAATACAAAAAATATTAAAAAAATCAAGAAAAATTAGTAAAAATCCGAAAAAAATAAGAAAAATCAGGAAAAATCAGGTAATTGCTTTAAATTCATATAATGCAAAGTTTAGTACAGACTGAGTATTCAACATTGTACAATTGCATCCAAATTTACATATTTTGAATTAAAAAAATAAAATACATTTACATTTTACAAATTGTAATCAGGATCATCAACTAAATAATCTTTATCTTCTCCTTCCTTGCTGAAGATCCTCATCCTCATCATGAGCAACACCTTCTGCTTGGAAATCAAAATGATGAGCTCCATTTCTTTGATTAATGAGTCTATAACACCTCAGTGATGTGATATTGTTACTTGATGATATCCCCTTTTTCTCTTATTGGAGACTAGCTTTTTAACTAATGCTTGAGTTCCATTTCTCACTTCACAGACTGAGTTAAGCCTCACACACATTGATCATGTTCAACTCAATGGAAGTCATGTAAGGTGAACCCTAAAATAGTGAAGTTGTGAAATGCCTACTCAATGAACCGAGAGGTCCGAGATGACCAAATTGTTCTTCATTGTTTGGGATTTCATGAAATTAGAAACTGGTAGCAGAAATATACCTAAAAGTTGGCAACAGAAAGGGAAATGATTTTGTCATAATTTTTATTTGTTCATAAATTATTCTTATTCAATAAATAAAATTATAAACTTGAATTTACATGTTACATACACAACTTGCAATCCCAAACAAGCACATCGGAGGATGCTTTGGAGAGAAGTGAAGAGAGGCGAAGACAGGCCATAAACCTGCAAAAAAAAAAAATTTAAAAAAAAGTTGAAAAAAAATATTTGAAAAAAGAAAATTTTGGGCGTATTGCCCGTATCGTATGGGCGATACACTCCGTATCGTGTGATATGGAGCGATAAGTTCTGTTTTACGATACTCTTAGGTGTATCGTATCGTGGTACACCACGATACGATGCGTACGGTGCGATACAGATAACACTGGGCTAGACTAGGCGCTCTTAATTTTCTCCTTTTTATGCTGCTTGTCATTTATTTTCTCCTCCTTCATTGATATACTTCTTGCACTGAAATCTACTTTAAATCTTTTAATATCATGTTAAGAGTTGATTCATAGCATTTGAATATTTAATAGTAAAGAATGTCTCTTAAATAATAAGGAAAGTAGTAAAGCTATTCCCATCTATGTATGTATATCATGATTAGTGGTGCTTATACCAGCTTTCAGAATCATGTTCATAAGTGAAATTTACTCAATCTCCATAGTATCTGTTTCAAGGAATGACTTCTTAAGCAAAACGTCTACATTGTAATATGGGATGTGCCTGAAAACTCCCCATAAATGTGCATGGCAAAATGAACACCCAATGCTTGTTTTCTTTAAAGAATTTCCACAATATTCATAACTAATGAACAAAATAACTCAAAGTGAAAAAGAAAACGAAGCTATACATTCACCACATAGGTGTAGATGGATCCTGTCACATAGAGTATATACATTCTGTTTGCAAGTAGGTTTTCTGCTTGTATCAACTTGTGACTTCTAAGGTTAGTTTTCATCGTTAATGGTTGTTGTCTGTACTTTTGACAGGTATTGTTGAAGGACACTGATGAAAGAGCATGTGCATACATTGCAGGTCCAGCACCCAATCGTTGGGGAATTACAAATGATGGCCAAGATCTTTTCCAGTCCATGAATGACCTTTATGTCGTAAATGGTAAGCTGTGGGGCCATATTTGAAGGATAATATTATGGATATAGTCTTCGTTGAAATAAATACATAGTTTTCTAGCTGCTATTGCATTTGTGAATGATGAACCTCAATCGATGTATGTATTTTAAGGTGAATATCCCATTTTTTTTCATGTTGCTTACTGTTATTAGAGTTCCATTATTCCCTGTAATAGAGGTTGTTATCTTTTCCAATCAGCTTTGAAAAATAATAGTTTGTAGAACAACATAAGAACAAGTGTGCAGGACTCATCTGGATAACTAATTGACAAACTTCAAGAAGGGCACTATCTGGCCATTCCTGGCATGCTAACAGGTTCTGATCGCTGTTACCCAAATACTAATGAAATGTATGCTGCTGCTAACATAAAAATATTTCTCCTAGGTGCAGGGTATAACTGTTTGCCTCTTGTTTCTCTGTAAGCTCTTGAGTGGTTTGTGAAGTTTCAACAGTTTTATAGCCATGTAATTTTATTCGTCAAAATGTTCTAATGTTTATATTCATTAAATTGTTTAATGCTTAGAATCTAGAAAAATAGATGTTAAATTGATGCTCATGTGTTGGAATTGCGCCCATGTACTCGTGTCTTGCTTGTTTCTCCTGTTGGGAGGTCACCGAAATTTGTGTTCAAATGACATAAAATCCTCTCTCTCTCTCTATGTATATTTATGTGCAGGCTTTAACAGAAAAAAGAGAGCAATATTCCTTCATTAGAATGGATTATGCATATTCAAGTTTGTCTTGCATCCACTGTGAAGAATCAACTAAATAAATATATAATTTTAAGCACTAGCCTCAATTCGGTAATCTATACATGTGTCACACATTCGGGCAGCAGTAGCACAGCAGATGTATGTCTCTTTCTGTTTCAATTGTGCATAATACATACCTCAAAGAAATGAAAGGAAGTTTGTGTGTGTGAATACACACATCTGCACTTGTGCTTATGAGTGCTCATTCTTTCTCATATTGTCAGTAAAGTTTATGGCCGCTTATGTGGCCCACCCTGTACACAGCTAAAACCTAATGTCACAGTTCAACACAACAACAACAACAACAACTAAGCCTTTTCCCATACTAGATGGGGTCGGCTACATGGATTCTTTGTTTCCACAGATCCCTATCGTGTGCTATGTTAGCAGTTAACTCACAATAAGCTAGATCATTCTTTATTGTTTCTTTCCAACACTTTTGTGGTCGTCCCCTAGCTCTTTTAATACTTTCCAAATTTAGTTTTCATACCTTCTTACATGTTCTTTTGATCTTCTTTCTATATGTCCAAACCATCTTAAACAATATTCTCTCATTTTATCCTCTATTGGTGTCACTCCTAATTTGTTTCTAATAACCTCATTATGTATACGCTACATTGCCGCCCGAATGTAGTGAATAATTTACAGAGAGGGTCTCCGCATTTTCAATATAGACGGATGCGGGAGGTAAAGAAGTTAGTCCTAGATAATAAGATTCGTAAGTGTTCTTGAAATATTAGAACATTATCCTATACAGTGTTGTCTGACGCGTATCGTATCGTGTATCGCTGGGCTCCACGATATGGGCGTATCGTATCGTATCGTACTTTAATATTAAAATAATGCAAAAAATAATTAAAAATTAATAAAAAATAGTAAAAAATAAAAAAAAAATCAGAAAAAAATCAGGAAAAATCTGATAATTGCTTTAAATTCATATAATGTAAGTTTAGTACAGATTGAGCATTCAGCATTGAACAATTGCATCCAAATTTACATATTTTGAATCCAAAAAATAAAATACAGATATAGTTTACACTTTACAGT
Source organism: Brasenia schreberi (assembly GCA_036023115.1). Classification (NCBI taxonomy): domain Eukaryota; kingdom Viridiplantae; phylum Streptophyta; class Magnoliopsida; order Nymphaeales; family Cabombaceae; genus Brasenia; species Brasenia schreberi. The sequence continues at coordinate 19,431,890 of JAYKKT010000081.1, forward strand.
ACACTACAGTTACATATAATGTTACATTTTACAAATTGTAATCAGGATCATCAACTAAATAATTTTCATCTTCTCCTTGTTGCAGATCCTCATCATCATCAACCACGCCCACACCTTCTTCAAAATCAAATTCTTCATCTCCATAATGTTGTTGCGCTCCTTCCAAATTAATCCAGGCAACGTCTTCTTCTGTTAGGAGGGCATTTTCTTCAGTGTCTTCCATAACCCAATCTTCTAATATATCAAAATTATCCAAACTTATTGGATCGAACTGACTTTCTTCTCTATTTACTTTTTTTAATTGCCTACGACACAAACAAAGATAAACAATTAGTAAGTAATATTAACAATTGAAAACTGAAGTTAAATAATATCGAATTGAAAATTTGAAAGTAATACAACATTATGTTACAACGAATATAAACCAAATCATTAAGCCTTTTGTGTTCCAACCTGTTGCGCTTTTTTGTATGGATGTGTTCAAAAACACTCCAATTTATTTCACAACCTGTTGCACTACAGGTTTGGCTTAAGACTCTAACTGCAAAATCTCTAAGGTTTGGACAATCACTTCCAAACCTGTTCCACCAAACATCTGTAAAAAAAATATAAACATTAGAGACATAATAATCCACAGTAATGTAAGATGCAACTTAAATATGAAAATAAACAATGTACCTGGACGCATCGTAGAGCGGTTGCGAATTGCAACAGGCAAACCCATCAAGTGAAGAGCATTATCATATATCTCCATCTCTCGATGTATCGCATCTACTATGCTCTCATCAGGGACTAATCTGTCGATGCATTCAATGATTCCTTGATTAACCTCACCGTCCCTTTTGAAGGTTGCTGAGTACCTCAATGATGGGTTTAGATAGTAGGCTGCTGCATGAATAGGCTGATGCAATTGTTTATTCCATCTACTTTCCACACGGGCACATAATCTCTTTTTTTTTTCATTAAAGTTATTTCTGATCGCTTCTTTTGCCCTGTCCATGGCTTCATAAAGGTAGCCCATAGATGGTTTCTCCTCGCTGTCAGCCAATCTCAAAACTTTCACTAAAGGACAAGTAATTTTCAATAATCTGATGCATGCATTCCAAAATGAATTTCTAAAAACCGTTTCTGCAATATCATTTAACTTTCTATTCCTTCTGTTTTGTGACAACTCTGCAAATTGTTGCCACTCATCTGAGGAGAACATTCTCTTTAAAGCTTGTTTCTGTCTTACAATACTTTGTACAAATAAGAAGTTTGTTGCGAATCGAGTTGTAGCTTTGCGAAGAAGCTCTGCACCTTCTGTGTATCTCCTCATCATACACAAAACAAATGCATGGTTGTAAATGAATTTTGTAATATCTTGGCAACACTCAATTGCTGCCTTTATTTCATCCATCTCACCAATGTCCTCGAGGATGAGATCTAAACAATGGGCTGCACATGGTGTCCAGTAGAAAGTCCCATAAATATCAGCTAACTCCTTTCCAGCTGCTTTGTAGTTAGCTTCATTATCTGTAATCAATTGGACTACATTTTCTAGCCCAACCTCTTATATAACCTTATCAAATTCCTCTCGTAGGATCTCTGCAGTGTGCCTCTCCTCTGACATATCTAGAGATCTCAAAATCATGAGTCCTTTAGGACAATATACAAGAAATTTTAGCAATGTCCTTCCTCGCCTATCGGTCCATCCATCTGTCATGATAGTGCATCTTGTTTCCTTCCACGATTGTCTCAAAGTCGAACAGTATTGCTGCACTTCAATCACGGTCTGATCTAATATCTTCCCTCTCAACTTCTGATAAGAGGGCATCCTGTATCCTGGACCAATGTTAGCAATTGCATCTGCCATTGCTTGAAAATGAAAACTGTTTGCTGCATTAAATGGAATGCATGCATTATAAAACCATCTGCCCACTGCAAGGTCTGCTTGATCGTGCAGTTGTTCTGAAGCCATAGTAGCACGAATTCCTGGCTGAGCACCAGGTGTAGTGGAAGGAAGAAAGAACGAATGTATGCTAGAAGAAGAAGCTTTTCTTCTACTCCTTCCTGAACTTCCTCTTCTGCCACCTCCAAAGTCTTCAGCTGCAACCCTCATTCCTCTGCTAGGTGCTCGCGAACTGCTACTACCAATATCTGTTCTAGCATCTGAAGGCAAACTATTAGTGAATCCAACTCCAGTGGCAGTAGCATCATCAGCTTCTTCACACATCTGGAAATCATCCTTTTGTTGTCTCCTTTCCTGTATGCTATCAATCATCTGCAAGCATTGCCATTTAATACCTTCTGGCACACTTCTAACTCTGCCTGTGCATGGAGCAACTTCTTTCCTGGTTCCTGCTAGGTGGTGTTTCAACCTTGAAATTCCACCATTAACCACCTTTTCACAAAATAAACATCTGATTTTTAACCTTGAACCCTCAACTGGTATACCCCACTGCCATGCCGGATCATCAAACTTTGAATGAGAGTCTCTACCACCCCTTCCTGCCATCTCAATGGAGTACTTTAATTCAAACAAAAACCTGAAAATAAAAGCACTTCGTAAATCCCCCAATCTTCAAATAACACTCAAATCGAGTGTCTCCCACTTCATGAATGCAATAAAAATCGTATACACACACTTAATAACTTCATATTTTGTCATTCAAAAAAAAAAAACCGAAATAACACAAAAAACAATAAATATAAAAGAAAAAAAGAAAAAAAATATTAAAAATATACCTAAATCCGAGTTTGGAGGCTTGGACGAACACCGTAGGGCACGATTTTAGAGCTTTGAACACCAAGGAGGTGAAAACCGACTCTTAGGGAGCTTGAAGAACCCAAAAGGAGAGAGGAAACCCGCGAAAAATCGCGGATTTCTCTCGAGTCGGGACCCTTTATAAGGGTCCCAGGGCGTATCGCCTGTATCGTACAATACGGGCGATACGCACCGTATTGTGCGATATGGGCCGTATCGCACGATACGGTGCGATACGCCCGCATCTGCGATACAAGGCCCCGTATCGTACGTATCGATACGGTGCGATACGGACAACACTGATCCTATAAGCTAATGGAGGTGGTAGATACTATGATTCGGACAAATATTCATATTCTATGTTTACAAGAGTCAAAGTGGGTTGGAGAAAATGCAAAAGAGATAGAGGATACAAGTTTTAAATTATGGTACTCAAGTAAGGAAAATGCTCGAAATAGAGTTGGTATTATCATAAATAAAGATTTAAATGATAGTGTAGTAGACATACAACCATATGGTGACCGAATCATGACGTTGAAATTAGTGTTAGGAGCAGAGGTTTGAAATATAGTTTGTGCTTACACACCCCAAGTAGGACTAGAAGATAGTATAAAGACTGTTTTTTGGGAAGAGTTAGATAAGGTGTTTCAAAAGATTCCACAAAGGGAGATGATTTGTTTAGGAGGAGATTTAAATGGACATATCCGTAAAGAGGCATTAGGATATCAAGGGATTCATGGAAACTTTGGTTTTGGGGATATAAATGAGGAAGGTAGGGAGATTTTAAATTTTGCTATGGCATTTGATCTCTTTATAGTCAATACAATCTTCAAAAAACGAGATGAACATTTAATTACTTATAAGAGTGGCTTATCCCAAACACAAATTGATTACTTTATTTGTAGAAAAAAAGATAGAGCGTGTTGTAAAGATTGTAAGGTAATTCCAGGAGAAAGCTTAACCACCCAATATCGACTTTTAGTTATGGATTTACAAATAAAAAAATGGACAAAGAAGAAAAGTGTGCATCGAGCTATTCGGACTAAATGGTGGAACCTCAAAAGCGAGAAAGAAGATATATTTAAACAGAAAGTCCTTCAAGGAGATGTTTGGAATTATGTTGGTACACCCTGTGATATGTGGAACAATATGGCTATACATATTAGGAAAGTGGCGAAAGATGTGTTAGGGGTATCTAAGAGAGGTGTACTGGTACAAAAAGAAGCTTGGTGGTGGAGTGAAGTAGTACAAAATAAAATCAAGGCAAAGAGGGCATGTTACAAATTACATTATGCTAAGAAAACTAGTGAAACTTTTGAAGCTTATAATAAAGCATAGAAGGAAGCGAAAATGGCCATTAGTGAAGCAAAAGCTAAGATTTGGGAGGACTTATATAACTCAAAAGAGGGGAAAGAGATATTTTCAGGATAGCTAGGGCTAGAGATAAGAAAACTAAAGATCTAAATTATGTTAGATGCATAAAAGACGAGGATGAAAAAATTCTAGTGGCAAATGATGATATAAGAAATAGATGAAAAAACTATTTTTCTAATCTTTTTAATGAAAATAAAGATGTTAGTATTAGATTAGGAGATTTAGTCAAGTCAGAAAAGTATATAAACCACAATTTCTACCGACGTATTGAAAAGAATGAAGTCAAAGAGGCTCTTAAACATATGAAGGGTGGTAAATCGGTAGGACCAGATAATATTCCTATAGAAGTTTGGAAAATACTAGGAGAAATAGGAATCACTTGGCTCACAAGACTATTTAATGAAATATGGAAAAACCAAAAGATGCTCGAGGAATGGAGAGCAAGTACGCTTATACCCATATATAAGAACAAGGGAGACATTCAAAATTGTGCGAATTATAAGGTATCAAGTTAATGAGCCATACTATAAAATTATGGGAAAGAATTATCAAACGTAGGCTAAGAAAAGTATCAAGTACAACAGAGAACCAATTTGGATTCATGCCAGGCAGATCTACTATTGAAGCGATTCACCTTTTGAGATGTCTTAGGGAACATTTTAGAGCAAAAAAGAAAGACCTTCACATGTTATTTATTGATCTAGAAAAAGCTTATGATAGGGTACCGAGGGAGGATCTTTGGAGAACTTTGGAAAAAAAGATATCCCATTGACATATATTAACCTTATAAGAGACATGAATGATGGTGCAAAAACATGTGTGAGGACTCATGAAGGAACGACAAACTTCTTTGAAGTTAATATTGGGTTACTTCAAGGATCAACTTTAAGTCCATACTTTTTTATAATGGTGATGGATGAGTTAACAAAACATATTCAAGATGAAGTACCTTGGTGTATGTTATTTGCATATGACATTGTATTAGTGGAGGAGTCTAAGGAAAAAGTTAATAGAAAATTAGAACTATGGAGAGAAACATTAGAAAGAAAAGGCCTCCGACTTAGTAGAACAAAGACAGAATATATGGAATGTGAGTTTGATCATTTGGCTACTTCAAAGGACATAGAAATTAAAATTGGCACACATTACATTCCCCAAAAGGAAAGTTTTAAATACCTAGGGTCAAATTTTAAGAGTGATGGAAGAATTGATGGAGATGTTACACATAGAATTAATGCTGGTTGGTTAAAATGGAGAGGAGCACCAATAGAAGATAAAATGAGAGAACATCGTTTAAGATGGTTTGGACATATAGAAAGAAGATCAAAAGAAGAACTTCTAAGAAGGTTAGAAAAACTAAATTTCAAAAGTATTAAAAGAGGTAGAGGATGACCACAAAAGTGTTGAAAAGAAACCATAAAGAATGATCTAGCTTATTGGGAGTTAACTGCTAACATGGCACACGATAGGGATCTGTGGAAACAAAGAATCCATGTAGCCGACCCCCTCTAGTATGGGAAAAGGCTTAGTTGTTGTTGTTGTTAACCTCATTATGTATACGTTCTTTTCTTATATGACCACCACTCATCCATCTCAACATCTTCATTTCTGTCATAGACATCTTTTGTACATGTTGATGATTAACTGGTCAACACTCAGAACCATAAAAACATGGCAGGCCTAATTGCTGCTCTATAATATTTACCTTTTAACTTTAATAGTATCTTCTTATCACAAAGAATACTTGATGCTCCTCTCCATTTTAACCAACCAACATTAATTTTATGTGTAACATCTCCATTCATTCTTTCATCACTCAGAAAAATTGACCCTAGGTATTTAAAACTTTCTTTTTGGGGGATGCATTGTTTTCTATGTCCTCTGAGGTAACCAAATGATCAAACTTACATTCTATATATTTTGTCTTTGTTCTACTAAGCTGGAGGCCTTTGCTTTCTAATGTTTTTCTCCATAGTTTCAATTTTCTATTAACTTTTTCCTTAGACTCCTCCAGTAATACAATGTCATCTGCAAATAACATACACCAGGGTACTTCATCTTGAATATGTTTTGTTAACTCATCAATCACCATTATAAATAAGTATGGACTTAAAGTTGATCCTTGATGTAACCCAATATTAACTTCAAAGAAGTCTGTCATTCCTTCATGAGTCCTCACACATGTTTTTGCACCATCATACATGTCTCTAATAAGGTTAATGTATGTCAATGGGATACCTTTTTTTACCAAAGTTTTCCAAAGAACCTCCCTCGGTACCCTATCATAAGCTTTTTCTAGATCAATAAATATCATGTGAAGGTCGTCACAGTTCAACACATTTCATAAATATACAACAACAGCAACTAAGCCTTTTCCCATACCAGACGGGGTTGGCCACTACACATTTCATAAATATAAATCAGTTAAAATAGTAAATAGAAATCTAACCCTCAAATATCATTATGAAGCTTAAATCATTGTAAGGTACAGAAGTTCAAAGAATAATTTTTTTTTATTATGCCGTGGTTTGTATTTACAAATTTGAAAAGTGCTGGTTGCAGAATCATGAACTCAAAACTTGTGAGTAATGTTTAAAAATTCTGAGAAAACATGCACTAGCCTGTAGACTTTCCAATAAAGCAAGAAGAGCTAATGCGTTCTGACCAAATGTGCACAAGCTTGTATAAATTCCAACAAAACAAGAAGAGAACCAACACAAACGATGTATATATCCAATTCTTGCAGCTCACAAGCACAACTTAGTAGCTGGTCATCCAAGTGCAAAATTTTAGACTACCCTGGTGCACCAAACTTGGTGCTTATTGCGTACAAAAGCTTTTAACACAGAGCTTCATAGTATGATATGCAGGCAACATATGCTGCACATATTCTCTTTAAGCATATAACCCACTTAGATAGGTTCTATGTTATCGACGATTCGACAGCATGCTATTTTGGCACCTATAGCACTTCATAGCATTTCAATGGTTGCCAAAGCGATATAGTGGGTACCATTTCGTGGTGTTCTTTAAGGCCACAAAGTTGTCCACTATATTGATTGTTAACTCCTCTCTATGGCCGCTAGGTCCGCTATATGACCGTGAAGTCTACTATACAAGTCATTGTCATCACTATTATGTCATAGACTGTGAATAATGCAAAATGTTCTCAATTCTTCTTATATCATGTTAGTAAACATGTTTGAAATGACTAAACTTTTGTATCCTCTAAGTGGTACATGCATTTTATGTGATATAACATATAATTAACTATTTTTACATGATACACATTTTTTATTTTTTAATCACTTGCAAAAGATGCATATGGATTTATTATAATAGACCCTATCATAAATATCTAAGTTATGTAACTAGTCATCATGTTTATGTTTTCTTTTATATGCAATTGTTAAATAATTATATAGTTAAAGTAATCTTGTTTTTACTCCAAACTCCAAAGCTCTACCTTATGAAATATTCACTTTCCTGGCTTTCTACTCTAATAATCTATATAGTTTATGATGCATTCTTTTCTACTTTCCTACTTTCATAGTAGGTTTTACATGCGTAGTGTTTGCAAGGAACTTTATTTTCTTTGTTGTTATTGTTTTAAAATTTAAATTTATACTTATATTATCTTATATTAATTAGGTTTATGAAATATGCTATATATAGTGTGTTTGGTAATATTTTAATAGTTAATTGTATGTTATATGTTATTAACGATAGTGTACCGTTAAATCCATTACATGTTTTCTCTCTCCCTGCTAATGCTATGTTAAGATCAAATGCTAATTGTCTGCTATCTGCTATTGATAACATAGAATAGGCTTAGACTCTTTTGAGCCATTATGAGTGCTGAGAGCGCATATGCGGCACTTATTTATGCATTTGAAAACTTATAATTTCTCTCATCTATACTTGTGAGAAAATGCTCCATAAATCAATATAGAGTTAGGAAGTGACTTGCAGTAAACGTTTTAGGTTCTTACCTTCAAACAAGGGAAACCTTTCTTCTAGATAGCTTTACAAGTTATCTTCTAAGCCTTAAACCTTTGATGTCAATATATTCACCGTATGACCTATGAACTGGACCACCTTTTTCTCTTGCAGCAGTACCTGCTAAGCCTGTAAATGAACTCACAGGGAACCTGGAACCTGTGTTATGGAGACTGACATTCAAATAAAGGTTCATCGAAAGGGCATACTAGGTCTAGGCATGTTTTACAAATTGGAACAACTTTACTTCTTGATAGGCGATTCAGTACGTGTAAGTTCATATATGCTGAAAGTGCCTTCAGTATGCTTCACACTTCATGATAATTAGGAATCATGTGTTGAACTTTTATCTTTCTTGCTTAAAGAAATGTTGACTTGCCAATGTTTCAGTCTGAATCCTGTGAAGACCACTTGTTTTGTAATTTGTGTTGGTGTGCGCTACTTACCAGGAAGGTGCTTGAAATCTTTGTCTATGACATGATCTTCATATCATATTTCTTTGATACTAATTTGAATATTGATTAGCTTCATATGCAATATCTAAAAGTAACTGAACAAACTTGCCCAATCTCATTTGGTTTCTTATCTTGTCATTTATTTTCCATCCCTTTAGTTTCACTTTATACATGGTTAATGCCTGTACAGATGAGCATAAATCAGGAGAGTTGCAGGATGGAGATGCATCACCATTTAGTCAGATATGCCATCACCCTCTTTTCTTTGGTATCACAATGGGCCTTCTAGCGGAAATCATAAATTCCAGGTCATATTTCCTCATGGGAACCTTAGAACATTTCCCAAGCTGTTTTTTCATCTTGTTTATTGGACCCTGAAACTGCTTCTTTGTTTTTCTCAGTGGAATTATGTAAACTTGCACATAGAGCTAGTGTTTCACTGACATTCAAGGGTTGGGTACCTATATTATCATAGCCATATGAATGAATAAAGAAGTTGGCACGCTATTTCTTTCTTGGGCAAGCAACACCTGAAAAAGTGGCCCAGTACAAGCCCCCTCTTTGTGAGGACAAGCTGAAAAAAAAACTGATTCCTCTTGTTTGAGTTGCTACTACTAGTTTATAAAATTGATGGTATATCACTGTATAGTGGCTATTCAAATTTCTTTTCTATCCCTAATTGGTTGCATCCCAAACCCAAGACTCACATCAGTACCAATTTTAATTTAATGTAAATATATCCAATACACGTTATTAATGCACCACATTGCACCAGAATTTTGGAGTTAACCGTGTTTGGGCAAGAACAATTTTGATCTCGTAGGAAGTCTTTGTGTTGAACCTCTAGCTGACTCTGCCTAGTGTAGGAGAAGGGCTTGGTCAAGGTTGAGGAAATCCATATAAATTTAAACAAGTACTAATACTAACTTGCTTCTTTACCCAAAAAGCACTGGCTTCTTTACCAGAATCTGATTTTGCTATAGTTGTTTTTTTTAATGACTTGTGCTTTAATTTAAGATTTTCAGTAACTCAGTTGTTGTGTTCACAACTTCACCCACTTGATCAAGTACAGATCTTATCTATTATCCACTCAAACTTCTTATGGCATGTCAGGATCATTTTCAGATTTAGTAGTTAGTGTTAAGGGATGTTAATAGAGTAGTTTGAATAGAGTCATTAGCTGTTTCACGTCCTTTTAAGTGTCATGTTACTTTAGTAATAATTAACACTTATTAGGGGTAGATTAGGAAATTAAGTTAGGCAGTGTTTAAATAGGTGTCATTAGGGTTATGTCATTAAGATGAATAGAAAGGGGCGGCAGCCATAGAAGAGCCGTGAGTCTTCTTCCTTGGAGATCATTTATTGTAAGTTTCATTTATATTTTGATCAATAATATCTTTATTCTTATCAATATGGTATCAGAGCCTAGAAGGCCTACAAATCGTTTTCTTTTTGTAAACGAATTTGAGAAGTGTGCCGGAAGACATTCTCCACATCTGGGAGAAATCATTCATTGATCGTCTTCTTGTCTGTGACCTTGGCCGTGATCTTATTTTGACTGTTTTTCAAGACTGCACAGGAGCTGAAGACTATTTAAAATATTCAAAAGACTTTATTGAGATTTGGTACGGCCTTCATCAGGGATTTATTATTGAGAGACTCTGTATTTAATCGGCTGTAATCTCAACCTGCGATTTATAGCTGGCAGGTTCTGTGCATATTCTCAACGACTATCGAGCGGTGAAGAATCACAAACAAGGGGCAAACGTAGTGAAGAAATACAAGTTTTTCCTTTATGGTATCAAGAATTTCATGGTGAATATGCACGATTTCTGTATAGTGGATTGATTCATATATTGTGATTATTTCATGGCATTTACGGTCAACTACTTGTGAACGTCTATTGTGTGAGATTGAGTAACTCTGAATCTTGACAAAAGATTTCAAGAAATCAGTTTGGTGTAGTACATCAACAAACTACTTCATTCAAGCAATCAGTTTATGGCAGATTTGTTAACATCAGTTTGGGTTGTTGATCAGCTCTATTATTTTTATTGATTTTGATTTGAAGAATTACAAAATCAGATTTCTGAAGACAATCTAGATAACTTTTCGTATACTTCTTGATCCATGGCTGGCAAAGGGTTTCTGAAGACAATCAGTATTGAAAGTTCCTTTAATACTGGTGAACAATCAATTTCGTTGGAAAAGATAGAAAATTTTCAGATTACATTGACTAAATTAGATGGTTGAAATTACTTGGAATGGGCAAGATCTGTGGAACTTGCGATTGTAGCAAGGGGGAGATGGGCACATCTAATGGGTCATACACCAATTCCAGAGCCTCAAGATATTCTCTATCCTACCTGGAAAAGAGAAGATGCATTGATATCATCTTGGTTGCTACAGTTAAATGATTCTATCAATTGCCAAAACTTTTATGTTTTTTAGAATCTGCCTATGAGATTTGGTGTGCAGTAGCAGAGGCTTATTCTCGAAAGAAAAATGTTGCAAAAGAATATGAGATACTGGAAAGAATCAAAAAGTGCAAACAAGCCAATCGGTCTATCAGTGAATATTATGCAGATCTCTGAGGTCTTTGGGATGAACTCCTCTATTATACGAATATCAAGTGCTCTGCTTGTTATAATGAAAGAAACATTAAGATTGAACAGAAGAAAGTATTTGATTTATTGTGGGGTGTGAATCCAGAATTTGAGTTACTAAAACTGAATATTTTAGGCAGAGAAGAGCTTCATTCCCTGGGCACCATTTACTCCTTATTAATCAGAGAAGAAGATCGCAGGAATCTTGAGAAGGATCATGTTATTAATACAGGTCAGCATGCTCTTCAGGTAAGAGGAGATAGTTCTCACTTTCGTGGCAGAGGTGGACACCAGAGTTGTGGACGTGGCCGGGGACGATTTAATTCAGATGAGAGAGAAAACTTGTTTGCTTCTATTGTGGCAAATCGCGTCATACCAGAGATCACTGTTGGAAATTACATGGTAAACCTGAGTATTATAGAAATCGCAATCCCTCAGTTCACTCTGCTGAAAGTTCAACTCAAAGCTCAGATGGAATTCAAGAGATTATAAAAAGGATAGAGGGTCTAGAACATAAACTATCTGAAAAATCCTCGTCTTCTTCATCCCAAGCTATAGTGGCACAGGCTACACATACTGCAAAGGGTAATTACCTTCCTTCTTCTCACTTCAAAACTTGGATAATTGATTATGGGGCTACCAATCATATGATAAGAGATTTATCGTGTTTCTCAGTATACAGGACTCTCCAAAAACAGAAACCAATTAAGTTGGCAGATGGTTCTTACTCTTATATGATTGGACAGGGAAGTGTACCTATATGTTTCTCGGATTTACATTCAGTTTATCATGTTCCCAGTTTTCCGATAAATCTGCTTTCAGTTAGCGCTTTAACTCGTGCATTGGATTGTTGTGTAACCTTTCATCCTACTGGTTGTGTATTTCAAGATCTGAAGACGGGGAAAATCTTTGGACATGGTAAACTATATAAGGGTTTATACATTCTTGACGATCACTCTCGGCCTCCGACTTCTTACAATGTTTCAGCAATCGCAATTGAAGATGCAGATCTTCGTCTTTGGTATTATCGTCTTGGTAATCTCCCGGTGTCAAAAATTCCATATGTTATTCCTCAACTTCGAGTCCAGTCCAATAAATCTCAGTTTGATTGTGAAGTCTGTCAACTTGGGAAACACCAAAGAGCCACTTATCCTTTAAGTGACTCTCGGAGATCTCAACCATTTGAACTTCTTCATTCTGATATATGGGGTTCTAGTCCTGTTACTTCTTTGTTTGGTTATAAGTATTTTGTCTCCTTTATTGATGATTATACCCGTCTTACTATCGTTTATTTAATAAAAATGAAATCTGAAGTTTCCTTCTATCTTTCCCATTGTGCATAAATTTATTTGTACTCAATTTAATGCTTCTGTAAAAATTCTTCGATCAGATAATGGGGAAAATACATTGGCAATCAGTTACAAGAGTATTTCTAATCACAGGGGATTATTCATCAGACTACCTGTCCTTATACATCCCAACAGAATAGAATTGTCGAAAGAAAAAATCATCATATTTTAAAGGTAGCTAGAACTCTATTACTCCAAAATAATGTTCCTAAATACTACTGGGGAGAAGCTGTCCTTACTGTCGTTTATCTAATCAATAGAATGCCAAGCAATACAATCTAGGGAGAAAGTCCTATTCAGTACTATAAAGAATTGAAACCTTTCATCTTGTCCCTCATATCTTTGGGTGTACCTGTTTTTACATATCCATCTTCCTCATCGGGATAAACTTGATGCAAAGTCAGTGAAATGTATTTTTCTTGCTATTCGAACTCTAAAAAAAGGGTATAAATGCTATAACCCTCTACTTAAAAAACTATATGTTTCCATAAATGTCACCTTTTTAGAGTTTACTCCCTATTACGCTTCTCACAAGGAATCAAATATTCTTTCTCCACCTTTTGTTCTTCCACTAGTTCCTAGTGAGGTGGAGTATGATGATGCAACTGATTAGAGTGAGACGGTACAACATTCAAAAGAGATTCTGACATACAAAAAAGGACTGAGGAAGATTGTTTACTCTCAAGAAGAACCATGTACTATAGAGATTTTTCCTGAATCAGATCCTTAATTGCAAGTGGAAGATGACCTGGAGAAGCCTATTGCTATTCGCAAAGGTAAACGTACATGTGCACGCTATCCAATTTCTAATTATGTTTCATATGCCAATACCTCTCAGAATTATGAAAACTTTGTTATGAATGTTGAGAAACATAAAACTTCTTCGAAGTTTGAAGAAACAATCAAATGTCCCTTATGGAAAGGTGTAATTGAAGAAGAATTGAACGCAATGGTGAAAAACAATACATGGACCATCACACAGCTACCCTCTAATAGGAATATTGTTGGATGCAAGTGGGTATTTACTATCAAGTATAAGGCAGTCGGAACAATGGAAAGATATAAAGCCAGATTGGTTGCTAAAGGATACAGTTAGTCATACGGCATTGATTACACAGAAACGTTTGCACCAGTGGCTAAACTCACTTCAATTAGAATACTTCTCAGTATGGCAGCAAATTTGGGATGGGATCTATGATAACTGGATGTTAAAAATGCTTTCCTACAAGGAGATTTGACTGAAGAAGTGTATATGGAACTACCTTCAGGTATGAATATAAAAACATCTTCCAACAGAGTGTGTAAACTCAATAATGCCATATATGGGTTAAAACAGTCTCCAAGAGCTTGGTTTGATAAATTCAACAATGCAGTTTGCAGTCTGGGATACAACAGAAACCTCAATGATCATACAATGTTCTTTAAGAAAGGACCCAAAATATCTATTCTTGCTGTTTATGTCGATGACATAATTGTCACTAGAGATGATCTTGAAGAAATATCCAAGTTAAAAATGAATCTACATAAATTATTTGATTTTAAAGATTTGGGTCGGATTCACTATTTTTTGGACATAAAAGTTCTCTACTCTAACAGAGGTATCTTCCTAATTCAACGAAAATACTTAATGGATCTTCTTGAAGAAGCACATATGCTAGAGTGTAAACTTAGTGACATTCCTATAGAAGTAAATTAGAAATTTTTCAGTGGTGATAGTGAAGAGATCAAAGATATTCACAAATATCAGAAACTGGTTGGCAAACTCATATATTTGACTATAACTCGCCCAGACATTACATATGCAGTTGGTATTGTGAGCATATATATGCATTTACCAACCAAGAATCACATGGATGTAGTGTATAAAATTCTTCGATACCTCAAATTAACTTTAGGAATGGGTCTACTATATTCTAAATTATCAAATCTGGATATTGAACTTTATTCTGATGCAGATTGGGTTGGTTCATATGATGATTGAAAATCAACTACAGGTTATATTACTTTACTTGGTGGTAATATTGTATCTTGGAAGAGTAAAAAACAGACAATGGTTGCAAGATCTACTGCAGAAGCATAATACAAGCCTATAACACAGGCCATGTGTGAAGGAAAATGGATATCTTCATTGATCAGTGAACTTGGATTTCCATCTAGCCACTCTATACCATTATATTGTGATAGCAGCGCAACAATTCAGATGGCCTCGAATCCAGTTTATCATGAAAGAGCCAAACATATAGAGATTAATTGTCACTTCATCAGAGAAGATATTTAATCAAGAATTCAAGTTAGAGTATGTTCAATCTATCAAATAGAGGGTTGATTTCTTAACTAAAGCTACTACCAGCAGACAATTAAAGGAAACACTGTCCAAGTTGGGTGTTATCAACGTCCTTCACCCAATTTGAGGGGGAGTGTTAAGGGATGTTAATAGATTAGTTTGAATAGAGTCATTAGCTGTTTCACGTCCTTTTAAGTATAATGTTACTTTAGTAATAATTAACACTTATTAGGAGTAGATTAGGAAATTAAGTTAGGCAGTGTTTAAATAGGTGTCATTGGGTTATGTCATTAAGATGAATAGAAAGGGGCGACAGCCATAGAGGAGCCGTGAGTCTTCTTCCTTGGAGCTCATTTACTGTAAGTTTCATTTATATTTTGATCAATAATATCATTATTCTTATCAATAGTTAGTCATCCCACAAGCGTCTTACTTGTGAATATTACTCACTAATAGTTCTCCCTTCTTGATGTGATTCTCTAAGCATTCCCAAGTGTTATGTGTTACTCTGTCACACCCACCCACACGTACATGTACCAAAAGCACGCAAGCACACACACACACACATCTGCATGTACACACACATGCACATGTATGCCAGTGTGTTTGTATATATGGAACGTGTGTTTGTATATATATATATATATATATATATATATATTTTCATGCACGTATGCATTTATTCAAAAAGAAAATGTATCTATACATGCCTTCACTTGTGTATATGTATTAGTTGATGCTTATGTCTATACATCTATACATATACATGCTTTTATATGTACATACATACATATGGTGTCACATATATGTACATCCATCCATGCAAGGGATAACCTTCGGTCCATTGCGTGGCTGGTTCCAAGGTCCCGATATCTCACTAGGTAGCTGACAGCCAGTGTAAAACGTTGTTGACTCTCAAGGAGTGTGCGGCATTTCCAGCACTGATACACCTTATTCCATATGAACTCCTAACTTAAGAGTGCTTGGGTGGGAATAGTGCTAGCATGGGTGACCTCCTAGGAAGTCCTCATGTTGTACTTTCTAACTGAACCTACCTAGTGCGGGAAAAGGCTTAGATAAGGTAAGGGAAATAATGTTCTCAAGATTTGGATGCTAGAGGTTCAAGAATATATGAGATGCCACTTCAATATTTTGGTCAACGACTCTTGACATAGACAATGCAGAGTTAAATTTGCATTGCTTCCCAATTAACAATGATTTGGATTTCTAGTTTGAACAAAATGGGACAACTAATAGACATGATAAGACTGATTAAAAGACGAGCTTGTGTCATGAAAGTACCACCCAAATTAGAAGATAAATATTATACAACACGGGTAAGTTAAGCAATGTTTTGTAGTAGTAAGTGTTGCGCCCAACCATCAACATGTGTAGAAGAAGTGAGTGGTGAAAGTGAAGATGTTCAATGTTTGTATGATTCCAGGAAAGACAAGAATATATGAGCCTTTTAGAGAAAAAGTTGGTGTTACAACAACTACAACAACAACTAAGCCTTTTCACATACTAGATGGGGTCAGCTACTTGGATTCTTTGTTTCCACAGAGCCTTATCATGTGTCATGTTAGCAGTTAACTCACAATAAGCTAGATCATTCTTTATTGCACTTTTGTGGTCGCCTTCTACCTCTTTTAATACTTTCAAAATATAGTTTTTCATACCTTCTTACAGGTTCTTTTGTTTCTTTTCATATGTCCAAACCACCTTAAATGATATTCTCTCATTTTATCCTCTATTGGTGTCATTCCTAATTTGTTTCTAATAACCTCATTATGTATACGGTCTTTTCTTGTCTGACCACTCATCCATCTCAACATTTTCATTTCTGTCACGGACATCTTTTGTACATGTTGATGATTAACTTCCCAACACTCAGAATTATAAAACATGGTAGGTCTAATTGCTGCTCTATAATATTTACCTTTTAACTTTAGTGGTATCTTCTTATCACAAAGAATACCTAATGCTCCTCTCTATTTTAACCAACCAATATTAACTCTATGCGTAACATCTCCATCAATTCTTCCATCACTCTGAAAAATTGACCGTAGGTATTTAAAACTTTCCTTTTGGGGATGCAATATATGCCAATTTTAATTTCTATGTCCTCTAAAAGAACCATGTGATCAAACTTATATTTCATATATTATGTCTTTGTTCTACTAAGTCGTAACTTGTAAGCCTTTACTTTCTAATGTTTCTTTCTATAGTTCAAATTTTCTATTTACTTTTTCCTTAGACTCCTCCACTAACACAATGCCATGTGCAAAACAACATACACCAAGGTACTTCATCTTAAATATGTTTTGTTAACTCATCAACCACCATTATAAATAAGTATGAACTTAAAGTTGATCGTTGATGTAACCCAATATTAACTTCAAAGAAGTCTGTCGTTCCTTAATGAGTCCTGACCTATGTTGCATGGATACAGGTATAATACCAGTACTTGGCACGAATACGGAGTAAGCAATTTTTTAAAAAACTAAGGTACGAGTACGTCACTATTAAACTATGTTATCAATAGCGGTTAGCGGGCTGTTAGCGGTTGACCCTAATATAGCGGCAGCGGGGATATAGCAGATTTAGCGATACATAAGTATATTTCATTTATGATTAAAAAATTATATATATATATACATATAATGGATTCTCTAATTTCTAAGAAATATCAAGAAACACATAACTATTACTTTATCAAACTAAATAAACAAATTTTAGTTTGATGCATCTAACTACTTTATTAAAAAGCTTATAAAAATAAATTTTTCATCTATTTCTTATATCATCATTTGCCACTATAATTTTTTAATCCTCGTCTTTGATGCATCTAACAAAATTAAGATCTTTAGTTTTCTTATCTGTAGCCCTAGCTATCCTAAAAATATCACTTTCACCTTCTTTTGAGTTGATTTTTTTATATAAATCCTTCCAAATTTTAGTTTTTGCTTCACTTACGGCCTTTTTTGCTTCCTTCTTTCCTTTCTTATGAGCCTTTAAAGTTTCACTAATTTTCTTAGCATAATGTAATTTGTAACATACCCTCTTTGCCTTGATTTTATTTTGTACTACTTCACTCCACCACCAAGCTTCTTTTTGTGCCGGTACACCTCCCTTAGATACACCTAACACATCTTTCGCCACTTTTCTAATATGGATAGCCATATTGTTCCACATATCACAGGGTGTACCAACATAATTCCAAACATCTCCTTAAGGACTTTCTGTTTAAATATATCTTCTTTCTCGCTTTTGAGGTTCTTCCTTTTAGTCTGAATAGCTCGATGCACTCTTTTCTTCTTTGTCCATTTTTTAATTTGTAAATCCTTAACTAAAAGTCGATATTGGGTGGTTAAGCTTTCTCGTGGAATTACCTTGCAATCTTTACAACACACTCTATCTTTTTTTCTACAAATAAAGTAATCAATTTGTGTGTGTGATAAGCCTCTCTTATAAGTAATTAAATATTCATCTCGCTTTTTGAAGATTGTATTGACTATAAAGAGATCAAAAGCCATAGCAAAATTTAAAATCTCCCTACCTTCCTCATTATATCCTCAAAACCAAAGTTTTTATGAATATCTTGATATCCTAATGCCTCTTTACCGACATGTCCATTTAAGTCTCCTCCTAAACAAATCATCTCCCTTTGTGGAATCCTTTGAATCACCTTATCTAACTCTTCCCAAAAAGCTGTTTTTATATTATCTTTTAGTCTTACTTGGGGTGCGTAAGCACAAACTATATTCAAAACCTCTGCTCCTAACACTAATTTCAATGTCATGATTCGGTCACCATATCGTTGTATGTCTACTACACTATCCTTTAAATCTTTATTTATGATAATACCAACTCTATTTCGAGCATTTTCCTTACTTGAGTACCATAATTTAAAACCTGTATCCTCTATCTCTTTTGCTTTTTCTCCAACCCACTTTGTCTCTTGTAAACATAAAATATGAATATTTGTCCGAATCATAGTATCTACCACCTCCATTAGCTTACAAGATAATGTTCTAATATTTCAAGAACCAATACGAATCTTATTATCTAGGACTAACTTCTTTACCTCCCGCATCCGTCTATATTGAAAATGCGGAGACCCTCTCTGTAAATTATTACTAACTGATTTATCCACACCCGTTCATGATGTAGGAACTCTCTCTTTAGTTGTTTCACTATATTCGGGCGAAAATGTAGTGACCCTTGCTTACTTATTACTGCATTCGGGCTCTACAGTGCGTCGTTAGGCGGGGACACCCAATGTTATAAAAATCCGACAAAGTTTTACGCTGGTTGTCATAAGCATAACACAACCCTCCTCCTTTATCCGGGCTTGGGACCGACAATGTAAGGGTGATGCCTTACATGAGCAGAATTCACGAGCATCAAAGATAATCAACATAATTTCTTTGGACTTCTAAGTTCCTGAGAGTTGCATATACTACTAAAAACTGCCGTACTTTGCTATTTGCTAATTTGCTTCTTTATTGTTCATGGGGAGTTGACTGGTAGACAGTGATGCAATGTGGAGCTACTGCTTTATTGTTTCATGGAGAGGAAGTGGTATAACATTATCCATAACGTTCGTTGAACTTTGGCTTGCAGGCTCTTCACAACCGTAAGAGATTCTTTGGGCTTGACCTATGATGTTTCTTTTGAATTGAGCCTTTTCGACAGGCTGAATCTTGGGTGGTACGTGATTTCTGTGACTTCAACTCCAGGCAAGGTATGATTTTGCAACGTGAATATGCTACATTTATATTCTGATGCTTTCTTTATTGTTTTCTTGTAGTGAATAAAATTTTAACTTGGACAAATAACAGGTTCATAAGGCTGTCGATGCATGCAAGAGTGTTCTAAGAGGGTTGCACAACAGCAAGATAACACAAAGAGAACTGGACAGGGTTTGTACATTTGTGCTAGTCTTTGTGTTGAACTTTTGATGCTCTTGCTCATGAATTTCTGTGATGTGTTTTCTCTGTTTATCTCAATCCATGTGAAATTTGCTGAAAATAAGGATTGTACATAAATTTCTTGCCATGATAAATTTCTTTGAACTTTTCTAAGCTTGCATATGAAAGCATCTGGTGGTTCTTATGCTATAAGTATCATTTATTGCTTCTACGCCTGAGAAGTGTTTGGTTGGAATATGAACCATTGTCGCTCAGTAAATGTACTGTTGACTTCTGCACTCACGGTGTTAGCCTACCTAGCAGGGCTTTTGACTTGTGTCATGTTGGGGGCGAGTTCAACTCCCAGGGCATGCATACTCGGCTTTGGCCTCCTCTTGTAACCCCAAAAAAGAAAATGTACTTTTGTCTTTAACATACATAATGGTGACCTTACTGGTTTGGTACAAGCTATATTTTTGATGAAATGTAATGTTACCTATGTATCTGTCTTTCTGTTTGTGTATATGTTATGTGCCTATGTGTGTTTTCCTTTGTTTTGAATCTGGATAAGATCTATACATTTTTTGGGTTTGACTATATATTTGGTCTAGATTAATCGAGAAGAGTATATATATATATATATATATATAAACCATAATTTCTACTAATGTATTCAAAGGAATGAAGTCAAAGAGTCTCTTAAACTTATGAATGTTGGTAAATGTATAAGACCAAACAATGTTCCATAGAAGTATAAAAAATCCAAAGCGAGATGGTATAACTTGGCTTACAAGATTATTTAATAAAATACGGAGAAAGATTATTTAATAAAATATAAAGAAACCAAAAGATGCTTTAGGAATGAAGAGTATATTCATACCCATATGAAAGAATAAGGGTACATTCAAAATTGTGACAATTATCGGGTATTAAGTTAATGAGCCACACAATGAAATTATGAGAAATAATTAAACGTAGGTTGAGACAGTATTGAGTATAAGAGATAACCAATTTGGATTTATGTCATAAAGATCTACTATTGAAGCTATTCACCTATTGAGATGTCTTATGAAATATTTTAAATTCAAAAAGAATATTTACATGATATTTATTGATATAGAAAAAGCTCATGATAGAGTGCCAAAAGATATTTTTTTCGAGAACTTTAGAAAAGAGAGGTATTCCATTGACATACATAAATCTTATAAGAGACATATATGATGGTGCACAAACATGACCCATGAAGCAGTGATAGATTTCTTTTAAGTTAATATTGGATTACATCAAGGATCAACTTTAAGTTCATATTTGATTATATTGGTTATTGGTGAGTTAACAAAACATATTAATATTAAGATGAAGTACCTTGGTGTATGTTATTTGCGGATGACATTATATTAGTGGATGAGTATAAGAGAAAAGCTAATAGGAAATTGGAGTTATAGAGAGAAACATTAGAAAGTAAAAACTTCCAACTTATAACAAAGACAAAATAATATGGAATGCAAGATTGATCATTTGATTACTTCATGTCATATAGAAGATTGCCATAGATTGTATCTCTCATAAGTAAAGTTTTAAATAATTAGGATTAGTTTTTTAAAGCTTTGGAAAAATTGATAGAGATATTAGACAGAATTAATGAAGGTTGGTTAAAATGGAGAGGTGCATCATGTATTCTATGTGATAAGAAGATACTGTTAAAGTTGAAAGGTAAATATTATACAGGAGCAATTAGACATGTTATGTTGTATTGTTCGGAGTGTTGGGTAGGTTGAGAATTGCATGATTAGACAAAGGAGAACAAGTGAAAACAATAGAGAATGGAGGGGTGACCCTCGATTGGGGGGCCACCCTCCTTTTCTCTCTCTTTTATTCTAGAACCCTTTTAAACCTACAAGATTGCCCTTAATAAAGAAAAACAACTTCAGTTGTGTTCTCCATGCGAAGTAAGTCGGCACCTCCTAGCTAATGTTGTCTTTAACGCCCCCATCAAGTTAGGAGTAGGATACTTGTAACTCCTAACTTGTCAAAAAATGGTTAATAAACATATAAGCAGCCTGATCTTCTGAGTGTTCATACTGAAACTCTCGTTGTGTATAAGAAATCGAGTTACTTCTACCAATCGGTCCTGCTTCACCACACTTACAGAGATACTCTCTATGGTTGCTGGTTTTTTCTCTTCATACTGTGACTGTGCAACAACACTACTACCCCTTATGGCAACACTGTTAAAGTAATGTTCTCATGTTCATTCATCAGCCAGACTAAACATGTTTTCAATAGTCTTACTGGTTGTACACTTCTCATCAACCTTCTCAATGTACGCATTTTCAGCAGCAAGCAACCTTACTGGCTGCACACTTTCATCTTCCTTCTTAGCTGTACACATTAAGCAACCTCCTACTGGTATAGTTTAGAAACAACACAAAACTGCTCTCACCAACTCGTTCACATTTTGCAACAACTTGGTCCATGCAGCCTCTACTGCGGCCCTCTCCTTATAGCAACAGTCCCTCCACACGAGGGGCTTCTCAGCATCAAAGGCTGCCTAGGGATGTACTTTATTCACAACAAATTCACTGTAGAACATCCCCAACCAGTTGGGAAAGTTTTGGTGCAGCAATACACTATTGTTGCTAGTTTTCTGCTGACACCACAGATTGTTCGCTAAATACAAGCACTCCCCATGGCTCTACTTGAGTCAACCAACGACTCCACAAAACACCAAGGCTATTCCATTATTTTAGACGACACAAACTAACTATGTTGCACCCAACTGAAAATGAATATACACAAAATTTACAGAAATTTTCTGCACTCCCTAATTTCGACCACTCTTATTGACAAACGGGCAATATTTATGCTTGTTCGAAGAAACAATGAACATCACCAATATGTTAAGTAACAACCCACAAAATTTCAGACCAATCTGATCACTCTAGCCCACTCAAACTAACTAGCTACGGTATACTCCATGCAGTCACCAACAACAGTGTTTGGACCGCACCCTTGTAGTCCGCAGCAGCATCCTTGCTATAAATGTTGAGCAACGGCTAGCAGCTCCCTCCTAAAGTCATGGGGATCATCCTTATCTTCATCTCCTTGCTTTTGGTCAGCTACCTTTCCCTTTGGGATCAGCTACCTTTCCACGAATCAATTTTTTTTCTTCTTAATTTCAGGATTTCAGAAAACATGCTGATTTACACTTTTTTTAAGTTTTTTTTTTCTGGTTAACTTTTCTACAAAATCAGAAAAAGGGATATGCCACAACCCTGTCTTTCTTTTCCCATCAAAAGGAACATATGAGCTCGACTCCAATCACACCAACAGTCGTATGCAAAATTTTTCAATGGCCACCATAAATGGTGGTTTGCTTCGCCCCTATAGAGCAGCTTCCACCTAAAATAGGCCTTCTACTTCATGGTGGTGATGACCCTCAACTCAGCCTGGGTGGCGAGAATGGTTGGAAATCTTGTTAGTGTTTTCTCAAAATCCGATGACTAATATTTTTTTGTAGATTGAATCTGATGGCTTTCCATGGGATTTTGATGGAAAATCCATCCTCTTAAACCCAATAAGTTCAAGTCGATCCCAAATCAAATCGACGCCCAAATGTGATCATATTCGCAAAATACAGAAAGTGCAGAAAACATGCAACAACCCGCGAGCTACTTTTCCGGAGGTTTTGCAGGCAGCCAATACCCTATCAAATTACCGAATCTGTCCGCAAAACTTCGTCCAGGCATTCTCCCAGCATCTATATACCTTCATACCAAATTTGGGACAAATGACTTTTGCCCATCAAACC
Source organism: Brasenia schreberi (assembly GCA_036023115.1). Classification (NCBI taxonomy): domain Eukaryota; kingdom Viridiplantae; phylum Streptophyta; class Magnoliopsida; order Nymphaeales; family Cabombaceae; genus Brasenia; species Brasenia schreberi. Next base: position 19,455,427 of record JAYKKT010000081.1, read on the forward strand.
GGAGCTCGCAAAACACTGAAAATTCAGCTTGCGCTGAAGTCGTGTTTTCTGCAGCAACTTTGTTTCTGTCGTCTCACCACTTCTTGAACCACCACAAAATCCACTAAGAATGCCGGGTCGACTCCCATGACCCTTGTCTACCGTCCAACATGATGGTGCCTTCAATTAGGATGGGCAAAACAGTTTTTTACCTGAAATTGCAGAAATTGCTTGATTTTCTGCAAACTTCAGCATATTCTTCTTCCGCCATGAGAACTATCATCCAAAACCACCTGTTTCAGTGGTTAATGACTCTGATACCATGTTGAGAATTGCATAATTAGACAAAGAAGAATAACAAGAGAGGACAATGAAGAATGGAGGGTTAGGCATGTAATAAGGTTATTAGAAACAAATTGGGATAGCACTAATAGATAATAAAATGAGAGAGAATCATTTAAGATGGTTTAGGCATGCAAAAAGATGATGTAAGGAAGTTTCGGTAAGAAAGTATGAGATAATCTTGTAAAAATATGAAAACGTAACACTTGATGAAAATGTTAAAAGAGGAAGAGGAAGACCACAAAAGTGTTGGAAGGAAACCATAAAGAATGATCTAGTTTATGTCAAGTTAACTGTTAGCATGGTACATGATTGAGCTCTATGGAAATAAAGAATCCATGTAGCTGACCCTATCTAGTATTCCAAAAGGCTTAGTTGTTGCATTAATCCAGGGTTTGACTATGTTTGGCTCTAGTTCAGTTCATGTTAAAGGTTGTCCCAAGAATTCCCTTGAAGCTATGCAATGCCCTTTAACAGCCCAGCCCTCCCCCCCCTCGTGTGCACTGTGCACACACACAGAACTATGGGTTCATCAAAAAGCTTTTCTCTTTTCAACAATTAAAAGCATTCTAATTCAGGTGATAACATCTGGCATCAATGCCAATTGTTTCTTAGCAACCTACATAAGGATTTTCTTTCTGGAACTTTCCAACAGCTAGAATCTCTTAGCTTATTTCGTGCAAAGAGGAAATCATCAAAGAAACAATATCAATAAGTTGAGCATCATTCTTCAATATATTCAGTGAGCCTTCAACATGCACGTGGGTCTTATTTGTGATTGAGATAATTTATTGCCAACTTGTGCTTTTGATAATTAGATTTTCCAAGATGAACTTGTGGTATTCTCAGTTCCAGAATCATGGGAGGAAAATGTTTTGGCAGGCAAAAAGGACTCTTCTAATGAAACATGAAGCTGAAACAAAATCAAATGCTTACTGGCTTGGGCTTCTGGCACATTTGCAAGCGTCTTCAGTTCCAAGAAAGGTACCCGGTTACCTGCAATAAAATTGTTTTTGTTGAACTCCCAAGTCATGTGCCCCAGCTTGGATGTGTCTCTGTACTGTTTCCGAACTGCATTTTGCATAAAATCGCTCAAAGTGTCACCTTTTGCTTTGCTTCTTTGATACTCTTTGCCAGAAACTCTCAATCCTGTCATTACTTTTGGTGATCTTATTTCAGGATATATCATGCATCCGAGATCTGCCATGGCTTTATGAAGCGGCAACCATAGAGGATGTATGCGTAGCATACAACCAGTTGAAGGTTGATGACGATTCACTATATTCATGCATAGGAATTGCTGGGATGCAACCTGGGGAGGATATGGGTATGCAATTTTCTGTTGCCCAAAATGTCAATTCTAGTTGTAGTCAGACAGACTTGCTGGTTTAGTCCTTTATGCAACAGTTGATTATTGAAATGCTAAGCCACATAGAAGTTTGGCCAAAGTTGGTTCGATCTGAAGTTGATGTTCTGGATCAGAGAAAACACAAATAGGCCATTGGGCTGTTAAAGCATCACGAACAACTTGGCCAACTTTCTTCGCAGTCTCCTGTTGTACATGTTCACAATCTCTGCAATAAAAGATATTGTTAAAAGCCTCCAGATGTTCTGATGCTGACAGTATTCTAATGTCTTCAGAATCTACAGAAATGGATGAACCAGAAGATAGTCATCATGGAGTTGTTGGCACTGGTCGGGGACTATCTACTATGACTAGGCCCACAACATGATCATGTAACGTGGCTTAATCCCTTGATGCCCTTTAAGATAGATCAAACATGAGGTAGACACCCTCTCTCTCTCTCTCTCACACACACACACACACACATACACGGTCATGCGCACGCACACAAATGCACACAGGCAGATGAATGCGTCTTTGGGAAATCTGATTATGACAATGAATTTTCTGAGCTTGAAAGCAAATTTCAAGACTTGGAAATCTAGTTTCCAGATATTCAATTTGAACAAGTTACCTAAGAAATGCATCATGATACATGGATCCATGGCATCAGACCGAACAGTTATATGCTGTGCTCTAAATTTCTGCCTTATTGCTTATCGTGTATCCGTGCTTGAGTGAGAGCATGGATCTGATCCTACTTACCACCTGTACTATATCATGCAGGAATCTGATACAATGGCCATGGAGTTTGGATAGTTCAACCCATGCAGTTCTCGCCTATTCTCACGTTTCCAAGTGATCTGCTAGCATGGAAAGTATGTCTCCGCTGTAACATCATTCCATGCAGCCACAGTGAGGTCACTGTATTTGTTACCCAAGAAATTTTCAAGGAGCCTGGACTTTTTTGGAAGGTTATTACACTTGATGAATATTATTAAGAATCAGCGTGCCACCAGAATCACTGTATGAACAAATGTCTGTCGTTAACGTATTTCCCGTGGTAAAAGAATAACATTGTATGCATTATTATTTTCATTATTATCTTCTCATTGATTGGGTAAAGGTTCTTGTCTACTTTTTTGTTGTATATGATGCAATCGAGACGTACAAATTTGGATCACCGAGCTTTTGTTGCTGATCTTGAAAATATATAGTATAGATTCCTCATACATCACAGGCAATAAGATATGTTGCGGTATTTTTGCCTCTTCTTTCTCTTTTTCATCCATTTGCTTTATTTTCTTGATGTAACATCAAAATATCTATGATAGAAGAACGAATGTGGTCATGTATTTTTGACGTATAAAATACAATCAGCAACGGGAGCACATGAGAGTTCAAATAGGTATTTGGTAGCTTTTCTCTTTTGGGTTATTGCACGTCACATTGTCTCTCGAACTCTTTCTCAAAGTGCACGAGAGTGCAAATAATTAACTGCACAAAAGATTACCGAGGAATTCGTCTGGTGAACTGGGCAAACGAAACGAGCAGTTATATTTGTTCATGTTCACCTTGTTAACTTGTTTGAGCCAACCCAAACATGAAAGAATACGAGCTGAGTTAGAAGACCTGAAAGCATGACTCAAAATTTTATTTGTTTACATAACATCAAAATATTTGATCATTTAATTTCATGTATTTGTGACCGGACTAACCTCTAATGTGCATACATAGATGCCACATATACTTCCACAAACAGTGTTCATGTTCAGCTCATAGAGATAAATGAACCAGCGTGTGTTCATGGTCAGTATTTTCCCTTTCCATTTGCAGCTCCAACTCTTATTATATGTCTAAATTTAGCAACAGGTGGCTAATAGTCGGTGTATAAAATTGTTGAATCTTTTATCATGGGATTTGATATTTTCGACATTAGTGCACTGAATTTCAGAGTCATGGCCAAAAACTGCGCAGACTTGGGTGTGAACCTCCAGCCACGTCACCTGTGGGTAGGGCTTCCTGGTTTTGGGTAAGCCGGGACCAAAGGATCCAAACCGTTTATTTTGGTGAAACCGGAACTGAACTGCTTCTTCGGGGTATGGATCTAGGCCGATTCCAGCTCCCATTTACTTCCAGTTACATTTAAAATTGTTATCTAATGAAGATTGGATTTTAAAACTGAGGAAAAGTACTTAGAACCATCGGTTCGCTTTCCTGATAGGTGGAACTGAAGTAGAACCAGATCTCTCGGTTCTAGTTGGATTCTGGTTCTGGCTCCGGCAAGTTTCATGGGCGGTTCGGCCCGGCTGTGTCCAAACCAGCCACCTCTAGTTGTGGGAATGACTTCTTATCAAGAAAAGAAAGAACTGGTTGATAAATGTGTTTAACAAACATATAAATCTCCGCTCCCTGACTGAGCATGACGAAATGCTTCTTCAGATTATTCATTAACCCTTTTTTGGCACAGCCCATAAAGCCACGCCCATACGAGCAGAATCTCTACATATCTAATCCTTGGCCACCCCATCCGAGAACCGAACTCCCCAAGAAACAAGGAGGAAGAATCGTTCAAATTCGATCAATCGAAGAGGAAAAATCGGGTGGCTTTTACCACAAGCAGAGAAAAGTCCCAACGATTTGCATTTCCGAGATTTTTACCCACATCAACTTTGAAGCGTGCTAAAGGTTGCGTAAGAAGATGGACGGATCGGCGGAAATAGAAGAGCTGTCGAGGATAGCGGAGTCTAAGCTGAGCATTAAGAGCAGCGGCCATGAACCATATGGGATTGGTTGTCATCAAAATCCGGGCTCCTCCTCGTCGTCGTCTTCGCTTGTTAACGTGCTTCACAGACTAGATCGCTTAGATCTTCGGGTAACTTCAGATCCCCAGTAACTCAAACAAGTTTCTTGTTTCAGGTTTCTTAGCACGTACACACACGCACTTCAACTTTTTCACTTGATTCAAACAATTGAAACTTCTGTGAAAGAATTCTGCATGTGGGGTTCCATGTGAAGGTTTCATTTCTATGGGGTAATTGTCACTACCAACAACGTACGGCCTTGGCTATAAATTTGCAGTGGGGAAAGTTTCTGACTCTGTGAATCTGTTGATCATTTGAAATATGATCAGTTGAAGAAGCTAGAGGATCATGGCCGAAGTACACCTGCGGCTGCGGCGGAACCGCATTGTGCAACTTGTCTACCAACCAGCTACCAATCTCTGAAAGTGGCGACGATCAACCTGGAGAAGCGGTGCAGGTCATTGGCAGCGGCTCTTGAGGAGGTTCAATTCAAAGGAACTCTCATGGACAGAGTCAGATTACTAGAAAATCGAATTTCTCAGGTAATTCAGTCCATCACCATCTTCCTTGACAGCTATTCCATCACCCACATCATCATTACTAAATGCTTATGAAATCTTATCTCTTTAGAAAAAGTCGAAATAATGGATCGTTGTGTGTTTGTGTATGGAGATACATATTTCTTCGGTTTGCTGAGAAGATAAAACTCATGTTGTTGCCAACGTCTCCTTAGAGGTTGCCTTGGTGGTTTAACTTGTTCGTTCATTACAGAATGACACGTTCATGATAAATATATGAGCTTAACTTACGGATAGTTATGTTATAAGTTTAACACCTGGACTTATTATGGACACACACATACACTATATATATATATATATATATATATATATATATATATAAAGAGTGAGAGAAGTGTTAGCATATTCAAATAAATATCAATCATAAATTTAAAAAACAAAAAATATGATCATGTAAAAGTATGTATATACTTTTTTCTTTTAAAATTTAAATTTCAATCATTCATAACTATTTTATTTGAAAATGAATAGTTGATGTTTGTTTAGATATCTTAGTACCTAAGTATTATTTGTTTAGATATGTTAGTACATAAATATAAATATATATAGAGAGATCCAACAAGCAAATGTCCTTCACTTCTAATGGTAATGGATTTAATGAGGGTCACCAAATAATTTGAAATAATAATACGTGAGATGAAACAATAAAGAGAAAGACTATGAGCAAAAAGACTCAATTAAAAACAAGAATTCATATAGCCTACTCCATATACTATGAGCAAAAAGACTCGGTTGTTACTGTATTATGCGGGATGAAACAAATTGCGCTTTTCCAACCATATAATATATATATATATATATATATATATATATATATATATATATATATATATATATATATATATATATATATATATATATATATATATATATATAAAGAGAGAGAGAAGGTTGATAGAATCAAATGCGCTAGACTATGTATATATGTAATGGATTTAATGAGGGTCACCAAATAATTTGAAATAATAATACGTGAGATGAAACAATAAAGAGAAAGACTATGAGCAAAAAGACTCAATTAAAAACAAGAATTCATATAGCCTACTCCATATACTATGAGCAAAAAGACTCGGTTGTTACTGTATTATGCGGGATGAAACAAATTGCGCTTTTCCAACCATATAATATATATATATATATATATATATATATGTATATACATATATATATATATGTATATACATATATATATATGTATATACATATATATATATATGTATATATATATATATAAAGAGAGAGAGAAGGTTGATAGAATCAAATGCGTACGTGAGATGAAACAATAAAGAGAAAGACTATGAGCAAAAAGACTCAATTAAAAACAAGAATTCATATAGCCTACTCCATATACTATGAGCAAAAAGACTCGGTTGTTACTGTATTATGCGGGATGAAATATATATATGTATATATATATATATATGTATATATATATATATATATATATGTATATATATATATATAAAGAGAGAGAGAAGGTTGATAGAATCAAATGCGCTAGACTATGTATATATGTAATGGATTTAATGAGGGTCACCAAATAATTTGAAATAATAATACGTGAGATGAAACAATAAAGAGAAAGACTATGAGCAAAAAGACTCAATTAAAAACAAGAATTCATATAGCCTACTCCATATACTATGAGCAAAAAGACTCGGTTGTTACTGTATTATGCGGGATGAAACAAATTGCGCTTTTCCAACCATATAATATATATATATATATATATATATATATATATATATATATATATATATATATATATATATATATATATATATATATAAAGAGAGAGAGAAGGTTGATAGAATCAAATGCGCTAGACTATGTATATATGTAATGGATTTAATGAGGGTCACCAAATAATTTGAAATAATAATACGTGAGATGAAACAATAAAGAGAAAGACTATGAGCAAAAAGACTCAATTAAAAACAAGAATTCATATAGCCTACTCCATATACTATGAGCAAAAAGACTCGGTTGTTACTGTATTATGCGGGATGAAACAAATTGCGCTTTTCCAACCATATAATATATATATATGTATATATATATATGTATATATATATATATATGTATATATATATATGTATATAAAGAGAGAGAGAAGGTTGATAGAATCAAATGCGCTAGACTATCTATGCTAACCTCCGTCAATTGATAAAATAGCTAGTCAACATAAAAAGCAAAAGGTAAAAGTTAATTTTATAAAAAAATAAAGATATAAAGTACTTGTACTTATTATTTTACTGTTTTTCCTATGAAGTGCGCAAAGATAGCTTGTATTGAATAGAAAAAGAGTTGCGTGTTCCCCCTTACACGTTACAACTCAGTTGGGGGTGACTATACATACGTTATAAGTCAAAAAGGGTTGTCTTCAAGAGGAGGCCCCAAAAACTTCTACCGGCAGTTGTCGGGAGATCCCACAAGGAGCCCCGGTTCTACAGCCATAATCAGGTTAGCGATAGTTGAAGGGTACATTCTCTCCCACCAAAGCCATTGGTGTCTATGACAACGTTGCAATGCGCCGGTGGTACTCCGCAAGTGCCTCTGGAAACTACCTTATAGTGTGCTCCTTCTCCCAAGTGGCCTGGTTCGCATCAAGTCCTTTCCATTTCAACAGGTAACAAGTCTGTCGTCTGACCAAGGTGCCAAGTACATGGTCTAGGATCAACTCCAAGTCACTCTGAACATGCACACTAGAAGATTCACTATCTTCCTGAAGAGCTGCCAACTCTACCTGTCTACTCAGTGCGTCCACTACTAAGTTAGTCTTGCCCGCCTTATAGAGCAACGTGAAATCAAATTCAGCCAAAAACTGTTGCCATCGAGCCTATTTTGCTGGCAATTTCTTCTGCATATGGAAATAACTCACTACGACATTATCCATCCAAACCGTGAAGTAGTTCCCCAGGAGGTAATGTCTCCATAAGCGGAGACAGTGCACCACCGTCGTCATCTCTTTCTCGTGAACTGAGTATCGTCTTTCTGCATCTTTGAGCTTCCGACTCTCAAAGGTGATGGGGTGTCTTTTCTGCATGAGCACCCCGCCTAAGGCGAAGTCCGAAGCATCCGTTTGTATCTCGAACGGTTGGTTGTGATCTGGCAGCACCAACATAGGTTCCCTCGTCACCGCCTCCTTCAACTTGTCGAAGGCTTCCTGGCAAGACTTTGTCGAATCCCACGTCTGACCCTTCTTTAACTTGTCCATCGAGGGGGCTGCGAGAGCGGCGTATGTCTTGATTAAACGACGGTAGTAGTTAGCCAAACCAAGGAGCGTAAGCCCGTCAGGTTGGTTGGAGGTTGCCAATATTTGATACTTTGATCTTCCTCCCGTCCATCCGCGTCTCTTCATTGCCAATCAGATGGCTCAAAAAGTCTATCTCACTCTGTCCAAATAGGCACTTCTTCCTTTTGACACAGAGATGATTCTCCCGTAGTAGCTTTAAGACTGTTCACAAGTGGTAAACGTGCTGATCCATGTAAGTGTTATACACCACTATATCATCCAGGTAGCCGACAACAAATTGATCTAGGAATGGATAGAAGATCTTGTTCATCAAAGTTGAGAACGTTGCTAGAGCATTAGTCAGTCAGAACGACATCACCAAGAACTTATAGGCACCATAACGAGTTACGCACGTTGTCTCGTCTCCCTCAGCGATCCGCACCTGCTAGTACTCAAAACAAAGATCTAGCTTTGAGAAGACTCGTACCTATCCAAGTTGGTCGAATAAGTCTGCAATCAAAGGAAGAGGGTACTTGTTCTTCACCGTAATCTTGTTCAGGGCGCGGTAGTCCACGCAAAGCCGTTTTGACCCATCAGAATTGGACTGGAAGAGTATAGGTGCGCCAAAGGGTGCTTTCGAAGGTCTTATGATTCCGGCCGCCAACATCTCATTTAGTTATCCTCTCAACTCCTTCAGTTCCACCGGTGCCATGCAGTAAGGCGCCATGGTCGACGGTCTAGCTCCAGGCAGTAGCTTGATTTGATGGTTGATCTCTCTCCTAGGTGGGAGCTGCCTTTTGAGTTTTTCAGGCATCACCTCGTCAAACTCCCTTAGCACTCCATCAAGGTCCGGGGTGTCCCCATGTTGGGCGCCCCATCCTCTTTGTCTTCTTCCCGAATCGCTACGTAAGTTTCTTCATCCCGCCTTAAACCCTAAGCTGAAGTACAGAAATCATATGGGTTGAGCTGCTTCCAGACTGCGTTGGCTTCATTAGCACCTTAGCCACATAGGGTGAGTCTCCTTCAAGTTATGTTATCAATAGCAGTTAGCGAGCTGTTAGTGGTTGACCCTAGTATAGCGGTAGCGGGGATACAACGGATTTAGCGGTATACTTTCGTTTATGATTAAAAATTTATATATATATAATGGATTCTCTAATTTCTAGGAAATATCAAGAAACACATAACTACAACTTTATCAAACTAAATAAATAAATTTTAAGAAGACTCAATAAATTTCACGTGGTATATGCATATTGAATTGTTAAACTTATATTTAAAAACAACATAAATGTAACCAAATTATTTTATACATTAGGCAGAACAAGTAAAAGAAACTAATATATATTATACTTATCAACTCAAGTATGGATACAAAGGGCACTGGCAATTGCCTGCAAAAGAACTATTACTTGTCTTACAAAAAAAGAGGTCAAGTCTTCGACATAATCATAACAACACTATGATAAACTTCTACACGCTTTTTTTGCATGCAAGGGTTTATAAACAAGGCTTTCTAAGATGTCATATTTCAATTTGGCATACAACCTTCCCATATAGAGGTTTTCTTATGACCATTTTATTCATTTAACACGTTTACTCAAATGACTTTTCACATCTCCAAGAGTCACCATATGTATCCCTTTGTAGGACACTAACATAGCTTCGATACCTACAATGCTTGATGAGATATACATTTTTATTTTGAAAATACATCTTTTAGCTACTATGATAAACCATTATACAAATAAGCAGACAACAAAATAAGCATTTATCAACCTTTGGAAGTAAATCAAGTCAAAATATAACAAAATAAGCTAACATATTTACTCAAATAACTTTTCACATCTTCAAGAGTGGCCATATGTATCCCTTTATAAAACACTAACATAGCTTCGACAACTACAATAGTTGATGAGATATACATTATTATTTTAAAAATACATCTTTTAGCTATTATGATAAACCATTATACAAATAAACAAACAACAAAATAAGCATTTATCGATGTGTGTAAGTAAATCAAGTCAAAATATAAGAAAATAAGCATTGGTAAACCATCTTGTACATTATTCTTGATATAGCGGACCGATATAGCGGATCGCTATAGTGGTCATAGCATCGCTATTAGCGGCCAAGACGATCGTCCACTAATCTTCCAATGATATAGCGGTTCTCTGGCCGCTAATATGCTATAGCGCCGTATAGCGGACACTATAGTGCACTATTAACTACTTAGCCTTCAAGCAAAGCTACGTAGTAATGCCTTGGTTGTATCTCCGCATCGCACTCCTGCAAGAACGCTAGCCCCAAAACTATCTGGTAATCGTCAATCGAGGAAATAGAGAAGTTGGTCACACCCTCCCAACTTCCAATTCGGATTGACACTCCCATTGCCTCACCCACTATCTTCATGGGTGCCGAATTCACGACCTTCATTAGACCCTCCCGTTTCATACACTTCACACCCAAGTGGTTCGCTTCCGCTGGCGTGATGAAGTTATGTGTTGCCCCAGTGTCTACCATAGCTCTTGTGACTGTACCCTTGACGAAAACGTCTAAGTATATTAAGCCTTTGCGAAGAGGTGCCATCGGCGCCTTAGCCTTCTTCATAGCGTTCATCTGTTGAAGAGCTCCCATCCGCGACTCGCAGGTTCCTGTTCCATCGCATTCACGCGCCCAGTGTTATTCCTGTTCGGGCATTCCACAGACTTATGCGGGCCTCCGTAGAGCCAGCAAGCTAACTTGTATGGACCCTTTGGCTTTGGCTTGCCATCGGGTCCCTTTGCTGGTGCATCACCCCGACTGTTTCGACGGTTTTCATCTTTTTTCTCATAATCCTTCTTCCCATCAGAATTCTTCTGAAAGGATTTCTTTACATCAGTTCTATGCTATCCACCAGCCGTTCTGTAGTCGTGATAGCTTCAGACAACGTCTGCAGGTTTTCACGACGAAGCTCTTGTTCCGCTTAAGGTTGCAAGTTGTTGAAGAAGTGAAAGATACGGTCTTCCATCGTCATTGTCTTGATACTTAGTATAAGGGACTGGTAGTCTTTAATGTACTCACGAATTGAACCCGTTTGCTTCAAGTTGGAGGGCTTTCGCTTAGCTACTTCTTCAATATTCTGAGGCAGAAAGTGATCCCTTAATTCCTTCTTGAAAGCTTCATACGTTTCCAACTCGCACTCGCCGTTCTCAATCTCTTGGAGCTTTCGATACCACCATAGAAAGGCATCGTCTTCTAGAAAAGTTGAGGCTGTGGCCATCTTCTGTTCCTCATCTTCCAGATTTCCAACCTTAATGTACATATCCAAGTGATAGAGGAAGTTCTCAATCACCTTCCCATCCCTTACGCGACTATACAACTTTGGGCCCTTCACCTTCAGTCTGGGAGTCCTTGCTCTTCCACCAAAATTCTGCTTTTGTTTGACCTTCGTCAAACTGGCCAAAAGAGAGTCTTGAACGATCTGAAGATTATCTACACGATCCCGAAGGGATGTCTCACCGTCGAATAACTATGAATTCAAAATGTCATTGCCAGCCGCAACTCGCGCTAATAACTGCCTTAAGGAGGCACACCCCTCATCAAGTCTGTACAATCTGGTCTCCAGACTAGCGACAATGTCTATTTCCGTGTTAGACGTGCCCTTCTTACTCTTTCCTTTCTCCCGACAGTTCTCTACTTAAGGCGGTGGTAAAGTATCGTCATGTACTTCCGAAGTCGATGCCATACTAACGCTCCCAACGTTAGGATTCCGTAACTTTGAAGTCCTGACTTCTAGCCGAACCGTGCTCTAATACCAAAATTGTCATGCCCAAAAGTGTTTTGGCACGTGACGGATGCTCAACCAAAATCAGTTAAGCCAACCTACTCTAGTTCGGGTGCAGCGCAGAAGCAAAGACATATCGCAAGAAGGCAAAGGCAAGTGCGTAAAGTTGAACAGGAAAAGAACAGCGTGTTCTCTCTTATACGATACAACTCAGTTGGGGGTGACTATACATACGTTATAAGTAAAAAAGGGTTGTCTCCAAAAGGAGGCCTCAAAAACTTCTAACGGGAGATGCTGTGAGATCCCATAAGGAGGCCCGATTTTACAGTTATAGTTAGGTTCACGGTAGTTGAAGGGTCACGCTACAATTCTCATTCTCTCTCTTCTATACTCTCTTTCTATATATGTCTATATAAAGAGAGAAAGGGAGGAGAGTGTGTGTGCTAGCATGTATATGTGCACAATATTTGGAGTGCTGGTTCAAAAAGAAAACCTACTCTTCGACAATCGTTACATCTCACATAACTTGGTAATGCTTAAGATTAAATTAGTGAAGTGCATTCAAAACATCAATACTTTTAAAAGTGAGGGCATCTTTACAGTCAATGTTTTTTTAATGAAAGGTGTTTCTTGGTTAAAGAAAATGAAATAGTTAAAAATGTTGGTGAATACTATAAAAGAATAACGAGAAAAATGCTGTATGGGGTCCAACAGGTTGGAGTGAATGTGTAATGGAAAAGACTAGGATTGATACTGGAGTTTTGGAGAAAAAGGTTGCGAGAGATAAAAATAAAATAATACACTCACAAGGTGAAGGTGATTGAACATTTCGACAAAAAGTAGATTATGGTGATTGTCAAAAGGAATTACTTAGAAATTAGATGGCGATTACACTGCAGAGCGTTAGCTCATTGGGCAGGGTCCCCTCGCTCACACTTTGCAGGTGGTGAGTTCGATTGCTGGGGAATCCGTGTGTTAGGTTGCGCCTCCGATTGTAAAAAAAGAAAAGAAAAACAAGGTTGTGAAAATTTACTTAGTTTGGTTTTTTAACAGTTGAGCTACGAACTAGACGGTGGAAGTCGGACAAGCTGCGCGTCTCTGAAGCCATCAGATGAGATTGAATGGCTCCGCCACGCCACCACTTACAGAAAGCATGATCCTTCACCATTCCAGCCATCTGATCAAGGACCTGCAAGGATGGAAAGGGATGGGTGCGCTCAAAGCAGCCAAGAATCTCAGTTGCAGGGTAAGGATCAGAAGACCGTCGGCAAGCAGAAGAGTGAAAGAAAAAAGATTGACAGGAATTGGCCCTATAGGCGGTGGTTTACTATGGGATGTTGATGACGATAGTTCTTCACGAGCTTCTTCTGCCTTGAATTGGTTTCATATAGTTAAAGATATTCAATTTCATACTTCGTAGCTGCCTCAAATGGAAGTTTACCAGCTAAATTTGACAATCCGCGGACGAGTTAGAAGTTTCGGAGATTGGTTGATTTCCAGAAGTTGAACCAGTGGCTTCTTACGCCCACGCACATCATCTCATTGCTGCATAATTTACGCGGTCTCAATCAAGTATTCCTGTATATTGGGCACGCGTTGAATTATCCAACATGCTTAGTTACTAAAATATCAGCAAACAGCACCAGAGCGTTAGCTCAAAGGAAGAGCGCTTTGATGCCCTTACTCCTGGTGGAGAGCTCGACTCCGAGGGTGCACGTGTGTTAGGATTTGGCTTTCCCTTGTAAAAAAAAAAATGCTTTGGATCCTCATTTTCTTCTTCGTGCACTCTTTTTTTTTTATGATTCCATACGTGGGAAGGGTTCCCTTTTTAGGTCTTTCATGTCCCTCTGAGTGGCAACACGAGGGCGTGGAAAATGGGAATAATGAGATGGGCTTTCTCTTTCTTTTGCCATCATTATGTAGAGGCCTGCACGATCGACTATTAGCTCAGTGGTAGAGTGGGCGATGATCGACAAGCTCAAACACAGGAATACTTTAATCTGCTCATCAACACGATGTACATCAATTCCCGGTTCATAATAATGCAAACCTTTTGGTTGGAATGGGGAACCGTGACTGCTAACCCAGCCTGTGGTGAAGATTTGTCTTCAAGTTTGCTTGATAAACAAGAGATTGCCAAGGTACTGTCTTCTCAACACTAAGAGATACTATAAGTCATGAAATTTTCTATAACTCGTCAGTTCCAAGGTGAAGAACTATTAAGAGAGAACATTAGCATCGATGACTCCTACTTCTTCATGCTGTATGGCAAAAGGAATCCACATCGTACAGGAAAAGGCTTTATTGAGGTAAATTTCAACATAGAAGCAAGGACTACTAGACAGGTAAACCTTAAATAAATTTTATTTTTATTCAAAAAGAATGCTTACATTAAATAGTACAAGCAAATTAAAGAAAAAAAAAGAGAGTTTTGAGAGTCACTGGTTGTTAAAGGAGAAATACATTGTGTGTCTGCCTGCACAAGGCGTCGCAGCTCTCCGGGCGAGGGGGTTGAGCCGAAAGAATCTTCAAGTAAAAGGTCAAGGTTCAATACGCTGGGCATGTACATGTGGTAGAGTCTGCCTAACTCCAATTTCCCAATTATAAAATAAAAATAATAGTTGTAAGCTCTACAAAAACTGAACCACCCTTACATCTGCTGTATGCCATTGGAAAGAACTAAAGCGAAAAAGATCTCGGATATCAAATTCACGTTCTTCATGCAGAAAGATGAGCAGTAACAAACTCTGCCAACTTTTTACCCGAAAGTTCAGAGATAAATTCCAAGAGAAAATATAGTTTGTCCAGCTCTGCAAACTTCTTGTTGTCGAGATTAAAAGAATGCTGCAGCTTTGTTGTTTCAAAGTCAGAATCTTCCAACTCCACTGCTAGACCGTTGGCTTCATCTTGGTCACCCATCTCAAGTGCAGCAGCTCTCTCGGCCATCGCTGCGGCAGCCACCAATCTAAGCCTCTTGCACCTTGCCATTGCAGCCTCTCTTTCCTTCGACAGAACAACCTCTTCGGTCTCGTACAGTTTTTCTGACGGTCTGCTCGATTTCCTCCTCCGCTTTCTAGATTTCTAATGCGGCATGTTCAACCTTTTTCTGGAGACTTTCCTTCGGTGGATTTAGCGTCTTTGATTCAGCAGCTATTCGACTTGCCTCTTCGAAATTTCTTGCAGCAGCAGCAACCCTTTTTTGGGTCTCAAGCTCTGGAACCCTCCTCCAATGAAATTTATCCTCACCTTGGAAGATGCCACTTCTTGTTGAATACTTGATTTTCTGGATGATTACTCTGTTAGCAACAACGATCAGGTGACACTCATAATTAGTCTAGTCATCCTTTGCGTCTATTAGACATCTATCCGAGGGATCAAAATGTAAGGTGTATATGATCAGTGCTCAAAAGTAAATCATCTGGTTTTTTGAGTTCAAACTTACGGAACGATTGGAAAAGACAAACAAATAGTTATCTGTTCAAACCCATGGAACGACTAGAGAAGGCAAACAAATAGTTCTGTAACCCCCCCGAGTTGCATGTCTTTTCATGCACATTTTCGGCCTAGTGTTGAGAGCAGCGTGGCAACTGTAGCTTTTAACGATGGAAATTGAACGTAAGCGTGAAAGCCCGTCGTGATCCACTTGGTCATATCTGCCCCAATTCGCCCGCAGTTTTAATCTCTATCACAAGATCGAATTTCTTCTGAACACCTTGCATAGCCTCTACCAAAGGAAGAGAAATGGCTATATACTACAAACTTGCTTAGTTCATGCCATACTAAGAAAAATAAGTGGCTTGGTTATAGTCAACAAGTCCACTAAAAATAATGACAAAAGAGAAATGAAGAGAGTTGCAGTTTGGTTGTTTATCAGAGTTAGTGAGGAGGTCACGGCTTTCCACAAGTGGAATTTCCTGGCAAAGCTTCAAACAAGGAGGTTGTTGCTCACTTCATTAACTTGACTTCAATTTCCTTAATCTTCAAGATATGGGATCACAAAAGAGTAACACATGCACCTCGGCCCTCTAGAACTCTTCCCTCTCGCAACCCTCTTCCAACTCCTCCATTTCCTTTTACTTGTTCGAAGCTTCAATTACGACCCGCAGGGCATTCCTCCTCCCCTGGGAAGCTTCTTTCCTTTCATCGGCTGCCGAAGCTACGGAGGCACTTGCCTTAACGAGATTTCTCCCCGCAATCGACTCCAAAGTGGAAGCCGGAATCATGCTCCGATACTGCAGCTTTAGATGAAGAGACACTGTCTTCCTGTCCTCCTTCAGCTGCTGCTAACGTGGTGCAATCAGTAATGGTGCCGTATCTGATTAGTCAACGTTCATAAGAATTAGAACTGAAAAAAGTCGGATGAACGGGCCTTATGTCTACGTGGACTCACTCTATGAGACATAAAACTGTGGACAATAAATTTCGATGCATATGCTTCTGCCTCCACCTTTGAGTAACAATCTTGATCTGATCTCTCTAAATTTACAATCTTGGAAGGAATAGGAGGAAGAGGGGAAGATGCGTCAAGGAGAGGAACAGAATAGACATTGGAATGATGGGAAGACGAAGACGACCCGCGGGCATAAGTGATTCTAGTTCCTCCACGCTTTTTCCTCTTGAGACCAACGATGGTGGTCGAAGCGGGATGGTTCTGAACGTAAGGTCGGAAAAGAGGTTATCGATGAGAGGCTGGCCCACATCACGTCTCAAAGAGGAGGATGAACGCGGAAGCAAAGCAGAGACTTCAGAGACAGAGGCAGAAACGGAAGCAGCAGACGGAGCAGGAGGATGGTAGTCCGCATTGGCACTTGCTTTGTCGTCGTTGACGGATTGAAATTGAGGGGCAAGGAGGACCATCCCTTCGAAGAGGGATCCGAATTCATCTTGAGCTTCCTCTGCCATTGGCTTGGCCGCCGAAGCTGCTCCCGGTATTGATAGCGACCGAGATGGGGATGGGAACGATGATCTAAATACTGCTTTCAAATTTTCTTCCCCTCCGGAATGTCGCCGGAGTCGAGAAACTTGATCTAACGTGGATTCTCCTTCCGGCGCCGTCTCGTTACTTTAAATGACATGCCAGCACCTCCTCCCCCCCTCTCTCTTGCACGCAATTTCATATACCGTTGGCCGGATCATTGATTTACCGGCCAACCGTCTAACTCTCTTCTCTTGAAGGAGTGTCACAGAAAGCACAATGCAACCAGTTGCACTAGGAGCTTTAGCTCACTGGCTAGGGAGCTCGACTCACATGTCACAGATCAAGAGTTCGATACACAGGGCATGCATATCAGGTAGTTACATAAAGAGCAATAGTTAACCTGGCTGTGGGCGACTCACAAAAATTTGATACCTGGGGCATGCATGTCTCAGTAACAGATCTACTTTAGGGAGATGAAGCATGCACCTCACTCGAAATTCGAAATTTGAAAAATTCTATAAGAAAATACAAGTGCTTTGAAACGTGAAATACTACACCTCACTTGAAATATAAATAAATACTCATTCCAAAAGAGTTCCTGAGTCCACCAATGATATGGCTTCAGTGTCTCGTCCACTAAGAAAGAGGAGTTAGATGGATATCTGGTTGGACTTACCCTAAGCTAAATGACCCAAGGTCCTAGTTGGTTCGGCTTGCTTCGATTAATGAGATGCTTGTTCAGTTTGTGATGTAAACGAACCAAACACGAGCTTGCTTTTTGAGTTCTACGAGTTAAACATGAAAATTTGCATGTTCTCGATTTCTATTAGCTTGTTTAGTTAAATATATGGAGCATCAAGTACATATATGCTAAAAGGCCATATTAATCCAAGAAATTGGGTGGACACAATGTAACTGAAGGACTAAATCTTTCGATTTTACATTAAATACGAATTTTTGGTAAGAAAACTAAAACTTTTAACCTTTCACACGCGACTCATGTTTAAGTCATTTAACCCAACTCGTACTGCATTCATGCTTGGCTCAGCTGAAACGAGTTAACTAACCGGAACATGAACAAACCCTTAAGATAACGAACAAGCCATGCAAAACCCTTCTTTGTCACTTTCTCTTTTGGTAAAAAGAGGAGGCAAAGTAACACACACCCACACCTACACATGCACCTCTCTGGGAGTTGAACTCCCTACCAGCAACAACGGGTGCTAGATAGCCCGCTCTCAGTGCTTCTTTGTTACTTTGAACAAACTGCCATTTACCATCTCAGGTTGGACACGGGAATCACAATGGGAGAGATTTAAAATGAAATCTTATTAAATTTGGACCTAATTAATCAGATTTGATTTAAAAAGTAAGCTCCGAAAGATTAGGTCAAGTTTGAGTTACAATACGATCCTATCTCACGTGTACTCCAGTTCGAGCTCTGGTCCAGTATCTGATTTCATAACAGGTAGGTGCAATAACAGGTTCAATGAGAAGAGCCTCCTCAAAGCAGCCATGTCCATGCAATGTAACGAACTCGCAGGAGAATTTCAGAAAATCCCTATCATGCATGAGCTATCCTTCTACCCTCTTGCTGAAATGTACACAACTATTTCTTTATCCATCAGTCTCTAAAATCAACCAACATTGTTCATAATCCGGCTTTGCATGTTAAGAGGAAATGTTGATGTGGATTCTAAATAGTAAATTGAAGGCTGATTCAGATTCAAATTCCGTTTTCCATTTGGACTAAGTTGATCCAAATTTGATTATGCAGGTTCCAATCAAATCCAAATTCAATAATGCTAGGTTCTAATCCGATTCCAAATTCAATTCTGATGTGTGGCATTCAAAACAGGAGACTCAAAATCTGGATAATGAGAA
Organism: Brasenia schreberi; assembly: GCA_036023115.1. Lineage (NCBI taxonomy): Eukaryota > Viridiplantae > Streptophyta > Magnoliopsida > Nymphaeales > Cabombaceae > Brasenia > Brasenia schreberi. The sequence goes on from JAYKKT010000081.1 coordinate 19,474,284, forward strand.
AAACATGGTACCTTTCAATCGAAGGTACATGTGGAGATCTTAAATTAGGTTTAATTATTTATTTAAAGTGAAACCAAGGAAAACAAATTCCTTGATTTTCATCAAATAAATCCTTAGAGGTTCCGTTGAGCATGTCACAGCGTTGCTAACACTATCCATGAGCATCTTCCTCCTCCCAAGGTCCTCGTATCTGAAACAAGTCCAGATTCCTCTTTCTCCGGTTTATACACTTCTGCATTCGAACCGCAATCAGATACCTATTACATCGAAGAAAGAACAGAGGGAAAAAAAGCAAAGATTTCTTCTATAAAACATATGCAGCTGATACATTCATGCAAATAGATGAGACTAAAGCAATCTAGCAAAGCATTACAATGAACAACGCTGACCCAAAACCCTGGCGACGTCTGATGAAGCTGCAAAAACCTTGTTGACATTAACAAATAAGAGATACATGCAAGGCCACAAGAGCCACCGAAATGCCTGATGCTTGTCTTATAATCTACTTCACAACTGACTAGGTCTTTATTCCTCCACTAAGTAGAGGAATTTAACTGAAAGACGGCAAGATGTACAATAGTAATAGTACAGAAAACACAATCACTCCCTTGTTGTCGAAGGCTGCCTTTGTGCACCAGGAGGAGTAGTTGGTATCGGAAAATTTGAAAAGCTATTGTAGGGTTCATTACAATGTGGGATTTTCACGTACGGGCTCTGAAAACCAATCAAACAGTACGTTATGAACATAATTAAGATGTTGCCGCCGATTCCAAATCAAACAAAGGATTAAAGTTCAATGCTGAAAATACAGATAAATATCGCTTATGAGAATACCTGGGAAGAGGCGGCAGATGTTGTGCAAGACGGATGATCTGAAGTCGGAGTCTTAGGTGACATATCAGGAGAACTTTCGTCATTGTTTTGCTCACTGTCGTTTAATCTCTGGGTCCCAGAGTTGAATGGGATATCAAAATCCTTGGGCGAAGCTGATTTTGCAGACTGAGAAGCAACAGACAAGATGTTATTAGTGAAGATTTTGCTTTCCATATGATGGAAATCCCAACTATAGAACATCATAAAGAATACAACCTGAAATGTTTTTCCAAGAATTTTCAGACCCTTTGCACGAGCTCGAAGCTCTTCTTTCTTAACCGTGTTGTCCTGCAGCACCTGTTCTCAACATCATTGACGGACACTCTCAGTAGATATAAAACCACAACATAATCCAGGTCAAAAGAATAAAAACAGAACCAACCATTAGACAAACGCGAGAAAGTGTTGCTTCAATGTCAGCAACATTAAGCTTCCAAAGGGAGTCTATCATCGTTTTCTTGTGTGTCTGCAAGTACAGTTCAAGCTCTTCTTCTGTATAGTTTCCTTCTGCACTTAGATGGCGCTTCATGTCTTCTTGAAGCTGGATCAGAGTGATTGCACCTGAATTGGGATAAGCAAAAGAGTTGCTGCACTTTGCTCATGTTGGCAATTGCTATATTTGAAGAATTAAAGAAAGTTTTTACCTGTTGCAGCTGTTACTTGAGATTTGATGAAGTGCCCTTTATTCCTGAACCATTCAGCAACGAATGGCACTCCCAAGTACTTTACTTTCTTTCCCAACTCTTTTGCAGCCTGTCTTACATAGATGTAGCCGATGGTGTTCAACATATCAACTCCGTAGGCTGTTCAGTAGTAGATGTCTCAGTAGCAATGAAGAGTGAATCAAACTAGACAAGATAATTCACAACCGAAAAATGGATCAACCGAGAGTAAGCACGTGCATGTGTGTTGGGGTGGTGGTGGTGGTGCTCTCTTTCATGTCAATGGTGTTTTCCATCAAGCAATGTTGCTATGAGAATCATAATCCTAGATATGTGTTGGTATCAATCATCATACTATTTTCTTTCTTTACAACTTTTGTACTAAAATCCTTGGTATCAATCACACTATTTTCTTTCTTTAGAAATTTTGCACTAAAATCCGGTGGTTAAGAACCATAGCCAACACTTAATGTACACACACATAGATGGAAAGATCTTCACCAATAAAGGTCGTACTGTCAAAACGGACAAATTAGACAGATTATCTCTCTCTGCAAAGAACAATTAAGAATAGTTGGAGCCTTGGTCTTTGTTTTAATATCATTCTGTGACAACTAACAGAGAAAGACCATCTGTTTCTTGCTAACCACGTTTAGCATCATTACACAAAACTCTGTAATTTCCACTTTGGCTGTGTTAATTCACTCACCAAGCCATAAAACAACAACAACAACAACAACTAAGCCTTTTCCCATACTAGACGGGGTCGGCTACATGGATTCTTTGTTTCCACATATCCCTATCATGTGCCATGTTGGCAGTTAACTCCCAATAAGCTAGATCATTCTTTATTGTTTCTTTCCAACACTTTTGTGGTCGTCCTCTACCTCTTTTAATACTTTCCAAATTTAGTTTTTCTAACCTTCTTACAGGTCCTTCTTTTGATCTTCTTTCTATATGTCCAAACCATCTTAAACGATGTTCTCTCATTTTATCCTCTATTGGTGCCACTCCTAATTTGTTTCTAATAACCTAATTATGTATACGGTCTTTTCTTGTATGACCACTCATCCATCTTAACATCTTCATTTCTGTCACGGACATCTTTTGTACATGTTGATGATTAACTGCCCAACACTCAGAACCATAAAACATGGCAGGTCTAATTGCTGCTCTATAATATTTACCTTTTAACTTTAATGGTATCTTCTTATCACAAAGAATGCCTGATGCTCCTCTCCATTTTAACCAACCAACATTAATTCTATGCGTAACATTTCCATCAATTCTTCCATCACTCTGAAAAATTGACCCTAGGTATTTAAAACTTTTCTTTTGGGTAATGTAATGTGTGCCAATTTTAATTTCTATGTCCTCTCAAGTAACCAAATGATCAAACTTACATTCCATATATTATGTCTTTGTTCTACTAAGTCGGAGGCCTTCGCTTTCTAATGTTTCTCTCCATAGTTCCAATTTTCTATTAACTTTTTCCTTAGACTCCTCCACTAATACAATGTCATCTGCAAATAACATACACCAAGGTACTTCATCTTGAATATGTTTTGTTAACTCATCCACCACCATTATAAATAAGTATGGACTTAAAGTTGATCCTTGATGTAACCCAATATTAACTTCAAAGAAGTCTGTCGTTCCTTCGTGAGTCCTCACACATGTTTTTGCACCATCATACATGTCTCTTATAAGGCTAATATATGTCAATGGGATACCTCTTTTTTCCAAAGTTCTCCAAAGAACCTCCCTCGGTACCCTATCATAAGCTTTTTCTAGATCAATAAATATCATGTGAATCTTTCTTTTTTGCTCTAAAATGTTCCATAAGACGTCTCAAAAGGTGAATCGCTTCGATAGTAGATCTGCCTGGCATGAATCCAAATTGGTTCTCTGTTGTACTTGATACTTGTCTTAACCTACGTTCGATAATTCTTTCCCATAATTTCATAGTATGACTCATTAACTTGATACCTCGATAATTTGCACAATTTTGAACGTCTCCCCTGTTCTTATATATGGGTATAAGTGTACTTGCTCTCCATTCCTCGGGCATCTTTTGGTTTTTCCATATTTCATTAAATAGTCTTGTGAGCCAAGTGATTCCTATTTCTCCTAGTATTTTCCAAACTTCTATAGGAATATTATCTTATCCTACCGATTTACCACCCTTCATATATTTAAGAGCCTCTTTGACTTCATTCTTTTGAATACGTCGATAGAAATTATGGTTTATATACTTTTCTGACTTGGCTAAATCTCCTAAACTAATACTAACATCTTTATTTTCATTAAAAAGATTATAAAAATAGTTTTTCCATCTATTTCTTATATCATCATTTGCCACTAGAATTTTTTCATCCTCGTCTTTTATGCATCTAACATAATTAAGATCTTTAGTTTTCTTATCCCTAGCCCTAGCTATCCTAAAAATATCGCTTTCACCCTCTTTTGAGTTGAGTTTTTTATATAAGTCCTCCCAAATCTTAGCTTTTGCTTCACTAACGGCCATTTTCGCTTCCTTCTTTGCTTTCTTATAAGCTCCTAAAGTTTCACTAGTTTTCTTAGCATAATGTAATTTGTAACATGCCCTCTTTACCTTGATTTTATTTTGTCCTACTTCACTCCACCACCAAGCTTCTTTTTGTGCCGGTACACCTCCCTTAGATACCCCTAACACATCTTTCGCCACTTTCCTAATATGTATAGCCATATTGTTCCACATATCACAGGGTGTGCCAATATAATTCCAAACATCTCCTTGAAGGACTTTCTTTTTAAATATATCTTCTTTCTCGCTTTTGAGGTTCCACCATTTAGTCCGAATAGCTCGATGCACTCTTTTCTTCTTTGTCCATTTTTTTATTTGTAAATTCATAACTAAAAGTCGATGTTGGGTGGTTAAGCTTTCTCCTGGAATTACCTTACAATCTTTACAACACGCTCTATCTTTTTTTCTACAAATAAAGTAATCAATTTGTGTTTGTGATAAGTCACTCTTATAAGTAATTAAATGTTCATCTCGTTTTTTGAAAATTGTATTGATTATAAAGAGATCAAATGCCATAGCAAAATCTAAAATCTCCCTACCTTCCTCGTTTATATCCCCAAAACCAAAGTTTTCATGAATCCCTTGATATCCTAGTGCCTCTTTACCGACATGTCCGTTTAAGTCTCCTCCTAAACAAATCATCTCTCTTTGTGGAATCCTTGGAATCACCTTATCTAACTCTTCCCAAAAAGTTGTCTTTATACTATCTTCTAGTCCTACTTGGAGTGCGTAAGCACAAATTATATTCAAAACCTATGCTCCTAAAACTAATTTCAACGTCATGATTCGGTCACCATATCGTTGTATGTCTACTACATTCTCCTTTAAATCTTTATTTATGATAATACCAACAACGTTTCGAGCCTTTTCTTTACCTGAGTACCATAATTTAAAACCTGTATCCTCTATCTCCTTTGCTTTTTCTCCAACCCATTTTGTCTCTTGTAAACATAGAACATGAATCTTTCTCCGAATCATAGTATCTACCACCTCCATTAGCTTACCGGATAATGTTCCGATATTCCAAGAACCAATACGAATCTTATTATCTAGGACTAGCTTCCTTACCCCCCGCATCCGTCCATAATCAAAATGCGGAGACCCTCTCTGAAAACTTTTCGCTACATTCGGGCGGCAATGTAGCAGGACTTGCTTCTTTACCCACACCCGTCCATGATGTGGGAACCCTCTCTGCAATTGATTCACTACATTCGGGCGAAAATGTAGTGGCCCTTGCTTACTTCTTACTCCATTCGGGCTCTGCAGCACGTCACTAGGCGGGGACGCCCCAAAGAAAGCAATGCTCATAATTTTTGTAATCCATGTTATAAAATCCGACAAAGTTTTACGGTGGCTGTCGGAAGCCTAACACAACCCTCCTCCTTTATCCGGGCTTGGGACCGGCAATGCAAGGATGATCCCTTACATGGCGGAGTTTTCCAAATGCATGATAACTTGACAGGCCAAAAAGAATATTTTTCTCCATAATGTCAAAGTTGAAAGTTCAAAGATATTTCTCAAAAGTGTCTTCTTGACTAAAGAAAGATAACACCTTTCAAAATTACCTTCAGCCAGGTTGCATAATTCATATTTATTCAGTTTTACGCATCTCAAGATCACTTAGCTTCTAAAGATTGCTCAACCATTTCAGCAAGCTCAAACACATGTTAAGGTTGAAGCCAGATTGCATAGAGTTAGATACATACACTTCTCTTATATCTGCTAATGTGTTTCCTTCTTGAAGAAAAACAGTAACTTAACAGTATGGTACCATAAAAAGTCAAATATATACAACAACTACTAAGCCTTTTCCTATTATAGATGGGGTTGGCTACATGGATTCTTTGTTTCCACATAGCCCTATCATAATTTGCAGAATTCATGATAAATAAGTCCGACAAAGTTTTACGCTAGCTGTCGGAAGCCTAACGCAACCCTCCTCCTTCATCCGGGCCTGGGACCGGCCATGCAAGGGTGATCCCTTCCATGGGGGGAGTTAAAAAAATAAAATATATAATCCAAACAATTGTCTGTCCTTTCTCTGTTTCATCATGTTCTGCCTTGCCACAAAAATTGCATAATCGACCAGTAGTGCAAAACTAGTTCAATACTCGAGCAAAGAAAAGGAGAAAAAAATCAAGAAGAAAAAGGTAACCTGCATTTGAGAGCCTTGAAGCTTCGGCTTTGGCATGACTAGTAAATCCTCCTTCATCTCCCTGGACATACACATTGAGGCGGCCCTTTAGTGACTCTGCAAGCTTTTCTTCTCTCTCCCTCTGCACCGTCTGCATTGAAGGACTAAGTCCGTAAGTAGCTTAGACATAAAGCAAGACCTAGGCTATAAGCCGATAGTGAGGACTAGACCAGCTGGCAATCTACCATAAGGCAACCATAGTTAATACCGTGGGCTATAATCACAGCTAATGGTCCGTGCTATAAGCTGATAGACAAAGACTGCAACTGGGTTGTATTACCAGTTCAAAGGAAAACAACCAGCACTTTCACCAGCCAACTGACTGAACTAGCAAATGCAAACGAGTATCACCAATATTTTGAGACTATCATGCTGTTTTTAACATAAATAAGTATTGCTGACAAATATCATGATAGTTTCAAAATTGATGAAAATGATATATTCTGATAATATCACAAAATGTGTCTGCCTGTTAGTTTACTGTAAATTACATAGTTGGCTATTTTTAGATTAAGCTCCTTCATACTGCCTTTTATTATGTTTTTGTAAGAAAAATGGTATTGAAGCCCTCTTATTATATTTAACAAAAATTTTAAACCACCCATCTTTTGAAAAAGTAAACTCCTAAAAGCAACCAGCTTGGAAACTGCCAAGAGCAATATTCACAATTGGCATCAAGCTAATTCATTTCTCTGCACCAAACTATGTTGGAACAGAAGAATATCTGCACCAAACTATGTTGAACCAGAAGCATGCAAATTTTAGTTAATTACAGATATTCAAGTAGCTGAAAGATCATACATGTCAAAGGTCCGTGATGAATGTAAGTGTTATGAGCACCCACAACCAATGTTACTAAAATTGTATCGTATATCGGTATCTGAATTGATATGATTCAGGCATCTTAATGGCTATGTATAATTTATCAGGGCATATCATTATGTACCGTGCGATATAGTGCAATATGGCCCCATATTATATGGTGTAGATTTTTAGGAAGCCATGCTTTTCAACTTTCGAAACCTGAGGTTGTTTTGAACCCCCTATGACTACCTTCTTCAGCCTTCCTACCACTTTCTCTTTCTAAGAGCCCCAAAATCTCAAATTTCTTATATCTCTCAATCACTGACAATCCCAATTCAAGCAAAAACACCTATAACAAGGAAGTTTGGGAACAACACAGAAAAACAACAGTGATGAGATGCAACTTTTGTAGACATATCATGCATAGTGGAGTTAGTTGTGTGGAACCAGAATGAACATGCACACTTGCTTTACTGAGACTCAACAAGTCAAGGTGAAAATGCTAAAAGAAGTAGAAGATATATACAAGCAAGAAGAGAAACATGGAGCATTAGGAGCAGAGAAGCACAAAAAGGAACGAAAAGGAGCACAAAGAGAAGAATAAAGAAAATAGGTAAGTTTTCAATCTTTTATTATTCTCAAGCTTAAAACTTTGAGAATCTATGGCTCTCTTGATCTGAAATAGCTTATAGTTTTTAAAACTTTTTTTATTAGGATAGTTTTATCTTTTTATAAAGGAACAAAAAGGAGCACGAAGAGAAGAATAATGAAAATTTTCGATCTTTATTTATTCTCAAGTTTAAAACATTGAGAATCTATGGCTCTTTTGATCTGTAATAGTTTAAAATGTAAAAAAGCTATAAAAAATCATATGTATCGTACCATATCGGTGCCCTATACAATACTATCACCGATACACTATTTACAACATTGTGAAAAACAGCTACACAACAGTGAGGAAGTGGATGCCAGAAGCTACTAGTACTTAGATAGCTGAAAGCTTACCCTCATTTTCTCTTGCAATTTCTTGGCATCCAATGGTTCATTTTCTGTGAAGATGTCGAATGAAGCCATGGAAGCCATCGCAAGCTGTCCTATGTAATCTTCAAAAAGCTCACTCCCGAAAAGCATAGCAAAAATCGCGGCAGGGTCAATAATAGCATCCCTGTCCGGAGAAGATGGTTGTGAAATGGCATTCAACTTCATATAAAGCCAGATAACAATCTTGGACAACTTAAAACATGCACCAACTTGTTTTAAGCACATATATTAGGTCAAAAAAACTTAAATGCATAAGAAGTGAAGCAGAATAGCTCACGTTGAGACCCCATCTTTTCCATAGGTGTCATAGGCAGCTCGCTGTGTTGGATCACTTAACACTTGGTAAGCCTCTCCCAGAATCTAACAACAGAAGCACTGAGCTTAGTAGCCTTGCCTTTAATAACAGTGCTTGTCAACAAGCTAACAGTTAAGAACTTAAGACTAAGAGATGAATGAACTAGCTGATGCATGAAGCATACATCAGATACAATCCAATGATAGTGGTGGAAATATGGATAGAAAAGCTATTAATTTGAAATTAATTCCATCAATCAAGAACAGAATTTGTTTCTTCCATAAGCTGAGCCCTTCAGGGCAAAGTAATTGAAAGAAGAAGAACAAGGAAGGTGATGGCACTGTTTGATAAACTCCAGCTACTAGTGCCTGTCTTGAAATAGTCATCGAAGACCATAGTCCCCATATATCAAGATTCTCTTTATCTCAATGTGAGACCCTAAGATGTAGTAATGAGACAGAATTGTCACAAATTTCTCTTTTCATTTTGTCCTAGACAAGTTCAAGAGATCCCCCATGAAATCTGGTCCTAAACCCTCCTGGTTTGAATAGCATGACATTTTCTTGTAATTGTTACGGTTGGAACAGCCCAGCATAAAACTCCGAGGATAGGTACATTATACCCAGGGCCTATGCTGGGCATTGACATGCATAGCAGAGGTAGCACTCGTGAGATGATGGGAATCAAATCTTACTTCCCATATAGCAGCCAAGTAGGCTAAAACCCCTTGGGGCTGTAATAGTTGTGACATACACCATTCAACTACCCGATTCAAGACTAGAATTTAAGAAAAGATTAAAAAGAAAAACAACCAAAAGAAAGAAAGAGCATGAGAAAGGAGGATCATGTCATTTAATTTCTATAACAAGGAGACTTGGGAGCAGTACATTTTGATATCTGTTTACAAACTCAAAAACAATAAGTAAGCACAATAATTAAGCTTAACTTTAGGAAAGTTAATAAGGAAAATTGATCCTATTCAACATCAACTTCTGTTTTTCAAAAGATCATAAGGCTTGCCTGGAAATTTTGCGCTGCAAGAGGGTCATTTGGGTTTTTATCTGGATGGACCTTCCTAGCCTGCAACAAGACATCAAGCATAAGATAAAAGCAAACTTCAGAACAGTAAATTCTGTAGCGTGATCTACTTGAGAACAAGTAAAACAAGTACTAAGTCATGTGTAGAATGCATAACTAAAGAGGCTAATTTACTGTTGCTGCTGTAGATGAGCCACCATAAAAGTATATAGAAGAAAGAAGAAAAGCAAAACAGTAAATTCTGTAGCGTGATCTACTTGAGAACAAGTAAAACAAGTACTAAGTCATGTGTAGAATGCATAACTAAAGAGGCTAATTTACTGTTGCTGCTGTAGATGAGCCACCATAAAAGTATATAGAAGAAAGAAGAAAAGCAAAACAAGATTTGAAAGGCATTATTGATACATTTTGAATGACACATGTTTCTCAATAGCTGAAATAATAGTTGTCAAAAGCAACATGACTGAAATCCTTTTTATGATCGATTCGGCATAGTGTTTGTCACATGTCCATCCCCTCGCCACTGTTCACCATGATGTAGTGAGCACCTACACAAAATAATTTTGCACCCAAGGAACACAACCACATATTTTGCAGGTCGAATCATTGTGGAAGTTGTGACTCAATCACCTTTGTTTGTGTATATTTTAAGTGCATTTGGCTCATGTCAATGATGTCATAAGTTTGAGTAACAAGTTGCAAGCAGTAAAACATCTTTATGACTTGAGAGGTGTTGTGTGGTGACACTTTGTATTTTATAAGAATCACAACTTGGTCATTTGACATTAGCATTTAGCATGCACGTGTGAACAACATATTGAAATTATTCTCCTTCACATTTTGAACATTGAAACTGACTGCTACCGTCACCCATTTTGTTCCAAGCTATTCTTTCTTTCCAAATTATTCCTAGACAATGTTCTAACAAAAATGATTAGTCAGTAGTTAAAACATTATACAGACCATCATGTTTGAGGTAAGCTTCTTTCTCTAAACCCCTCCAGAGAAATGTGAGCAACCACAAGAAAATACTATCCAGAATTCATAATGTATCATAGGATACAATACGATTTATATAGTACTGGGTGTTCTGTCCAATATGATGAGCCCTCTATATTGTTGAAATTATGATCGTCCGCTGCTATGTTTATCAATGTGAACAACAGTGACAGTAATATCTGATATCGCAAGGCATGAGCTTTTGGAAATTATTCCATCAGAACCTTGCGGAGGTTCTTATAAGACAAGGTTCATTGCCCCAGAATAAACGGGTAGAGCCCCAGGAAACATAGATCGCAACTACACATTTACATTTGCACCTTTTCTCTTTTCATCAGAGCACGCATACGTTTCGCGCCAATAGGAGCTTCGTTGCGGCCCTTCCTTCGTTAATTCTCCATCCGCAATGAAGACTCGAGAGAAAGCATACACGATCTTCAATTTAAGCAACAAACATCGTGGTGGGTCTATGCATCATGCCGAAATGCTTAGTGTAGTTTCCGTTTCTTCCCGCTGAACTTCTTCGAGGGAAACAGATCTCCAGTTGAAAACAACTGAAGCAGCCAATTGGCGGCATGTTTTTGGCAGAAAATGGAGAATCAAAACATTGGAAAGCAACGCCAACTTGAGAAAAAACAAGGGGTTCCGAGAATCGTAAAGCATATAAGATCAATTGAATCCAACAACGGCTTCTTAGCAGAAGAAAGACGAACCATTTCAACTTCTCCAAAATAATTCCCAATTCAAAAATTGCTCACCAAACAAAAGCTACAAATTTAAACAGCACGAACAGATCAATTTCAACCAAATCTCGAAACAACAATCGTGCGTTAGATCGGTGTCTTTCCTTTTCTGTTTACCTTCATATAGTAAGCCTTCTTGATCTGCTCTTCTGTGGCTGTGGGACTGATCCCCAATACATCGTAGTATTCCGTGTCCTTTACCATCTTGTCACAACGAGATCGAATCAAACAAAGCTGAAGAAATCAGTTGCCCTAAGCAAACTCCGTCCGGCCTGTGTTTCAGGAAATGGGGATGGAGCAGATGATGATAAGTTCCGCGTTGATCTTAACCGGAGGTCAAGAAAAGCAGCGAAGGAAGTAAGGGGGCCGGCTGGGTCTTTATACGCGCTTTCCCTTGAACTTCACGAAGCTGACCGACTCTCTCTCTCTCTCTCTCCGTAGTCTATACGACCTTGGTCATCGTCGTTCGTACAACAAATACATAAAATATATGATGAATGAGAAAAGCTCAAAGGCCAGGTTAGGTCGTTGCTTCTCCCCCTTGCTATATAATACAACACGAACACAATCAGGAAGGTGCGTGTTCGTGTCCTCCCTTCACGAAGAATTGAACATGAAACGGAACTGCTAGCAGTATAGCACCTAACCTTAAAACTCAATCAGCTTGGTTGTTTCAAGAGTTTCGGCGCTTGTTCCCCTTAAGCAAGGTAGTAAGTTCGAGCCTTACAAATGGTTATTAACTAGTTGACCTGTTTCCGACACAAACATCAGTGTATGAATGATACGAACATGACCTGATACACGAAAATGATGTCACTAAGTTACAAATGGTGATTAAGTGGCAATGTCTCCCGTTGTGTTTGTCTTCATTGTGTTCATGTAATAAACAGGTCAACCGCAAAACAACAAGAAATAATTCTTGTGTTATAATTAACTGGAAGACGAAACCACCTACTTTATGTGAACACGAATCTGAGTCGTCTGACACGAAAAAGGCTGAATAGTGGAACGGATGTCAGAACCGAATGCCGACATTCGGACATTTCAGTATTATGTTCCACACAAACACAAGTTCTTCCTGTTAGTTCTTTTCTGGACAAGAATACATACAAGACACACATACCTCTGATTCAAATATGTTTTTTCCAGGTTGTGTTTGCGGGTTAGAAGATCTCATTGAGAGGGTGGTGGCCAATGGCGGGGTCGCTTCGAGTACCACCACCTCTTCTACCCTTGTTGGAGAAAAGCCATTCTCTCTTTTTCTCTTCTTTCTTTTTAATTCTCCATGTGCATCTATGCCGTTAGCACTGAGAAAGGGGATAAAAGGAGGTCATGATGGTAGAGATCTCTTCACTCTCCTTCCTTTTCAAATGATTCTCCTATTTCTCTTTCTCTTGCCTCTTTCCTTCTATCTTTTTCTTGGGTGCACCAAACTACTAACTTATTTACAAGTAATTACAACTTTACAACTCAAAGGCAAACTTATAATTCTAACTTGTTTTGTCCCATCGGCACGCGCTAACGAGTCAAACATTAACAAGATCTTGAGTTGATGAACAAGCCATGAACATGCTCGATTCGGTTTACTCAGCTCGTTTATCATTAAACTTGTTTGCGACTAAATCTAGTTTTACAACTCAAAGGCAAGATTTTAACACTAATTTTTTTCCCGTTGATTGAAGGGTGCTAAGAGAGTTTTAGTTGAAGAATTAGCCACGAACATCTTGTGTTCGGTTTATTCGGCTGGTTTATCGGCTTAACTACCAAATTGTTTGCATTCTGAATTTTACTTTACAACTCAAAAGGCAAAATTATAATACTCGGTAACAGTAAGCTTGGTTTCATGGCATTCACAAGCCACCGTCCGGCGGTACAAAGGGCAGCGCTTTTACTTCAAATGGTGATTCCGTCTGAATCATTCGGACGTGGATGTGGGACCCTTGCCACGTAGGTCATCTGACAATAAGCATTTGCTGCCTTGTCATCTGGACCCTACACGTGGTCTTGGGTCGCTTTAATGCGTCCCTTTTGCGATATTTTCATAAGCAAGTTTTTTTTTATAGAATTTTCTAGAGGGTCAAGAGGGCATTTTTTTTTCTTATATTACACAAGCTCGGGTTGAGCGGGTTGGGGTAAAACATGGCAGACTTCAAACCGCTCGTTTCAATTATTAGAAAGATTGTGGGAACCGTAACTGAACAGGTACGGGGCCGATTTCAGAATCGATCGGTTTTAAGGAAGTTCTATTTTGTGTTTGGAACTGTCCTGAATCGATAAAATTATATTAAAAATTTAAAATAAAGTTTTTATGTCAGTTTGAATCCGTCGGTTTCAGTTTCACCGGTTCTAGATTCAATCGATTTCTAACCTGATTTAGTTTCGATTGAAACCATCAAACTAATTAAAAACCAGTCAACCCAATTGGAGGTGGCAAATTGTATAATCGTGCGTCACTTCGATTCGAGTCAAAAAGTGCATAACCCTTACTTCACTGCTGAGTCATTTTCTTAAAAGTCCATACCCTTTCTGACCAGGTCCACAAAGGGTTTTCGACGCGTCTATGACCTCATGGGACATATTTACCCATTCTATACGTTATGTATGTATGTATATATATGTATGTATGTATGTATATATATATATATATATACATAGTGTATATATTGCACGTATACAATTTAACTATTATGTATGACATCAGCTCCAGGCCAAACGTGGCTTGTCTTGGGTATGTTTTGGACCGACTCAGATGTTACTTGGAGATCTAAGTAGGTTTAGAGACCGGATTCAAAATTATTACTCTTTAGAGTGTGTTTGATTCAATTGCGCCCATTAAAGAGAACATCATTGCATGGTCGGTTTCAAGCCCGAATAAAAGAGGAGGACTGCATTAGGATACTCACAACTAGCGTAAAATTTTGTCAAACTTATTTACATGAATTCTACAAATTATGATAAGGCTATGTGGAAACAAAGAATCTACGTAGCCGACCCATCTAGTACGAGAAAAGACTTAGTTGTTGTTGTAGATGGTGTTTGATTCGTGGTATCTTGCCCTTGGTACTCGAAGTATCGTCCTAAACCCCTATGGGCTAACCATAGTTCAATGGTTGATTCACGAGTCCCATTCTTGTGGAATAACTCTTTTCAGTGCTGATGTTTTTTGACGAACATGGATATTTGAATGTACAACGAAATTTAAAACTGTAAGTATGAGTTATACATCATTTATGCTCAAAACACCCTTAGATGACCATGTGAACTGTTGTCTCGGGTGTTAAACTCATGACTTTGAACTTAAAGTTTCTTCCGAGTCAAACCGTAGGAAGAGGGGTTGACGCTTTGTTTAGCACGGCAAGCGTTTAGCAAGAAAACAGGCTAAATGGAGAACTCATCCGGTGGAAGCTGAAAACGGGTTGGCTATATAACATGACACAACTTTGACATGAACACAAGTGAAATATCTGTGTTCATATTCAGTGAAGTGATCATGAAAATAATTAGGTTGGGAAGAAGGTTGTTGGCTTGTTTTCGACCCGAAGGACCAAATGATTTGACACGAACATAACCTAAAAACACAGAATGGCTTGCCATATAACATCTAATAACAAAGACCCACATATATTTCCTTAGTTCATGTTCATAACTACAGCAAATGGATCAGATCATATTAAACCCGATCCATGCATGTGACATGATCCATCCATGTGACATGCAGCACCACATGAACTGTTTCTAGGCACTAAAATAAAAAGTCTGAAACCGCAACCATCATCACACTCTCCCTCAAACATACACATATTCACATTTACAGCCTCAAAGAGAAACACCAGTTGCGGATCTAGAATTTCACGTAGGGTGGGGTAAACCATGTATGGTAATCATGGATTCGATCGTTCTCTATAACTTTTCATTGACCTCAATGTAGATCCGCCACTGATAAACATCGTCTGTATATTTTTTATTTTTAGTATCAATACTGTGATAAATATGCAGCATTTTATTGTGTGATTTGTATATATTCATGGGTTACATACTACGAACTCTTTGCCTAGAAATCACCCGCAAACTTTTGATTTCGAATGGGGTTCATTATGGTTTCCACCAAGTGAGAACAGTGGAAGATACATGGCTTAGGTTTTACACAACCAACCTAAGGTTATAAACTATATGAGTTGATAATCTCGTTTCATGTTTCTCCGATCAGTACTGATTCCATGATTTGCTCATCAATGACTCGGTGATGGACCTATGTTGGAAGATGGTGGTGGTGGTGGTGGCAGGGGAGAGGAGGGAGCGTCTCGCAGGGTTGAATCCGTGTAAACAACAGCAAGAACCAAGCCTTTTCTCACACTATGGTCGACTACATGGATCATGTGACGCCATAAAACTCAATCTTGTGCCATATTATCAGTTAACTCTAAAAATCATCTGAGAGAGAGAAAGGCATATGGATCATGATCTCCTGCCCAAAGTAAATTCATTGTCATTTCATTATTATTCGTATGAAGTACATCGCCTTGGAATTAATGCATGAGGGATAACGAATTTTCTTCCTTTATCTTGACGTCGTTCCTTCCACTAGAGGTATGGTCTCAGCTTCAGTGGTGGGCATCAGCACAAACATCTTGCAGTCATTGGGCTTCACGGTGGCAGTCAGCTTGTTCTCAATTAGGCTCGTCCATGTGGTATGCTGCATCAATATCCAAACGCATTAATTCAGTATGACTTGCGCTTGTGTGTATTCGTCAATGTTCATTTTCTTTACGTATGCATCTCAAGTGTGTAAATACGTGAATGACGTCTGATATCATCCACAGTAGCTGGAAGATAGGGCAGAGGATCGTTTCATTATTAATGCCCGTGAGTTTTGAACATTGTCAACACCATTTTTTAGGGAAGATGGTTGTATATGTTTATCATTTTTTTTGAAATATATATATATATATATATATATATATATATATATATATATATATATATATATATATATGTGTGTGTGTGTGTGTGTGTGCGCGCGCGCGGTGCTTATATGGTCGTGTGACAATGAAAAGTAAAGGATTTACATCCCTAACTTGCGCCACGGTGTTGATGGCAATGCCAATGTCCTCCGAATATGCTGTCGTGATATTGTCATTGACGCCTACATTCATCAGAAGCAACGCCGTTCTACCGCCAGATAAAGGTCCTGCCCACACCTGGTACGTGACAAATTAGGCTTAAAATCAACCCCAACTTGAAATGCAAAGTCCACCAACATGGTGTTGACCTAACATGAACGCCATGTGTTTTAATGCTGGCTCATGCGTTTTACTGATTTTGGAACTTGTAAATACATCCACAGCAAGGAATTGAAAGTTTTCAATCGGAAGTATAATTTTTAGGACCCAAAACTGTCACTATTAACTTCATTAATTTTCATTTAATTCGTGAAAAAACACTGCCATTTAATCTTGTATTCAAAGAGAAGCGGCCTCCCACTTGCATTGAACAAACATACGTACCCCGATTCTCCGCAGCCTGACCTGAACATCCAAGGGATCTGCTTGCACACAATGTCAGAGGAGAGAGATAGAGAGAGAGAGAGTTAAGCTATATCCACCTTGGTTAATGTCAATGACCTCGTTGCTTAATATTTCATAGGTCTCGTTGTCCATGTTTGTAACATCACACCCTATGAGCAGTGGAGCCTGCAAATCGAAGCAGACGCTAGAGATGATAAGGACACAACTAAAAAGAGGCGAGGAAGAAGGCTAGAAGATTCATATGCCAAAAGAAAAAAATAGAAAATTCTGCAAAATGATGTCAAATGATCGAAGAACACGTTCAGGAGTTGATTGCAACTGATAGAAGCCTGCTAAACGTAGCTTACCTAGTGTTTTTAAGTGAAAAAAGCATATTTGGAGCAAAATTGCTCCGTCTTAATACAACTAGACTATTACGACGGCCAACTGATGGTCACCGTTGTGGTGACCCCCAGTAAATGGATACCACGTAGCAGGTCACCAACCTTCGAGATGGCCCAAATGCTGAAGTGCACATGATATTCACTAAAGGTCATTCCTCGATTTCCAACTTCCAGCATGTCAGGATCTGAAAAAGAAGGCAAGCAATATAAGACTCATAGGACCTTGAATTTCTAAAGAAAATGGCACCAACATGAATTAATTTACTGCAAAATTTAATTTGACAAGATATCCTTCGAAAGAATATAATCAAGGAGAGAAAGAAGCACCTACCGTTCCAGCCACCAGGCCCAGCGTAAGTTGCCCATCTCTCGTTCCTTTCCGCTATCCACAGCATCCTACACGAAGAGAGGAAACGATCAGGTTGGTTAACCAGCAAATTATTATGAACCAGCATGTGAATATTAATTAGGTCTGAAACCTCTCTTCATTCTGATGAAATCCAGTTGTCTAAAGTACTTGTTTCTGCTAACAATTCGGGCAATGATCTGAGTGGTTGCTCAGGGCGAACAAGCAGTTGGATTTGAAAAATGTTCAGCTAGCCATGGTAAGATGCCAAATACCTTCATCAAACCACAGCCATCATCATCCAAATCCATTTTCCCGCTGTTAGAAGTAAGAAGAACTAGCCATCCTGTTTTGCGCGTGAAGGATCCGGTTTTGAATCTTCGACTCTCAGAAGTAAAATCCGAGAAGATGGGGGAGAACGCTGCTCTATATAAACAGAGTAGCGAATACAGGGAGAACACTGGAAAAAATAGAAAAGAAAACATCAAACCGAATAGGTATCTCTCGGGAAACCCCTGTGTGGAAACCTCAAACAGATCCACAAACATTCCGCTGCAGATTCTCCAGGCGAACAAAAACTTTCGGTCGGCATCGGACAGAAGCACGTGATTGGAAGCAACCAACATCCAACATCTGGTATCAGGGCCTCATCACTGACCCTGAATAAAAAAATTTGCTCAAGTAAAGGGATTATCAGAAAAAGAGAGAAAAAAAGAGGAAAAAAGAGAAAAGAGAAAAGAGAAAAGGAAGGGAAAGAAGAGACAACAAACAGAAGAGATCGCAGACAGAGCAAACGAGAACCGCCAATGGCCTAAAGGCAGGTAAGCCAGAACTACCAACGGCATGAAGACAGGCAAGCCAGAACCGCAAACGGCCTAAAGGCAAGGAAGCAGAACTGCCAACGACCTAAAGGCAGGTAGGCCAGAACAGGCCAGAGACGCCCACGACCAGAAGGCAGACAGGTCAGTACATGCCAAAACCGACAACGACCAAAAGGCAGGCAGGCCAGAATAGGCAAAAACCGCCAACGACCTTAAGGTAGGCAAGTCAGAACATGTCAAAACCACCAACGGCAAAAGGGCAGGTAGGCCAGAACAGGCCAAAACCACCAATGGTCTTAAGGCAGGCAAGCCAGAACCACCGCAGAGTGGACCACAAAAAAAAGGGGATCAAGGCACAGCTGCCGGCCGCCTCTCTCTAGTCTCCCTCTTTCCCTCCCCATCGCCGACTTTTCGTCGGAGAAAGCAGGGGAACACCAATCGCCACCCCCCCTCTCTCTCTCTCTCTCTCTTTCTCTCTCTTCCTTTTATAATAGTTCAGAAACCGCCAGACAGTTTTAGAAAATCGCAGGCCGAAACCGACAGTTTTCGAGAAACCGCCTCGGGCAGCGGACTAAAAAGTTTGTTCTGCCCTGGTTGATTTTTAGTATTTACGATTTTACCACTAGGTAAAATTATGAATATATTCAGATATTTTTTGTGTAAAAAGACTGTTTTGACCTTATTGTGAAAAAAGTTAGATTTACCCTTTAGCAGTTTATAAAAATTATGAAATATCGGGTTGTTGTTTTACATTTATGCCCTTCCCAATTGAGATAATTTCAGTTTTGCCATTCAGTCAAAAGATATGATTGCCCTTCTACTTTTGAAATAATTACAGATTCGGCCTGAGGGTTAAAATTACAGTTTTAACCTTGATCAGTCATGAATTTTACAGAAATATTAAAGAGTAATTTTACAAGTTTGTCCTTAAGCTTTTTCAAAAAATTTCAAAAGTGAATAATTAGTTAAAATTATGGTTTTACCCTTGGTATTATTAAAAAAAAATTAAAGGCAAAAATTCTTTGAGAAAATTTATGAATTTGTCCCAAGGTGCTTATGGAATTGTCTTTAGTTTGTTTTCATGATATTATGCGTCGTTCTAACATGATTCTTGCTATGTGTG
Source organism: Brasenia schreberi (assembly GCA_036023115.1). Lineage (NCBI taxonomy): Eukaryota > Viridiplantae > Streptophyta > Magnoliopsida > Nymphaeales > Cabombaceae > Brasenia > Brasenia schreberi. Next base: position 19,493,697 of record JAYKKT010000081.1, read on the forward strand.
CTCTTTGTTTTATATTTGTTTCCGTTTTAGACCGTTTAATTGTTATTATTGTCAAACACATAAAAATGAGCTTTAGAATATGTGTATCTGAGTTAACAAAAACTAAGAAGTTGAATGGTCTTAACTTCTAAATATGAAAGAGGAGAATCTCACTAGCTCTAACACTTCAATGTGTTGAGTATGTGTTGAAGGAAACCATGCGTCCACCACCTCCAAACGCAACTGAGCAACAAGTAAAAATGTACAAAACACTTCTAAAAAGATGACACTATAGCAAGGACAATCATGTTGACCTACATGGAGTATGACTTAATTAGGGTCTTCGAAGAATTCGAGACCGCTAAAGAGTTGTTTGACTAATAACAGCCAAATATGACACAACTGCCAAACTACATGTGCAGTTGCTACTATAAAAATACAATTCCTTCATAATGAAAGAAGGAGATAATGTAGTAGAGCATGTAAACCATATGTTGGTAATGGCTAGGGACTTAGTCGTAGCAAAATCAGTCTTCCCAGAACCGATGCAGATATCAATGATATTAAACAGTCTATCCCTTTCATGAAACATGGTTACCACTGCCCTCAGATTAGGGCCTAAGATTAACCTTTCTAAGTTATCCCTAAAACTAGCAATAGAGGAAAAACACATGGTCAAAAACAAGAAAGAAAAGTTGCTAGTGATACAAGATGAGATAGGATCTAGCTCCAAAACCAACAAGAAGAAAAATAAACCAAACAAGAAGTTTGACAAGAATAATAGGAAAGGCGATCAAAATTTTAAGAAATCGCAGGAAATTGCTTTTCGAAAAGATGACACACTAGAAAAGGGACTGCCGCAATAAGAAAGGTGGAGGAAACAACCCACAACGCAGACAATCGGAGAAGCAGGATATAATCTGTGTGATTTCATAGTGTTTGTATATGGACTGCCCGGTGACAGGTTAGTGCATAGATTCTGGAGCTACTCGACACATCTCGAAGACCAAAAAAGGGATAATGGATATGAAGGAATATACACCTTGAGAACATTGAGTCTACATAGAAAATAATACTTTTTTGAATGTTTTGAGTATTCGATTATTTAGAATATTTGTACAAGGCAAACCGATAGTATTAACTGATGTATTAATTATGTCATTTATAAGGCACAATTTGGTCTCGGTCCTTCACTTAGTAAAGAAAGGTTTTGAGGTTAGGTGTATCCCTAAGAAGGTGACTGTGGGAGAATACTATTCTTTGGAGAATTCGATGTAGAACATATACTCTTTAAGCTTTGTGATAATAAAATTGGTACATCTTCTACTTATATTGAGAGTACATTTACTGTTGATGTGAATATGTGGCATGAACGCCTAGGGTATATAAGTTTAGAAAAGTTGAGGAAATTATCCAACTTTGACTTATTGCCTAGATTTGAGGAGAATATTTTCAACAAGTGTGAAGCTTGTATAAAAGGAAAAATGACAAGGAAAGTTTTTTCCAAGGAATCAATAATGGGCCTTTTAGAGTAAAGTCACATTGTGAAAAAGATTATTTTATAGCCTTTATCGATGATTACTCTAGATATGTATTTATATCTTTTGACACATAAATCTGAGGTACTTGATGTTTTTAAAGAATATAAGCAAGAAGTGGAAAACCAATTAGGGCATTCAAATAAAGTCTTAAGATCAGACAGAGGTGGTGAATATACCTCGATAGAATTTTTAGAATTCTGTAAAGACTTTGGTATTGCAAAGCAAAATACAATGCCCAGGACACTTCAACAAAATGGTGTAGGTGAGAGATACAACAGAACTTTGCTGAATATGACAAGGTCTATGTTGATCGATACCTCTCTACCAAGGGTATTTTGGGGAGAAGCAGTAAGTACAACAGTTTACATACTCAATAGAGTACCGAGTAAAGCTGTATTTACTACACCATATGAGATGTGGTTTGGAAGAAAACCCAACCTAGGTCATCTCAAGAGGTAGGGATCTGTTGCATATATAAATATCTTTAATGAGTTTAGAGATAAGCTAGACAGTAGGTCATTGAGATGTATATTCATTGGATATCCGAAAGGTTCAAAAGGATATCAGTTTTATTATAAGGACCACAGACTCATTGAAAGCAGATATTTGAATTCTTAGAAGATACTAAGAATAACATCCTGGAAAACAATGATGAATGTGTTGATGATCTGATAGATTTAGACCAATCATCTTTTGAGTCAATTGAAGATCTTTCTGAAACTACCGAAACCTTAAGTAGACATAAAAGGCTAAGAGTCACTATGTCCTACTTAAAAGATTATAACACTTATCTTGTAGAAGAAGTTTGTAATTCGGTGGATTTAGATAAGTTGACTGATAACTTGACTTATCAGCAAACTATGAACTCGTCAGAAGCAACAAACTAGGGAAAAACAATGGATGAGAAAATTGAATCCATTAAGAAAAACCAAGTATGGGAATTTGTTGATTTACCAAAATGAAGGAAAGCCATAGGCTATAAATGTGTTCTTAAAAAGAAATATAAGGTCGATGATACAATCGACAAGTTTAAAGCGAGGTTGATTGCAAAGAGTTTTTCGCAAAAAGAGAAGATAGATTATGTTGAGACATATTCTTCAGTTGCGAAATTTGCATCCATACATATAATCCTTACAATATCTAAACGGAGACAGACTTTTTCAAGCATATTTTTTTGACAAATGTAAAACCGGCAGGTGCAACTATAACCAAGTAGAGGAAATGCGAAAAGGGATTTCTCACTCTTAACTAAGTACTGGCATTCTTGTATTTGTCCCTTCAAATTAACACGATATCCATCAATTCTAGATCAAATTTGTCAATGGCAGTGGTCTTCTAAAAGATATTTTGTAATAAAACCAAAGCCAATCTGAGTCCTTATGGTGTAGGAGACTTTAGGCTGATATATGCTCGTCTTACTCTGCCATTGATCCTTTTTTCGATCGAATTCCTACTCACCCGAGAAATGCCAATTACGCGAAAGTAATACAATATCCAGCTCGTGCATGCCTGAATGCATCAGAATATCAGTCGATCTGATCTCATTCCAGATAGGTTTCTCTGATCAAACCATGATTCAGATTCACTTGCCGGTTTCACTGCTCAGCAAATTCTTCTTTTGACAGGTGCTCGGTCAAGTAGGTTGAACGGATAAACGATAAAGGTAAAAATAAAGACGAATGGATCATGCATGACAAGATGAATGGATTATGATTTATTGGCACCAATAATATTCGGCATCGGTTCATTAAATACATGCCGTAGCTTCTTAGTTCATGAAACATTTCCAGCAGACAGAGCCCCAATATTAAAGATTTCCTAACTTCAAATCATCAGACCAGTTGGTAGGCTCAAATGGTTGTTTGATCGTCAAGAGGTAGGAAGGTATCCGGAGTAGGGTTGATGGGGGTCAGCACAAACATTCTGCAATCGTGGCTCTCCACCCTTGCCGTCAGGTTGTTCTGAATTGGGGTTGCCCACGATATATGCTGCACCATTAAAACACATCTTATTTTATGTATTAAAAGGAGTCATACACACACGCTTCAGTGTGACTACTAGCTATGCCTGAAAACGTGAATTGAATGTTAATTACATCTGATATAGTTTAAACTAGCCATATGGTAGAATCTAGTTTTCTCCAACTCTCTCTCTCTCTCATGCACTTCAGTTCTGAACATTAGAAAACCTTGGTATTGTTTTTTGGTTAAATCTAACAAAGTGAATATAACCTACGCCATCGATTTCATCATAATTGACCGTTGGGTCATACGAATCTGATATATGTCTAGACTTTATGAAGTTTCAAGATGAATGATAAAATAAGTTGTAAATTCAAACCTCAAAGTTTTCGAAGTGGATTTCAGTGAAAAATAATCTGAATACAAAAATTTCTGCATCCCAAACATTATGACAGTGTCAACTTTCAGAAAACTAATTGAAACCCCATTGTTTCAAATATTGTGGTGGTGGTGGTGAGTGTGTGTTTTGTCTATATTCATAAGATGTATAATATGTTCGATCTTTGGGTCATATTAGTTTTTAACTTTAAAGAAACAATATCATGTTCTATTCCTTCCTTCCAATACTCTAGAGATCTTTCTTTTCTCCTTTTAAAGTGTACGTCACCCAATCAGTCACTTTATAACTTTATAAAAACAAGATCCTCTATAAGGATCTTCTGCATATATTGATGCTTGACCACTCAGTTGCGCATCCTTGGCTCAACCATTTTTTATAATGCTTACCTTTTAATTTGAGTGACATTTATGAGTAAAAGATATAGAGAACCCTTAAGTCACTGCAAAAGAGCTAGGCCTAATGAAAATGTACCTCATATATATATATATATATATATATATATATATATATATATATATATATATATATATATATATATATATATATAAATGTGTGTGTGTGTGTGTGTATAATTGACCGGACCTAAAAAAAGTATGTGTATACTTTAGTTATGTAATTGATATTTTCAATTATATGGCAAGTATATAACATGCCAAGCTTATTAAATAATTACGAAATGAAAGAGAAAAGGATTACCTGCCAAACGTCCCGCACTGTGACCAGAGTGTTGTTGGAAATTCCAATATCCTCCCAATGTGCATTCATGTGCCCAGGATATGGGGCTGTGTTCACCATAAGCAACGCTATTCTATCGCCAGATAAACGTCCATACCAGATCTGTGTCACAACACATCAAAAATTAAAACCCAAACTTGAGCGGCAACAGTTGGCAGCTTATTATTAAAACCTCATTTGCTTTACTGCTCTGTGAATGCTGCAAAATGCTGTGTGCTCTTTGAAAAATATGATACGCAAAGTTTTCCTATAGGAATTTCACTAAATCTTAGGTGTCTTTTAGTAATATTAATGTGTTATGTTAGGCGTCTCTTTTTTTTGTCAAATTTTCTATTTGGTATCCAAAATTTCCCAATAATTGGTGCTGATGTAACATTTTGGTAGTGCCAGAATAAAACTTGAATGCGCAGGAAGCATTCGTCATATTTGATTTATCTGGTGGGGCTCCCTGACTCTCATGTTGTTGTAGGTGGTGAGTTGAATTCTTGAGGCGTGCATGTGTGGGTGGCTGTGTTAGGCTTCGTCCTCCCGTCGTAACAAAAGAAGAATAAAACTCCAAACTTGCATTCAGAGGGAAGAGGCTTCCCACTTGCAGTGTTGAAATAAACATACCCCTAGTCTGTATTTCGTCGCCTGAGCACCCAAGGGATCTGCAATGCAGACAGTGACATTCAGAGGGAGAGAGAGAGAGAGAGAGGAAACTTGAGTTAAACTAACATAAAATAATGCATGTATCCACCTTGGTTGATGTCAATAACTTCCTTGTTGCCTAATATTGCAAAGGTTTCACTGTTCATCTTCCGAACATCATGCGCTATGATCAGCGGAGCCTGTAAATCGATCGATCAACAAAATGTAGGAGAGACTGAACGTCACCCAAAACATTGTCCATCTTTTGGGATTTGATTTAACACGGCAGCGGGGCAATTGATTAGGAATCCCCCTAGCTAGTAGCTTAAGGAAAAAGGCAATGGGATCAGCAAATCCGTCCCTGAGTTAATAGAATTAAGAAAAAAACGACCGCTTCGACGACCAATTGATGGTCACTCTCGTGGCAACCAATAACCAGGGGATGCTGTGTCGCAGCGTATCGGGTGGACATACCTTGGACATAGCCCAAATGCCGAATTGTACACGATATTCGCCAGAGGTCATTCTCCCGTTTCCAACTTCCAGAACGTCAGGATCTGAAAAAGAAAATCGGTGTTAAATTTACTGATATATATATATATATATATATATATATATATATATATATATATATATATATATATATAGAGAGAGAGAGAGAGAGAGAGAGAGAGAGAGAGAGAGAGAGAGGGTAGTGTTTCATCCTCAATTGAGCATAGTGCTTGCTGCTGCTGCCTTTCACTATTCTTTGACTGACCAAAACTTATTTTCACTCGTTAATATCGTCATCACTACCATCAAAACCTAGATGTTTGTAATACTAAGTGGTTTTGTGGGTTTTTTAAATGGTGTTTGTGGAGATGATAAAGGGTTTGATTGGTGAAGGCGGTTTTAGACAGAAAAAGAATACGGTGGAGGATATGTATACTTTATTCACGCGCATACATTTTATTATTTTAATATAAATTCAACTATCTATCAACCTAAAATGAACTGTTGAAATTTGTTTGATATACTAAAACCTAAATATGATAGCATATAGTAAGAACATTATACAATCTAAAGGTGGAAGTGAACATTAAATCACCTCTAACACCAAGGACTCATTTATTTTTGCTGTTTGGAGGTGTAAGCGTCACCAATTAAGATATAAGGGTATTGACACTCCCATTACACTCAGTGTCCCGATAAAGTAAATTAAAGAAGAGATACTTAATGTCATTGCAGGATCGAATGAGTCTGTCAATGAGAAAAGCAAAGCACATAGAGGTCAGGTCACCTACCATTCCAGCCACCAGGCTGAGCATAACCTGCCCATTGCTCGTTCTTGTCCGCTAGAAATAGCATCCTACACCAACAGCAGAAGGGATCAAGTTGGTTAAACCCAGCGAATCGAATCTGCTTTACAGTCACTCAAAGAGAACAACAAAATAAAAGGAGTCAGACTTGAGAAGATGCCGATCATCCTTCACCAAATCACAGGATTTGAAGTACCTCGATCGATTCATTTTTGAACGGCCGGGTTTGAGTAATATATCATATACATGATTCAGAACACTTCTTTCTTATACAATTTGAAGATCAAAAAGCTCCATTTGGAGTCATATATCACATAGATGATAGCTCCATCTTTAAAGTTCTTTTTTTTTCTTATTTAAATAATGGTTCTCCTTTTAGTAGCAAATATTGGACGGCCCACTTCTAAGTAAAAAAAGTATCTTTCTTGGTGCATTTGAACACATCAAGATTGCATACCTTTCAAAATTATCATAAATATCGTCTGTGTTACGCCAGCTGTTTGCCATTCTTGGACCCCAAACAGCTGGATTCATGTCACCCCTGCAAAATCAAACAAGAAATTACAAAAAACTCAGACAGTCGAAAACCCAATCAATTTTTCTACTCATTTGCATTGCTTGGGTTTGCACTGACCCCGGTGTAGAGGTGGTCCGTTTCGACCAGACGTCGCGGTACTAACCGGACACAACCACCTCAGGGACCAACAAGAACTGGGGAACCAGGCCTGGAACCAGAACTAATTAACCAGGAGAGTTCCTCGGTTCTGTTACAGTTCCACCTCCCACAAAACTAGATCAGAACCGATGGAATCGGAACCAGAGTGGGCTGGTTAATTTGGTAGAGCAGGAACCGCAAGTAATGCTTTGCATCATCTTGATCTTTGCTGCCGGCCTTTTCTCCTAAACGGGAAAAAAATAACTTACCTTACGCATATATTGTAGAAGATCGGCCTGCTGACGTTCTTAAGAGCATCACTCATTGTCTGGTATCTACAGTTAACAACAGAAGAGAAATCTAATAAGTGACAATATCAAGAGTTGAGCTCGAGATTCCCTCCACTCGGCTCGAGTAGCTCATGAACCCTAATAAACCTTTATCATATACTTATAAAATTTTGTTTATATTTTAAAAGCTTAATGCTTTTGAGTTGTCTAAACCAAAATGCATTTGAGTTAATTCATGTGCTTGATCTCAATTTGAGCTTAACCAAGTCCACGTTTGTTGCATCCAGCTAAAACAAGCCTAGCGAGCCAAGCTCGAACCTGAAGATCGAAGCTCATCCAAGCTCAAGCTCGAGTGATCTTAATGAGTCGAATTGAGCTTGCTCGATTACCACCTTAGATTGCAGATAGAAGCTGGAAAGAACAAACGCCAAAGGGAGAGGCAAATTACCTAATCTTTGGGTTGATATCATTGGTGTAGCAATTATCATACTTTAAATAGTCAATGCCCTGCAAATCATCAACCAAAATAATACTAATACTTGTCTCTTAAAATGCTAAAGACAATAGGAACCAGTGATGGATCAAGAAATTTCTCATGATAAGGCAAATAGAGCATCATTGTGCCATCAAATTTAACCGTGGGCTATAGAAACTTTTGAGATGGAGAACTATGCCTTATAGCCAGCAGATTCAACCGTAGGGCAAACCTTTCTCTTTTAATTGCCCAAATTTTTGATGGGGTGTACGCCCCACCTTGGTTATGTATGCATAGGTTTGCCACTGATATGGCTTGATTTAAGTTTAGGACGGGTTGGCTTACATACGTACCCATTCAGCAAAGGTTTGTGCATCCACTTGCTCATATCCAAGCGACCCCGGCATAGTCCCGGAACATGTACGGGTCCTGCATATATATTCAAGTCTCAAAAAAGCTTTTTATTAATTACTAAATCATAAATATAATTGATTTGTGGTATTGATGGATAATGCGAAGGCCGCCTATTTTGAAGGCCGAGGGTCCCAAGCTCAAATAAAGGAAGAGGATTGAATCAGGTAGTTGACGATCAGCATAGAACTCAATAAGTTTTTCTACCATGATCCGACCCAACTTGGTGCAAGTGAAGGTTTGGTTTTGGTTTTAGCTGGACGGACAAAGTCTCAGAAGTGCCCGGCTATGTCAAGGTTCGGGAAAATCCAGCTCTCTAGAATCGACTTTGAGCTGAACCTACCTTACGTCTGCAAGATATATATATATATATATATATATATATATATATATATATATATATATATATATATATATATATATATATATACGCAATATCTGAATCACTCACATTATGCAGCTAGCTGAAGTTTAAAAGAAAGAATTACCCGGCCGACGAGTAAATCCCGAGCTTGAGTCCCTTGCTATGAACATAATCTGCAAGAGCCTTGATACCGGATGGAAAGGTGGTTTTGCTTGCTTCCAGCTTCCCCTGCGAGCATAAATTTTTTTATGAATAGCCTACGTTTTAAATGTCATATCTCATATTTCTCCTTAAAAATGTTTGTTTGCATAATTTTACAAGTTTTTTTTTGTCTTGATTTTCCGCATGCAAGAAATATGCACGAAGTCATCAAAAATTGGAAAATTGTGTCCATATGAAGCTCTAAGACAAGGTGCGAGAATTTGGACAGCCAACTCTTCGAAAAGAAAGAATGTTAGAAGGAAAATCTCGGGGTTTTGAACTTAAATGCTAATATGACACAAGATGGAATTTGATAGCTATCAAGAATCCATGAATTACTGCGGGAAAAGGGTTTGTAGTTCTATGCAATTTTAACAGTTTTAATTTTAAGAAATCTCAAAAATATACTTGTTTCTTTTGTTATATAATTGACAATCTTTTACTGTGTCTTTTATTGAGGAAAATGAATGGCCTTGTTACAAGTACCTCGGCATTACGGTCACCTTCTGCCCAGCAATCATCTGAAACCCATTAGGAAAGAACAAAGCAAAAATATCTTATCAAAATTAGGCATTCATTCTGCAAAAATATACATAAAAAAAGAGAATACAGTTCTTTCAGCAAAATACAGAAAACAAAGGATAAATAAGAATCCGCGAACTTCATTACCTATATTAACATATTGGTATCCGAGTTTCAAGAGTCCAGTAGACACCAAAGCATCAGCTGCAAAGAAATAAACAATATCATAGACATGCAATGAGTGCAAAGGACCATAGAAAGGGTGGTTCATGGCAGATACCATCCAGTTCCACCTTCAATGGAACTTGAGCACCAAAAAGGGCGGTTTCAAACCTCCAATTCCTTTTTCTCTTTTTTTTTCTTGAAAAAATTCAAAGTTATATGTTTTCTTTTTGGTTCTAAGTGGTTTAGAACTCAAAATGGAGCTGGAACCGAAACCGGCTTGGTTCCAAAAGAACCTAAACCTGCGGCTTGTAACGACCAGTTTACCTAGAACCAGCCATGTCCCATTACCTTGATGAAGGAGGTGTGTGGTTTTTTCTACGAAGCCATGAGTTTAGTTCGTGTTACCTATTTCTACTTAGTAATGACATTTTTTTTACTTAAATTAGGTATATAAAACCATAGTTCCATCTCAACAATAAGTTCATGTTTGATGCTTAATGAAACTTCAAATTGTTAACACAACAATTCGAGATGTGATTTCTCTTCGGGAACCCAACAACCAAAACTCTTCAAAAACACAACTCGAGAACCCAAACACTCTTACAACAAGGCAACTCAACAACCCGAACCTCAAATCACCCGACCCAAATATTTTTCTATTATTCTTTTAGCTAAGTGAGGCTGCGCCCTTTTAGTAAGTTATAAATGCGTTAAGGAGACTGCTACCGGCTGGTACAAACACCACGGGGGGTTATCAAACTCAAGGCCCTCAACTTGAAGGTTCAAGTGAGTCGAACCCATGGCTCCTTGTGTTTGATGTACCTGTTTCACGAATCATCTGTTCCGAGACACTGCAGTGGACGTTATTCCAGCTGGTCCATCTGAAACCAGGTTTAAAGAAAGATAAGTCATCATAAAACAATTCGTAGCCGGATGATTATACACGTACATAATAAATACAACATATGTAAATACGTACATATACTATATGTACTCAACTCTATGGGCCAACACGAGCCGACCCAAGCCAAGTTGTTCATAGGTCAGTTCATGAGCAACACACGATTGAATTGCCACCAAAACACAAGATTCATGAAAGATTTAGAGAGAAAATTGATGGATTACCCCATTGGAGGCGTTAGGCCCAGCCCATTATTGAACCTTTTGACTGGTGGCGTGGTTGGCCGAGAGGGTGCCGGAGTCGGACAGGTGCAGGTTTGAGTGCTCTCTGTGGAAGGCAAAACGGCAAGGAGGACGAATATCACCAGAAGCCAAGCTAATGAGCACCATTCCTTCTTCATTTTCTTTTTCTTTTTTTATTAAATACTCTAAAATTTATTAAAAACTACTAGGGAAAGGTGAAGAGGGGGAATCCCTAAATGATGTTTTCTCCAAAAATATATGAAAAAAATATAAGAAGAAAAAAGAAGGAAAGAAGAGAGAGACCCCTTGCTTGAGGTGGAATTGAGCCATAGTTTGGCTTTTATTGTTTGGCCAAGGTTCGATTTCAGGCTCACCGGACGCCGCGGTTGGGCTTGCCAAAAACAGGAGTGTCACCGTGCTGGCATTCTATGGATAACATACAGATCATAAAGAATAGGTAAAAGGCTGACCCGGTTTATCTGTTTGATTTGTGGTGTTTGGCCCTTTTCTATAACAACAAACTTAAACCCACTTAATCTTTTAATCATGGTTTTAATAACAGTCAAATAGAGGAATCCTTAACAGACTAGACCAAGCCTCCAATCATAAAGCATGGTAAAGGCATACAGATCATAAAGAATAGGTAAAAGGCTGACCCGGTTTATCTGTTTGATTTGTGGTGTTTGGCCCTTTTCTATAACAACAAACTTAAACCCACTTAAGCTTTTAATCATGGTTTTAATAACAGTCAAATAGAGGAATCCTTAACAGACTAGACCAAGCCTCCAATCATAAAGCATGGTAAAGGACTTCTTGTGAGACAGCCTGTGCCATTATTGCTCTTACTGAAGGATGCTTAACTTCAGAGTTCTAATGGCATTCCATCAGTACTGGAAAGCTCCCAACCCTGATAAAAGATCCAAGAAAGCTCTGTAGTGACTGTAGGCTACGACCATCTTCTTTTAGAGAAGCTCATTCCATAATGGTGAGCGATTTGGCAACAATGTAGGCTCGCAGTAACTTTGAAAATTGTAAGGACAAAGCGACCAAAAGGGAATCAGAGGGACTTGAAAAACTGGGAGAATCGACGGTGAGTAAACTCAGGAATGTAACTATGATCCACCGATTAAAGCAGTCGAAAGTGAGTGAGAAGAGAATAAAAGTAGAGAAATGTCATCTAAAAATAAAAAAGACAGAAGGTGGAGAGACTCTTCAGAAGCCATCTCAAAGGTCTAAACTAGAAAAACAAAAATATAAAAATTCTTAACATATTTTTCTTTTCTTTAAAAGAAAATTTTATGTTTTATTTATGTCATTCATCCCTACAATCTTATGGTTTTAATTAATATAATAGTATTTATGATAACCGATACTTTAAAATATGCTTATTTTTTCTTTCATCTTATATATGTATATATAAACTTCATAAGGAGGTTAAAGAAACATCGAGAGATCAAATATTGAATGTCAATCACATGGCAGTTGGTTTTCCTTTTCAGCTATTAGTTTCTTGTAATAGTTTTTTCTTTTCTTAATAAAATATATATTTTTATTTTCTTTTAGTTCTTTCTTACTTTTGGTGTCGCAAGTGGATCCGCAGCCCTGAAGGCTTCTCAAGAAAGTATTGGGATACGTAAGGCAGATTCAAACAATTCCTCTAAGAACTGAGGTCGAGGTTATCTGGAATCCCTCACATCTCATCGATTCAAAATTACATGATCGTTCTGCCATTCGAGTTGAGTCATCCTTGATGAGAGCAGAACTCATTTTGACACATCCGGAACTCATGAACCCGAAATCGTAGAACCATTTTAACATTTTAGTCGAGTCATCATCAAAGATAACTGTACACCTGCATGAGTCGGGATCACGACTCGATCCAAACCGATGTTATGTGGTTGCTTCTTGTTCGAGCATGATCGTGAGCAGAAATCAAAGACAAGTATCACCAAATTTTAACTCGAATAAAACAACTTAAATATATCAATACCCATAGGCCTAAATAATCTAGGCAAAATGGTGTGGGACACACCGAATATAACCTTAAATAACAAATTATTTATTTACATAATACACCGCTCATCTAAATCGTACCATCTCAAAATGTGTAATTTGATCAATTGTTACTCTATTTTGTGCGCCTTGGAAGTGTTAGCTTCAGGATGAACACTAAAATGATAGGATGAGCTCTCACCTAAAGCTTAGTAGAAAGGTTAAACATCTTTAAACATAATTCATGCTAAAAGCATGCATATTTTCACAATCATTTTATAACACAACAACAACAACTAAGCTTTTTCTCATACTAGACGGGGTCGGCTACATGGATTCTTTGTTTCCACATAGCCCTATCATGTGTCATGTTAGGAGTTAACTCACAACAAGCTAGATCATTCTTTATTGTTTCTTTCCAATACTTTTGTGGTCGTCCTCTACCTCTTTTAATACTTTCAAAATCTAGTTTTTCGTACCTTTTTATAGGTTCTTCTTTTGAACTTCTTTCTATATATCCAAACCACCTTAAATGATATTCTCTCATTTTATCCTCTATTGTTGTCACTCCTAATTTGTTTCTAATAACCTTATTATGTATACGGTCTTTTCTTATATGATCACTCATCCATCTAAACATTTTCATTTCTATCACATACATCTTTTGCACATGTTGATTATTAGCTGCCCAACACTCAACACCATAAAACATGGCAGGTCTAATTGCTGCTCTATAATATTTACCTTTTAAATTTAATGGTATCTTTTTATCACAAAGAATACATGATGCTCATCTCCATTTTAACCAACAAGCATTAATTCTATGCATAACATCTATATCAATTCTTCTATCACTCTAAAAAAATTGACCCTAGGTATTTAAAATTAGGGGATGCAATGTATGCCAATTTTAATTTCTATGTTCTCTAAAGTAACTAAATGATCAAACTTACATTTCATATATTTTGTCTTTGTTCTACTAAGTCAGAGCCCTTTACTTTCTAATATTTATCTCCATAGTTCTAATTTTCTATTAACTTTTTCCTTATACTTCTCCACTAACACAATGTCATCTGTAAATAACACACACCAAGGTACTTCATCTTGAATATGCTTTGTTAACTCATCAATTACTATTATAAATAAGTATGAACCTAAAGTTGATCCTTGATGTAACATAATATTAACTTAAAAGAAGTTTATCATTCCTTCATGAGTCCTTACACATGTTTTTGTACCATCGTACATGTCTCTAATAAGGTTTATGTATGTCAATGGGATACCCTTTTTTTTCAAGGTTCTCCAAATAACCTCCTTTAGTAGCATATCATAAGTTTTTTCTAGATCAATAAATATCATGTAAAGGTCTTTCTTTTTTGCTCTAAAATATTCCATAAGACGTTTCAAAAGGTGAATCGCTTCAACAATATATTTGCATGACATAAATCCAAATTGGTTTTCTATTGTACTCGATACTTGTCTTAACCTACGTTCGATAATTCTTTCCCACAATTTCATAGTATGATTCATTAACTTGATACCCCGATAATTCATACAATTTTGAATGTCTCCCTTATTCTTATATATGGGTATAAGTGTACTCGCTCTCCATTTCTTGGGCATCTTTTGGTTTTTCCATATTTCATTAAATAGTCTTGTGAGCCAAGTGATTTTTGTTTTTCTTAGGATTTTCCAAACTTCTATAGGAATATTTTCTAATCCTATAGATTTACCACCCTTCAAATGTTTAATAGACTCTTTGACTTCATTCTTTTCAATACATCGACAGAAATTGTGGTTTATATACTTTTTTGATTTGGCTAACTCTCCTAAGTTAATATGGAGAGTTAGCCAAATAGATTTTCTATCTATTTTGTATATCATCATTTGCCACTAGAATTTTTCATCCTTGTTTTTTATGCATCTAACATAATTAAAATCTTTAGTTTTCTTATCTCTATCCATAGATATCTTAAAAATCTCTTTCACCCTCTTTGAGTTGAGTTTTTTTATATAAATCTTCCTAAATTTTAGCTTTTCCTTCATTGACAGCCTTTTTCGCTTCCTTCTTTGCGTTCTTATAAGCCTCTAAAGTTTCACTAGTTTTCTTAGCATAATATAATTTGTAACATGCCATCTTTAACTTGATTTTATTTTGCACTACTTCACTTCACCACTAAGCTTTTTTTTTTTGTCGGTGCACCTCCCTTAGATTAACTAACACATCTTTCGCCACTTTCCTAATATGTATAGTTATATTGTTCCACATATCACAAGGTATACCAACATAATTTCAAGCATCTCCTTGAAGGACTTTCTGTTTAAATATATCTTCTTTCTCGCTTTTGAGGTTCCACCATTTAGTTCGAATACCTCAATGCACTCTTTTCTTCTTTGTTCATTTTTTTATTTATAAATCCACAACTAAAAGTTGATATTGGGGATTAAGCTTTCTCCTTGAATTACCTTGCAATCTTTAAAACATGCTCTATCTTTTTTTCTACAAATAAAGTAATCAATTTATATTTGTGATAAGCCACTCTTATAAGTAATTAAATGTTCATCTCGTTTTTTAAAGATTGTATTGACTATAAAGAGATCAAATGCCATAGCAAAATTTAAAATCTCCCTACCTTCCTCATTTGTATCCCCAAAACCAAAGTTTACATGAATGCCTTGATATCCTAATGCCTCTTTACTGACATGTTCATTTAAGTCTCCTCCTAAACAAATCTATCTCCCTTTGCGAAATTCTTTGAATCATCTTATCTAACTCCTAAAAAGTCGTCTTTATAATATCTTCTAGTCCTACTTGGGGTGCATATGTACAAACTATATTCAAAACCTCTACTTCTAGTCTCTTTTAGACATAAAATATGAATCTTTCTCTGAATCATAGTATCTACCATCTCCATTAGCTTACCGGACAATGTTTCTATATTCTAAGAACCAATACGAATCTTATTATCTAGGACTAGCTTCCTTACCCCCGCATCCATCTATATTGAAAATGTGGAGACCCTCTCTCTAATTTATTCACTACATTCGGGCGACAATGTAGCGGGACTAACTTATTTACCTACACCCGTCTATGATTTGGGAACCTTCTCTATAATTGATTTACTACATTCGGGAGAAAATGTAGTGACTCTTACTTACTTTTCTTTGCATTTGGGCTCTTTAGCACGTCATTAGGTGGGGACATTACAAAGCAATGCTCATAATTTGTATAATCAATGGTGTAAAATTTGACAAAGTTTTACGCTAGCTATTAGAAGCCTAACACAACCCTTCTCCTTTATCCGAGCTTGGGATCGGCAATGCAAGGGTGATCCCTTACATGGGTGAAGTTAATCATTTTATAACAAATCATGTTTTTATTTTTAACGCATGATTCAAATTTGTACTCACACATATCAATTAGTTATAATATTATATCCCATATTGTGTTTAAAGTGAGAGTTGTTTGACTCTCCCTTCACAGAAAATTGGTCACCTTGTCCACGATGGTCAAACCATGTTGATTCTCAAGGTAGAGTGCCCGAGAACACACTCTATGATCGCTCCAAGCCGAAACGTCTGAGGGACCCACACAACCACACAAGTATAATTCATGTATTCATGCATCATTATATTTCAAAACCAATTTCAATTTATCACATTCACAAGCTCATATCTAGATTCACATATATCCAAATTCATATCCATACAATATTTAAATACCATGTTCTTACCAATACATGCATATTTTATCAACTAAGTCATAAACAAATTTACTTCAAAAGTATTTTAAATAACCTATAATTCCAAGCATTACTTAATAATCATCAAGTAAAGCATTTGATAATCATACACATTTAAATCCATTCAAGACAAGGAAAATAACTTCTAGCTTAGTTCCATAAAAGAATGTATAACTCCCTATCTCGAAGAGCACTAATATCCAATCCTCAAACCGTTGGACTGCTCTTATTATCACTAAATCCTTCACTTTGAATCCTTAAACAATTACAAATAGTATTAATATTAAACTTTATTTAACTACGAGTCTAACACAACAAATTGTACTCAAATCATATCTCAAACAACCCTAAAATGACCCAAAACTCAACCTAGATTCAATTAAGCTATCTTGGTTTCGAACTGTCACTTAAATCTATATCCGATCCAAACTTAATAGCAAAGTAGGTATTCTATTCGTGAGTCAACACATAACCTAAACTAAACCTTAAACTGCTGAAACAGGTTCTTTTTCTAACCCAAAACATGTTTCAAGACTCAACCCGAACATGTTTCTCACATGAACACAACCCAAAACCTAATTGAAACCCGTTTTGATACAAGACATGACCTATGTAACACAGAACTGTTAGCTTCGCACGAGATGTGAAGACACAACAGGATCCCATGTCATTCATAATGTGTTGAACACGACACAACACGACATGAAAATAAGGACACACCCAAAAATGATTTCACTTGATTTTTCGGCGTCTTTTGGCGATGGCTAAAGCTACCGGTGGTTCCTAACCAATCGCCTGCCTCACCTCTTCTGGTCTACCCCAACATCGTCCGTCGTTGGCATATGGCCGAAAAATTCCAAGAAAATTATAGAAACCCTAGCAACTCGGTTTAGGAAGACATCCCATCGTTTGATGCATTTTTTGCCATCATCCGTCCATCATATCACTTAAAATCGACCTAGCTAGTGGTGTAGACCAAAATCCCTCTAATCCAAACTAGAATCGGTATAGAAATTGCTCTTTTTTCACCGAAAAAATAAAGCAATCGTGAAAACGGAAAAAACATGAAAACATACCTTTTTTCCTACCGATTCTTGGTTGTTTTGCCTTGTGGCTCGACCTAAGCGCGTATTCCTATGTCTGGTCTTGATAGGACTCTGTCCTACTGATCATATAAAGCTAATTTGACTTGTTACAACCAAAAAATTTATTTGGTGCATGAAAAGAGAAGCATTTAAATAACTTCTCCTTAAATGTTGATGCCATTAATATAGATGATTACTTGAATATATATAGTGTCTGTGTGTGTCATGCATCCAGGAAAGGAACCCATTGCTTCTTGACTTCCTGATTGAATAATTGTTGATATTGAAAGGATAACATGAATCTAGAATAAAGTAAGATTTTTCTTAGTCAAACTCCCCACCAGCAACAACGGCACTAGAACGCCCTGCCGCTGAGCTACCGCTCTTGCTTCATCTACTAAGTTAAGGAGTTTATTTGTAGTTCCCTAATTGTTAGGTTGACTGTAAACGAGTATGAGTAAATGTGGTCACTCACTGGAAATAGCAAGGGACATTCCACATGAAAAGGTTTTTAACTTCTTGTTTTATTCTACTACAAAATCATGAAAGATGGATGACTATTTTTTTTTTCTTTTGGTGCACTGGGAAGGCGGAAGGCCGATGCATACCCCATGTATCAAACTCATGATTTTCAAGTTAGCCACGTGAACTAGGATATAAAAATTAAAATTAGCACACATTTCATCCCTAAAAGAAAAGTTTTAAATACTTAGGGTCAATTTTTCAGAGTGATGAAAGAATTGATGGAGATGTTATGCACAGAATTAATGTAGGTTGGTTAAAATGAAGAGGAGCATCAAGTATTCTTTGTGATAAGAAGATATCATTAAAGTTAAAAGGTAAATATTATAGAGCAGCAATTAGACCTGTCATGTTTTATGGTTCTGGGTGTTGGGCAGTTAATGATCAACATGTACAAAAGATGTCTATGACATAAATGAAGATGTTGTGATGGATGAGTGGTATTATAAGGAAAGACCGTATACATAATGAGGTTATTAGAAACAAATTAGGAGTGACACTAATAGATGATAAAATGAAAGAATATCTTTTAAGATGGTTTGGATATATAGGAAGAAATCAAAAGAAGAACCTCTAAGAAGGTAAGAAAAACTAGATTTTGAAAGTATTAAAAGAGGTAGAGCACGACCACAAAAGTGTTGGAAAAAAACAATAAAGAATAATCTAGCTTATTGTGAGTTAACTTCTAACATGACACATGATAGAAGGCTTTGTTGTTGTTGTGGTGTGAACCGATCAAAATTATGGGATCTAGCAGTTCTCTGCTTCATGATTGTCGTCTATCGAGTAATTTTCTTGTGCATGATCAAAATCAGCGAGGACTTCACGCCGTGGTCATCTCGACAAATCTCCATGGGAAGAAACAGTGTCTAATAGATTTCTGATACACCGTTACAGAACAAACCTGGAAAAGAAAGGCAATCAACAAAAGCTTAATTAAGAAAGATAGCAATTGTTATTCATAATATTTAATATTTATGGTCTCTTTCTGTCTGTATAATACGGTTGGTTTGAACATGCAACCCATCAAGGGAATCTGCTATGGTTGCGGAAAGGGTTTGGGGTTCAGTAAATCCCAGCCACAAGTTTGGTTAAGAAGAGTGCCAATCCATGATAGATGTGTATCATATCTTATTTCTACTGTACTTATTTTCCTATATGATATATTTGGTTTGGGTATACAACTTGCATTTTCATTAATAAATCAAAACATAAGGAGCCAAGACATAAGGCAAGTTGAAGTGTTGTACAATTGACATCTCAGCAGTTCTTTTACTTCAGTTCCTTAATTAATAGTAAATTATTTATAATTATTCCTGGGGTCGGCTTTGTTTCCACAGACTGTCATATTAATAGTTATTAGATCATTCTTTTTATAGTCTTTCTCTTTTTATTGTTTGCGACATAATTTCTCAAATAAAAAAACTCTCATCCTCGACTTTTTCTTTTTGGCAACTGGGAGAAACCATCTTTTGAGGGGTTGAGAACCACCTACTCATCTAAGGATGAACACGTATATCAAACCCGTATATGCTCCAAAGTTTCGATTAAGATTTTGCAAATTTTAAATGGAAAGAAACGGAACGGAAATTTCTTTTTCTTGGTATGGTTTAGATAGATATAACCGGTTCACATTTTTCTTGAACCAAGAACTGCAACCGAACTGGGAGTGGACTGGTTCTGGTTTTGGTTTGTATCTTAAACTCTTCGGAATCAAAACAAATCACTAACAATTTTGAAATTAAAAGAAAAAAATTAATTATGAAACCGGCAGTTTAGAACCACCAGTTCCGGTTCTAACCTAGTTCTAATTCCATAGAAGGTGGAACCGGAATGAAACGGCCATTCCAGGTTTGGTTCTTAACTCGGGTCGAGAAGCTTGAACCGACTAGATTTCAGACCTGAATTTAGCTCTGCCTTCACTGAGTCAGGCGGCAGCCATTAGAGAACGAAAAGTATTTGAACGACTAGAAAAGTTGGACCAACCATGGCCGCCCAAAGGCCCCAAACGAATTGGGACCGAATATGCCACGATGCGGCATTAAAGCTAGAACCGATTCTACTAATATCCAGAACCGTACCAATATTATCTCAACATCGTACCCATATGTTTTCTTTTTCTACTTTCGTCCTTCTCTAAGTTTTCTTCCTTGGGAGACTAAAGTAATGAAGTGAATATATAACCTATTTTGCTCAAGAAAAAGCTAGTGCATTATTATATAATCCATTTAACAAAATGGGTATATTTTTATCATTAAAAAACTATATATAATAGTTATTATTACATGGTATGATGCTTAAAATTTTGCCGATAATTTATTTTTAAATATTATAAGTATGCACCATCTTGAGGGTCCAGCTAAACTTTTTCAACTTGGGATCTGCAGAAAATTCAAACCTAGGATAATGGCAGTTTGTTTCGCCCGGTTTTGGGGCCAGGTCCAAACCTCCCCAACACGCGCACAAACGCACATCCTTCTAGCATGATCATAATAAGATTATCCAAGAGTATATTGCAGTGAAATCAAGGACATAAGTTTTATCAATACAATTAAAATATATGAAATATTCAACAAATAACTTACTCTATGTTCATAATGTCAAACTCTAAGCATGTATAGTTCTGAAGCAGTCATAACTGAAACCAAAACCATAATGGACCTGGGGGGTATTCCCAAGTCGGTTGTGGTTCCTCCTTCCATGGAACGAGAACTGGGGGCTCATACCACCACTTCCATCCCTCTTTTATTAATTGTTCCCATTTTTTTTGTTTTTTCTGATTTCATGTGGTTTGGGTTGAAATTGAAACCAAAACCGAGGGTTATGAATCTAACTGAAACCGATCCAAATCAATTTCAGGTTCCGAGCAAACTTGAACCGGATATGGCTATCAGGTTCATGGTACACACACAGATGCCCATTTGAATTGGGGAAGCCTAACACACACATACCGAGAAATTCATATGATCAGCGGCCGAATCCTCACACACACACACATGCATGTTCCCTATGGGAATCGAACTCGACACCTGCAAGTGGGCGTCTACCGGTGAGCCCTTACACTTCATTTCCTCTGAGACTGGTTATTTAGACTCGTAACTATGTTTTGAGAAAGAGCAATCAAAATACAAATATAATATAACCATTGGGAATACATATAGCCGACCCCTCTTAGTGTAGGCTAAAGCTTGGTTTGGTTTTGGTTTCTATTTACCAAAAATTCGTTTAAACTTCACCTAAAGCAGTTGAGAACTGAATCTCTCTTGAGTTGGCCAAAACTCGGCTGAGATGGTATGCTTTACTATTGACGATGCTCTCTATATGTAGAAAGTTGCTGTCTTCAGTTCAACTCAACATGATCTTTTGCAATCCAAACACAAACCTGATTATGTGCATGTGTGTATTATGCTTCTTATGAGTGTGTATAGTACGGGATAGAAAAATGTATGTTTGCATATGCGTGCGTGTGTGTGTGTTTTGTGGTTTAGGAAATTTTTTTAGCATTATTTGGCATAAAACCAGGCTTCAATCTTGATAAAATGACGATCGATCGGATTGTGCATCGATCAAACTGTTGGGACTACCCATTAAGCTCTAGAATAAATAAATCATGAAAACTGTTGGGGATCCGGTGGGGAAGAGCATCAAAATTGATCTCAATACTGCCAAGCAAACTAGAGGTAAATTTGCAGGATTATGCGTGAAATTGGTCTAAGAAACCACTAAGAGCCAAGTGCGATATAGATGGAATGGGAAGAATAATGAAGGTGTGCATACATTTGATTTGTTTTAAATGTGATCTCTATGGACATGATAAAGACCACTGCAGGTATAGGGCAGGGGAAAATGATACTGCAGTTTTGGAACCAGATGAATCAATACAAAGATGAAAGAGAATTAAGAGGAAACGCAGGAGGTATAGACAGTGGCGGATTTACATTTTCTTTTTGGGGGTTGAGCGAACTGATTATTCAATCACTTAAGGTGAGGCATGGATTCGATCGTGCTCTATAACTTTCTCATTGTTTTCCGAATTTCAGATGGGGCAGGAATCACCTCGCCTCAACGTAGATCCGCCACTGTGTATACAAGTTAAGTCCGAGAAAAATCCTTGATAAAACAGATTCTAAAACAGCAGTAACAGGTACGACGAGGGAAGGATGATGACTTATCTGAGTGGTGTGCTCTGATAAGTTGAATTGACTCTAATCTAAGAGAGATGAGTATATGGCTCTGATAAGTTGAATTGACTCTAAGAGAAATGAGTATATGTGTACATTCATTCATGCAAATCCACTTGAAGATTTTTGGTGTTTGATGGATGTGGTCAATGGCTAAGATTTAAATTTCAAAAATAAAATTATTATTATATTTCTCGTATTTAATGTTTATCAACTACTTTTAAATTGAGATTTCTATTATTGATGATATCAAATCTTTATGTTGATTTAACCATCAATGAATCAATGTAATGTACTTTTGGACTCGGGCATAGTTCTACTTTGAAAATGCCGCCTGTTTAATTCTTACTTTAAAGGATAATATATAAGTATTTAAGTTGTTCCTAGCTCCATACGGCTTCCCATTGCTTTCTCTTTCATCATTTCGTTTATCTTTGTTTGTTTATTATTTTAATAAGACAAATTATAAATAATGAATTTACTACGCTGGATGGCATGCGTCACCAAGAAAGATTCGTAATCCTGTTCCTGATGCATCCAACATTTGGATCCGATTCCGAATCGATGCAGTTTGGATTGATTCCCGATTTCCTTTTTTTCAAATTTAAGAAAATAAAGTTGATTTTCGGAGTTGGACTTTGGCATATTCAGCTCCAAACCTGCTTATGCATTGGTATATTCTACAAGCTTGGCAATGATTATCGAACTGGACCGATCCGAATCCAGAGAAAAGGGACCCGACCCACTTATAACTCAGAGCCCCCCTCTGCTGTCGTCGTCATTGGAAGATCATCCTCTGTTTAAAGTTCTGAAAAGTTTCCCTCTGGGAATTGGATCACCACAGTTGACGATGATTTAGGGCAGGGAAAAGGGGGGCCCTGATCAGGTTGGGGTTAGGGATTTTCTGTTTTCCAGCAGTCTCTTTATCAGATTCAGTAATCCCTTCTTTCCTTTTCCGCTTCTTCCGAAAGGGCCTCTCGACCCCGTCCCTGTGGCTCAATCCCTTAGCTTTGAAGGAGATTCGTGTACGTAACAATAGGGGTTGGTATCAGGTTCCTGTTAAGGCGTTCCATCAAGATCACATATTTGCCCTCGGTCTTCGTTTTGGTGGTTGAGTGAAGAAACGCTTCGGCTTGTTTGGGTGGTGGGTGCTCTCACATTTTCCTGTTTTCTGATGTGTGGATCGGTTTCTCTCCCTCTCTCTCTCCTGTTTGTGTGCTTTGGTTGCTGGGTGTTCATCGTTTGGGTGTTTCGCGGAATCATCCTTCTTTTTGCCTTCCTTTTATCATCTTCTTGTGGAATCCAGGTTCCTTGTTGGCGCTCTCTCTGATCGATGGCGAAGAGGGATGGGGAGGTGTGCATAAACGAGGCCCTGACGGACGATGTGCTGAGGGGGATACTGGGGAAGCTGCAGAGGGATGGAGACCGGAACAGTTACTCTCTGGTGTGCAAGAGGTGGCTCTTTCTGCAAAGCACTGAGAGGAAGAAGCTATGTGTTCGGGCGGGTCCATTGATGCTGAGGAAGATGGCAGCCAGGTTCTCCAGAGTCGTCGAACTCGATATGGCTCAGTCGACTTCCAGGTCCTTCTTTCCCGGCGTGACCGACGCTGACCTCGCTGTCATCGCTCAGGGATTCCAATCCGTGCGGGTCCTCACCCTCTCACATTGTAAAAGTATGCCATTTTCTTCCATCCTTTCGTTCCTCTCTCTCGTACTTCCCTTGTTAGTTTCAGGTTGATTTGGTTACCTTAAACTCTATTCCTCTGAATTTCTCATTTTTTGGTATGTTTGGATATGATCTCGCGAATAAGAACGGTTGATGTTAAGAATTCTTTAGAATTCACTCCAATCTCCCACCTTCCAAGGAATTCATCTTTTCATATCTCTATGAATCGATGCCTAGCTGCTATATTTTTGTTGTCTGGGGATCGGAATCCCTCCAAAGGTGGAAATTATTAACAGAACTTGAAAGATTGAGAAATCAAACTACCGTACTTAAAAGTGAAAGAGAGAACGTAATAATTTAGGTTGATAGGTAACTTGAATTTCCTTTCCGGTAAACAGCCATCTTTGGTGCTTTTGTTGATTTTTCCTTTTATAATGAGGTTTTCTTAATTGGAAACCTTGTATGCCATGGATTTGCTAGTTAAGTTTGTTCATCTTAACATTAATGGAATGGGATGTCTTTTCGGTGCATTAATATAATCAATGGATACAGACATCACAGATGTTGGATTGGAGCAGCTTGCTAAAGGTCTTCCTCACCTGCAATCCTTGGATGTTTCTTCGTGTTCGAAGATAACAGATAAAGGATTGTCAGAAATCGCCAAAGAGTGTAGGCGCTTGAAGCGCCTTAATCTTTCAAATTGCAAGCTGGCCTCTGATGGATTACTGGGCGTCTTGTCGATGAGCTGCCATCAATTGGAGGAATTGGTTTTGCACGGATGCTTCAAAGTAACAGACAGTGGTCTTCGTGCTTTGGTAGAAGGCTGCAACCGCATCAAGGTCTTGGACGTCAGCAAATGCACAAAAGTGGGCGATCTTGGAATTTCAAGTGTCGCCAATGCTTGTAGATCCTCTCTGAAGATGATGAAACTCGCGGATTGCTCCAAGATTGGCGATGAGTCTATCTTCTCTTTGGCAAATTCTTGTGGCAACCTGGAAACACTAGTGATTTCTGGCTGCAGAAATGTCACTGATAAGTCTGTGTCACGGCTCGCATTGGCCTTGAATGGCAGCTTGAGGAACTTGTCGATGGAATGGTGCTCCCACATTTCAGATGAAGCTTTTAAATGCATCTTCTCATACTGCTGCAATTTAGAGGAGCTCAGCGTCTCGCATTGCAACCAGATCACCGACGAACCATTCTTTATTTTGGAGGGAGGAGAACACCCGTTGAGGATTCTTAAGGCCAGCAACTGCACCAAGCTTACTGTTAGTGGGATGAGGTTGTTGTCAAAATGCTGCAAATCATTAAACAATTTGGATGTGAGTTCATGCCCACACATCTCGAAAGCAGCTTGTGACGAAGCCGGATTGCATTTCCAATCATGTATAGTGAATTTTACTAGCAAGAGCCTGGCCGTCTTCTATGGTAGGTGAACTTAAAGTATAATCATGGACAGTTAGTTTAGTCATTGCAGAATAGGTTCTTCTATTCGGTGGCTTTTGTTGTGTTTGCCTGCAGATATGTGCTATTTATCTGCGTCCTTGTTCATGTATGGTGAGGGAAGCAACATATGTATCTGCTCTCACCTTAGTACCGTGCTAGCATAATGAATTGATTTTAGTGCATTGGTTTTGTATTTGTGATGCACGGGGTGCAGTCCAATCTATATTTTGAAGTACTTGAAGTGTTCCAAAGTTGGCATATATATAACTCCGAAGTACCACCATCCAATCACCCTGATGAACGATTTCTCTCTCTCTCTCTCTCTCTCTCTCTCTCTCTCTCTCTCTCTCTCTCTCACACACACACACACACACACACACAGAGAGAGAGAGAGAGAGAGAGAGAGAGAGAGAGAGAGAGAGAGAGAGAGAGAGAGAGAGAAAATTCACTTCTAACGTTGGCCGCAGGACGTAGTGAACAAGTTGTGCAATTTTGAATGCGTAACCTTTAATGAATTGAACGCAAGTAGTGATGCGAATTCCCAGTGATTCCTTGTAAATTAGCTTCCATGGATTTCGTTCTTTAAAAATTGAATTGCCAGAACCATGTGAGCTGACTTAAATGCATTATCTAATTCCGGTGAAGGTTTCAATATTAATGGTTTACTTTGGGCCTTATAGAATCTTTGTTAGAGATTGGTTTTGATGATTCAAAAGTTAGTTTCTGAGTGTTATGGGTATCAAGTATAAGCTTGTCGAGAAAATGCCATAGATGCACATTTTTCGTGTTGGTGCTCGTCTAGTTCAATTCCTTCATCTTTTCTTTGGATCCAGAACTGGTCAGCCAATCTGGGTGTCTGGCTCAGCATCGCTTCTGTCTGAGAACAGAGATTGAGTTGTTAATTTTTGTTTCTGAAACCTTGGTGCTGCTCAATTTGGATTTGCTGGCCGACCATCGCCTCTAAACGTGGTAGTTACCAAATTCCTTTTGCTCAACAATGGGAGTTTCAAAGAAGAGTTGCACATTTGAAACTTGAAGCTGAGCGGTAGGCCTTCCTGACTGAACATTGACCATTCATCTGGGGTTTCGTTGTTTTCTCTATTGGCAGAGCCCAACCAGATTACAGTAGCTACACAGAAGGAAATCCACTCAGCTTTGTCCCTTCCAAAACAGAGACGAAGAATAACACGGAGATGGCTAGCATTCCTAGGAACGAATTTACTCTTGCGGATTACATTCGGCCGTTGTTTTACAGAAACGAGTTTCTCGGCGACTGAGTGGTTTGGAACATATATTCAGATGAGTTTACACATTTGGTGACAATCGTCTCGTGGGTATTCAAATATGAACTTCAAAATGAAGAAGGAAAGATCGAATGTTTTGAATATTGAAGCTCAACGACATTGGGCTCACTACGCGCAATGGCCCTCCCTGAACATCAGAGAGTCTCACAGAAAGCGACTTCTTTTCTTTTTTCTTCTTTTCCTTGCAATGAGAGGCCAAAGCCTTGCATGCATGCCTTGAGAATCGAATTCATCACGTGAGCCATGAGAGTTAGAGAGCCTTTCCAGATACGTTGATGACTTGTAAATTCTAGAAAAGATCGGAGCAAACAGTTCTGTCAGCCTTATACCCTATCCTAACCCGCCTCGTCCCATTCTAATTGTTGGTCTTCTCAGCCTCACCCCGCCTTGCGGGGGTGGGTTGTTCCCCTTGAGAACCTGCCTCTACGTAGGAACATAACAGGCAGAGATTACAATCCCTAATTTTAATTTGTAAGGAAGTGGCCATTCTCGACAACCTAGCACAAAAATGGTTGGGCAGGTCATCCAGTCGTTATATGTGGACGGGATGCGGAATAAATGGTCGTAACGGCCATAAAAGCCGAAACCACCGAACAATTACCAAATAAAGCAGTAACAGTCCAGATAAAGCGGCTCCAGAAGAGGAAAGCTTGGTGGAAAAATCCGAGAAAGAATGGAGTGCATGCTGCTTTATAAATAGAGAGTAGCGCAAGTAAGAATAGAACATTGGAATACACCGAAACCCACAAAACTTTTCAAGGAAACCCCACTTAGAGGAAACCTCAAAACAAAAACACATATCTTTTGTGTTTTTCCGTTGCAGCGTACCTTAGAAGCAAGATAATAACTGGTGGTCGATATAGAAGAACCGAAGGTCGACATAAGTAGGAAATCGGTAAGGAGACAACTGGAAACGCCACATCTAGTATCAGGGCCTCGATTTTGACCCTATAAAGAGGTACGCGTTAGTTTATGAAAATTAAAAAAAAAGGAGCAGAGGAAAACTTTCCGCAAGTCGAAACAAGGAAGAGAGACCTCGCCTGAGTCGAGACAAGGCAAAGAGACCTCGCATTAGTCGAGACAAGGCAGAGAGACCTTGCATGAGTCGAGACAATGCAGAGGAACCTGCTTAAGTCAAGACAGAGCAAAAAATAGGCCGGAAAAAGAAAGATAACAGCCGTCAGAACCTCGGACACCGGGAAGAGGTCGGTTATAAACAAGAAAAAGATGAAAAAAAGAAAACAGTCGGTGGAACCTTGGCTAGAAGGTCGAAGGTCGCAGGGCTGCACGAGTCCTCGGCCACGAGGCCAGAGGACGACCATAATGGAAAAGGTGGTAGAAGGCCGCAGGTGGTCGCGGAACACGAGGCAGAACTGCAGGCCGCCCTCCCTCTCTCTCTCTCATTCTCATGCTCTCACTCTCTCTCCTTCATGCTTTTAAAGCGCCTATTAAACCGCCAGGCGGTTTTCGAAAATCGTAGGAGGAAACCAATGGTTTTTCGAAACCGTCCCCGATTTTGGAAAATCGCTTTCGGCAGCAGACTGAAAAGTCCATTCTGCCCCAGCCGGTTTTTAAATTTAATAGATTGCCACTTGACAAAATTACGAAAATATCCAAATATTTTTGGGTAAAAAAACTCTTTTGCCCTTATTTAGGAGAAAAGTCGGTTTTATCCTCTAGTAGTTTATGAAAATTACGAAATACTAGCATATTGATTTACATTATTGCCCTTTTCGGTTAAGTTTGTTACAGTATTGTCACTATGTCAAAAGACATATTTGTCCCAATCCTTTTGTGAAAATTACATATTCAAACTAAGGGGTAAAATTATGGATTTACCCCCAATCAATTACGAATTTTACAAAACTACCAAAAGTTGATTTTATTATTTTATCCTTGGTCTTTTCTGAAAATTACAAAAAGTTGATAAAGAGATAAAATTATTGTTTTACCCTTGTTATTTTGGAAAATTATCAAAGGTAGAAACTTTTTTAGAAAATTATGAATTTATCTCAGTTTGCTTCTATATATTAAGAATGAGTTATTTTTATCTCATTTTTTAGATATTCTATATCGTGCTAACAAGATTCATGCTTTGTGTGTTTTATTACTTGTTAAATGTTTTCCTTTTAGTCTGCCTAATTGTTATAATTGTCAAACACATAAAAATGAACTCTATAATATGTATGTCGGAACTGACAAAAATAAAAAAGTTAAACGGTCTAAACTTCCAAAATGGAAGAGAAGAATTTTGCTTGCTCTAACACTTGAAGGTTTAGAGTATATCTTAAAGAAAATTGTGCATCTACACAACCAGACGCAATCGACCAACAGATAGAAATGTATAAAACATTTTTAAAGGATGACACAATAGCAAGAACTGTCATGTTAACATACATGGAAGATGATTTGACGAGTGTCTTCGAAGAATTCGAGACCACCAAAGAGTTGTTCGATTATATAACAGCCAAATATGATACAACTGTCAAGCTGCATGTCCAATTGCTACTACAGAAATATAATTCCTTTAAAATGAAAGAAGGGGATAATATAGTAAAACATGTAAACCATATATTGGTAATGGTTAAGGACCTTGTTATGGTAAAATCAGTAATCCCGAAACCGATGCAAATACCAACAATATTGAACAGTCTTCTCCCGTCATGGAACATGATCACCACTACCCTCAGTAGGGTCAGAAATCAACCTTTTTGAATTGCATCTAAAATTAGCAATAGAGTAAGAACATATGAGTAAAATTAAGAAAGAAAATTTGTTAGTAGTAAAAGATGAGATAGAGTCTAGCTCAAAACTCAACCAAAGAAAAAACAAACCAAACAAAAAGTTTAGCAATAATAACAAAAAATATGATCAATTTTTTAAGAAAATGCAAGAAACTGCTTCTTGGTTAAAGTGTTTAAGCTGTAGAAAGATGGGACACTATAAGAGGGATTTTCGCAACAGGAAATGTGGAGGAAATAACTTACAATGTGGACAATCAGAGAAGTAGTACATAATTTGCGTGATATCATAATGTTTTTACATGAACCACCCGAGGACTGGCTGGTGAATTGACTGTAGAGCTATCAGACATATCTCGAAGACTAAGGAAGGAGCAATGGATCTAAAGGAATACAAACTAGGAGAACATCAGATGTACACAGGAAATAATACTTTCTTAAATGTTTCGGGAACTGGGTCCTTTAGCATTTTTGTACAAGGCACACTAGTTGTATTGATTAATGTATTGATTATGCAATGCAAGGCACAATCTCGTTTCAGTCCCTACCTTAGTAAAGAAAGGTTTTGAGGTCAAGTTTGTTATTGAAAAGGTGATTGTGGAGAAATGTGGGAGAATATTTTCTCTAGGAAATTCGATGTAGAACATAAACTGTTCAAACTCAAAGTTAATGAAAATGAAAATCCTTCTGCTTATATTGATTGTGCCCTTAATGTTGATGTAAATGTATGGCATAAATGCCTTGAGCATATAAGTGTAGGAAAGTTGAGGAAATTATCCAACTTTGACTTACTGCCAAGATTTGAGGAAAATATTTTCAAAAAGTACAAATCTTATATACAAGAAAAAATGACGAGAAAAGTTTTTCTCAAAGAATCAACAAAGGCAACAACCCTATTAGAGGTCATTCACACAAATTTATGTCGACCATTAAGAGTAATGTCACATCGTGTAAAGGTTTATTTTATAATATTTATTGATGATTACTCGAGATATACATATTTATATTTCCTTATACATAAATTTGAGGCACTTGAAGCTTTTAAAAAATATAACCAGGAAGTTGAAAATCAATTGGGGCAATCAATGAAAGTCTTAAGATCATATAAAGGTGGTGAATATACTTGTACAAAATTTTTGAAATTCTGCAAAGACTTTAGTATTGCAAAGCAAAATATGCCCAGAATACCTCAACAGAATGGTGTAGCTGAAAGATATAACAAGACCTTACTGAATATGACAAGGTCAATGTTA
This sequence comes from Brasenia schreberi, assembly GCA_036023115.1. Lineage (NCBI taxonomy): Eukaryota > Viridiplantae > Streptophyta > Magnoliopsida > Nymphaeales > Cabombaceae > Brasenia > Brasenia schreberi. Next base: position 19,524,400 of record JAYKKT010000081.1, read on the forward strand.
ATTGATGTCTCTCTATGAAGGATATTTTGAGGAGAAGCAGTAAGTACAGTGGTATACATACTAAATAGAGTATCATGTAAGGTTGTATTCACTACACCATATGAGATGTTATTTGAAAGAAAACTCACCGTAGGTCATCTCAGGAGGTGAGAATCTATTACAAATATAAAGATCCTTGATGAATTTAGAGATAAGCTAGACAGTAAGGTTATTGAAGTGTATATTTATCGGATATCCTAAAGGTTAAAAAAGATATCATTTTTATAGTAAGAACCATGGACTGATAGAGAGTAGAGATGTTGAATTCCTAGAAGATACTAACAATGACATCCTCGAAAATAATGATGAGTATACTCATGATCTAGTAGACCCAGATCAATCATCATAGAAGATCTTTCTTAAACAACTGAAATTTTAAGTTGACATAAAAGGTCAAGGGCTACATCGTCCTACTTAAAGGATTATCACACTTATCTCGCAGAAGAAGTGTGTAATTCAGTGGATTTAGATGAGTTGACTGATAACTTGACTTATCAGCAAGCTATGAACTAATCGAAAGCAAAAGACTGGGAGAAAGCCATAGATGAGGAAATTGAATCCATTGTGAAAAATCAAGTATGAGAATTGGTTGATTTGGCAAAAAGAAGGAAAGCCATAGGTTGTAAATGGGTTCTGAAAAAAGAAATATAAGGTCGATGGTTTAATCAAAAAGTTTAAAATGAGGTTGGTTGTAAAGGGTTTTTCGCAAAAAGAAGGGATATATTATGTTGAGACATATTCTCTAGTTGCGAAATTTGTATCCATAAGGATAATCCTGACAATATCTACAACTTTTCTAAACAAAGATTTAGATGAAATCATATACATGCAGCAGCCCGAAGGATATATAGTTGAAGGCCAAGAAGATAGAGTATATAGGTTGAGAAAATCCCTATATGGCCTGAAACAGTCACCTCGCCAATGGTATTTGACTTTTCAAAATGTCATTATAGAACTTAAGTTTGTGGTTAATGAACTTGTTTACTATGTATATGTCTGGAACAGTGACACCCACTTTGTCATCTTATCATTATATGTAGATGACATATAATTGATTGGGAATGACAATGAGATGATTGTTAAAACCAAGTCATGGTTAAACTCAAGGTTCAAAATAAAGGATATGAAAGAAGCATCCTATATCCTGGATATAAAGATCTCTCGAGATAAAGAATTTAAACTCTTATGCTTAAGTCAGACGAGATATATTTATTATATCCTTAAGAAGTTCAAAATGGGTGAATGCAAGTTTGTTGTTACACCCGTTGTAAAAGAGGTCAAACTACGTAAGGTTGATTGTCCCGGTGAAGGAGACGATAAGCCTAAAGTTCCTTATGTACAAGTTGTGGGTAGCTTGATGTATGTGATATTATGTACAAGACCTGATATCAACTTTGCTGTTGGTCTTGTGAGCAGATATCAAAGTAATCTTGTATGATAACATTGAATAGTTGTAAAAATGATTTTAAGATATTTGAAAGGAGCAAGAGACTTGAAACTGTGTTTTAAGTAGATGAACTGAAAGTGGTAGGATACTAAGATGCTAACTTTGCTAGGAGCAAAGATGACAACAAGTCTACCTCGGGACAAATATTCTTATTTGGAGGTGTTGTTGTTTATTGGGCATGTAAGAAATAGGGTTGTGTAGTATTGCATACACATGAAGCTCAGTATGTGGCTTGCTATATGGCTGCAACGAGTGTCGTCTAGATATGCCACTTTATACGAGATTTGAAGTTGAAAATAGCCGACGAGCTAGTTGTCATTTAGTGTGACAACAACACAGCAATTACTCTTATCAAGAGTGGAGTTGATAGCTCCAAAAGTAAGCATATAATTGTTAAATACCACTATGTTCATGATATGGTTATGATAAAAGAAATATCCGTCTCATACGTACCAACAAATGATATGTTGGCGGACCCCTTACTAAAGGCATAACATATGAGTTTTTCTCAAGACATGTTACAAACATGAGTTTGAGATATGTTTGATAGTTGTAGGTAAATAATCACACAACGGGTAGTGATTGCAATAGCAATCATGAAATGACATTACTAGGAAAACCCCGCAAAAATGGGAGGAAAATGAGTATGTCAATTCACTTGGCTCGAATGGGCAAGTGAGAGACGTAAGGATGTGACCATTCTCGGCAACCCAGCACAGAAACGGTTGGACAGGCCATCCAAACGTTATCTGTGGACGGGATGTGGAAAGAATGGTTGTAATGGCCATAAAAGTCGAAATCATCGAACAGTTACCAAATAAAACGGTAATAGTCCGGATAAAGGGACTTTAGAATATCAAACCCCAGTGAATGTAAGATTTCCTTTTTGTGTGACTTACCATGTGTGTGCGTCACTATGTCAGGCTGAGCAAATAAGACTCTTCTTGACCCCAACCAATTTTGAACCAAGCCTACTTGAACCCTGACCTAGCATCTAACCGATCCAACTCAACCCAGGCCCTAACTGAGCTAAAATTAGAACGTGAACATAATAAAGGTGAAACCAAAACTAAACCCAACTTTGCACCAAGAGCATTAGCCGATCGGCAGGGCGCTCTAGTGCTCTTGCTGCTGGTGGAGAGTTCAACTCCTAAAGTATGCAGGTGCGTGCGTCAGGTTTTGGCCTCCTCTTTTAAAAAAAAATGTTATGCTAACACATTAAGTTACATTAAAATAAGCTAAATGCATACGTGAAAGATAGTTTTAAGCAAAAATAAAAATAAAAAAGCTAATTACCAAATTTAGCGATGAGGGAAACTATCAATTGAGATTTATAGTGATCCAACTTATACAAAACAAATCCTACCCCAAATTTGGGCAACTGATACCCCAACCTAGACATATCCGGTTCGAGGTTTGGATTTGGTTTCGGTTGTGGAAAAGGTAAAACCAGAACTGGATCCGGTGAGTCTCAGTTCTGGTTTCACCGGTTCCAAGTCCAACCGGCTTTTGGCCCGGTTCGGTTCCAGTTGAAACCTCTGAACCGGTTAGAAACCAGCCATGTCTATCCATATATTTTAGACTTGATTCAAAAGCTGTAGCTATCATGAACCAGTTAACTTAGGGATCGCAATGGAGTGGGTTGGTGGTATACCTATACCCAGCTCCAACCCGAACCTGAACTTGATCGGGTCAATATTGTCATCCCAAACTTAACTGTTAAGCCTTCCAACTCAAATATACTCGTACACTTAACGAAGAGAGGTTCGGTCTATGTCTAAATTTTATACCGACAAAAAGCAAGTCTTATTATTTAGACCAGAACTGACCTAACCCATGTGCGCCCTTAGTTTCTAACTTGTTTAGAAGCCTCTTTCTTTGGGCAAAAACAGATGGGATTGGTCTGGCCAAACTCAGACTAGTGCACCGAAATCTAAGCTGGGTTATGGTACTTGGCTTTCATACCATATCAACGCTTTTCAGTATTTAGTTAAATCTTAAATAAGTAGAATCGTGATTCAAAACCGAATCAAACCAAAACCATCCGTTCAGTTCTGATTCTGTGGTTCTCTAAAAATTAAGACCCTCAAATAGTAGTTTGGTTCGAAGTTGAAGCTAGAAGCAAACCGTCAACACTCCTAAGTAGGTGTTTGCCTCATCCAGCTTGACTTTTTAAAAAAACAATAAGTAAAACCTACTTTATTGGATTACAATATCATTGATTCGTTGCTAGAAGAATTAAACTAAGTGTTGTAGTCAATTATTATCATAAACAAAGGCTTCATTTATTGTAATAGTACCTCAAAACTTGGCCTGTAAGAAGCCGAAACCGTTGTTTTTGAAAACCAAGCAAGAAATTCAGAAAATGCCAATGAGGAAGCAGATCAGCAATGGCCTCTAGGCCCCATCAGATCCTTATCCATGGGCAGCAATCTTTGGTCTTACCACCATTTAAACAATTGATTTTGCCGACATCAACGGCAGAAATCGGTTGACCTTGATCCTGTGGTCAGACCCTTGATTTTGAGTTTGAAGACCGGTTGGTTTTACCGGCATTCAAACCGTGGATTGGTTTATCTCAACGGCGTAGATTGGTTGACCTGGATTTCTACAGTGGAGGATGTTGACTGTGAGTATGAAATCAGATGGCACACCATGAATTGCCGTCTATAAAAGGCTCAAGCTTCAATCGTATTTGATCATCCTAACGACAATGTTGGTCATCCTCTCCTTGGTAGTTCTCTTGATCTCGACCAGCCCGGCCGGAGCTGCGCCAGGCCGAGTTCATGATATTGACGGCAAACCACTCAATGCTGGTTTACGTTACCACATAATGCCGGTCCAGAAGGACAACTATGGTGGCTTGTACTCGGGTTCTTACAATTATACACTATGCCCACAGTACATTAAGCAAGCATATGCTTCCTTTATTGAAGGTATAGGAGCTACCTTTACACCAGTTGCTGGAAGCAACTCGATCCGGCTATCGACAGACCTGAATGTGGAGTTCTTTGAGTCGAACGCCTGCCCCGAGCAGCCCGTCTGGACATTGGCCCCTGCAGACAATGCAGGCAGGAGGTACGTGAAATATGGTGGGGTGGTCGGGAACCCGGGTCCGGCCACAGTGAATAACTGGTTCAGGATAGAGCAAGACGGAGACAACTACAAGCTAGTTTTCTGTCCCAGTGTTTGCAGCACATGCAGGATTAGCTGTGGTGATCTTGGTCTCCACCAAGAGGGCGATGACCGCTGGTTGGTCCTTGGTGGACGTTCCTTCGCAGTCAAATTCAAAAGGAACAAATAAGTTCTGCAATGATTTTATCAGAAATAATGGTGCAAGGATCCATCTATCTTGGTCTACATGAATAATGAAGCTTTCTGATATGTTACTATATGATGTTTTACAATATCATGGCGAAATAAATTCCTATACTCATGAAGATAAACTTGTGATGTTATACCCACTATTTTTTTTTATGTTTATTATATGATGAAATAAATTCCCATATTCGTGAAGATAAACTTGTGATGTTATATCAACCCTCTTTTTGGGTCTGACAGGGAGGCCAAAGCCAGATGCACGGCCCATGTATCGAAATCATGATCTATAACTTGTGACGCTAGACAGGTGAGCTTTGCTCTAGAAATTGGATTGGCTTCATTGACTGTTGGTCAGTATTGTGCTCGATCTTGTGCGATGTTAGAGTTCTTAAAAAGCGAGAACAAGTTTTAGTGTTTCCCTTGAATAATTTTTTGAGACCTTACCCTGATTCACTTTAAGTGTTCCCAATCAAACTTCACTGAAGGTCACGTCTCTCTCACTGTCACTAGAGCTCCATCTCACGAAGCATAACAAAATGCTGAACTTCAAGAGATGGCAAAACTAGCATATAGTCTCAATGGACTCTCAAGATAAAAGATAGAAGCCTTCAAGGATTCATGTAACTAACACCAAATAAAAATGAGTCCTGGTTTTGGTTGGAAGACCCAAAGGGGAGAATAAGTTGAATTCTCTCTGAGGTTCAATCGAAGCACACCCTTACTTATTTCAAAAGGAAATGAAGAATCTAAAGGCAACATGAGTTAGAAGGTAACGTGAATTCTCTCTCAAGTTTAATCGAAACATAACCTGACTCAGTTCCACAAGGATTACTGCCAAATAAATTTGCAGTAGGAAGAGGACAGGACTTAAACATAATCACAGTGTTGCCAAGCACATAAATTTACAGGAATTGCATATACACCAAGACAGTTCTTTCTCCCATGGCTTATTCCCACATAATGTGAATGAAAATTCAACGGAGCCCCTAAGTGAACGGCCGCTTTATTAATCTAAAGAAATCACAGACAAATAGCATAAGCACTAAGTAGCTACCTAGCCATATGCACCTACTCCTAACTAGGCCCGAAGGCTGTTTGATCATCTTTGAGCTGATGATGCCTGTGGCATTGGGTACGCCATTGAAGTAACGTTCATAGGGGGGGCACCCGGAACAATTCCAGCAACTGGTGCACGAACTCCATATGCCATATGGCCAGAAGGCAGATTGACTGGTGTGCCTACAGCAAGTGGTCCGCCGACAGGCTGATTTATAGGAGTCCCATATACACTAACACCCAAAGGACCTGAATGTGGCAGAGCAACTGGCTTTGGAGTTTTTCCAGTTGATCCAGCAGCTCCATTTACCTGTCCTGTAATAGGAGCTTGATGTGAGCCGTCGCTAGTGCCAACATTGGTGATATCATGGATACTGGACCTCCTCTTGTCTTTGTTCATTGAGTTGAGTCGAATGAAGTATTTCTGTGCATGACTAGCAACCTGGGTTGGTGTCCTCGATATCACGAAGTTCCTTGAGATGCTACGCCAGTCGCCTTTTCCGTACTTCTCCAATCCAAGCAGAAACAACCTGATTGAACAGACCCAATCAGAAAGTAGACATGAATAGGCATCACAAGATGAAAACAAAAGCAGTTTAACAAAGGAAAGGGAAACTTCTGCAGCATAGCCTGTGATTCAAAGACGACTTTGCATACCTAGACCGAACTGAAGAGAAACAAAATTTATAGTGGATTCGGTCATTTTTATTGATTCAGTTAGACCGCTGAGCACCAAGCTTAGCAGGATTCTTTCATCATATTTCCTTAATTTCAGTTTCACTGTGCATAAGCATAAAGGTTATCAAAGAGAAATTTCCCTTACACGAACAGCCTAAGCACCGTAGGTCATGATTGAAGCCAAAACTTCTAGCCTGATCGAAGCTTAAACTCAAAATAACGGAAGAAGCATGGTCTTCAACATGGTTCGAATTTCAAATACATGATGACGTTTCCAGAAGTAGATCAAATGCATAGGTCAAAAACGGAATTAGCAACAGAAATGCAAACTTGCCCTTGATTGATATGCTAGCAAACTAACTCGAGAACTTTTCAATGTATATTTGGCAAATGAGTAGCTAAAACGGAATGAGAACCCACAAAGTGCCAATGCCAAACAGCAAGCCAACAATCTACTGCATATGAGAAATCAATCAGACCAGAATTACTATCTGATAGTTTGCCAGAGTTGTTCAACAGGATGGGTGCTAAAGCACGAGAATGCAAGAAGGAGAAAAAGAAAAAATTTACTGGATGAACATTGTGAAGGAAAAAATTATCAGACCACATTTGCCTACATAAGCAGTGGACAACCAAGGAAGTCAAAGACATGCCTCCACTGTAAGAATGCATATTTCGTTAGCTGGTCGTTGTTAACTAAGACTCCTCCCTTCCTTTCTCTGGCACATACAAGCAACCAAGTGCACCATGCGCACAAACAGAATAACACAATGTGATTCCTTGTGATGATAGTGAGGGACAGTCATTGTAAATGTGCTTGGAAAAGCACACCTCACTGATGACTAAGCATGATTTTTTATGGAGAACAAGTGTTGGTTCATGTTCTTAATGAAAATCAAGACATTATGAGTCCAACATTCTAACCATTATGGGGCTGTGTAGTTATCAAACTTGTAAAAATCATGCTTATGTGTAGCACTAGACTGACAGGTTCCTAATAAGAAAGAAACATTAGTTTTAGCTAAAAGGTTAGGTTCAATAGGAAGACTAGAAAGTGATGCAAATAAAACCCTAAAAGAGGAATAGCAGATCCCTTTGGGATGGCTCTCTCACATAAGGAGTTTGATACCCAAGCACCTTGAGGGGTTCCAACTAACCCATCGAGAAAAGCACTAGAACGAGTTACCTCCTGAAAGTTCTTTGTTGAGTCCTGTTGAAAATCTCACCTAGAGTGGGAAGAAGGATTGGATAAGGTTAAGGCCGAGGAAATGCCACACCAAATGCAGCACAACATAGCTTAGTTTGGTCCTATGCCTTCACTACAAACCCGGTTACTCAAAGAATCGGAAACCTTCAGCTTACATCAACTACCTTTCTTTTGCAGAGCCTGAGAGTAGTATGATGTCTTGCAGGTAAAATGAACCTAAAATGTCTAAAGAAAACAGGAAGCTGTGGAACCCCCGCTTCACATCGACAACAAGATATGAGAACCAACAATAATGACAAGCATACAAGTATTGTTACTTGATTGTTTAATGTGAAATTTTAGTCTCAAATCAGCCTTTATCATAAACCAGCAATCATGTACCTCCTATAAATGGCAGCCGCGTAAAAGGCTACCTTCTGTTTCCAGCTAAGAGGCTACCCCCATTTTTCAAGTGTGACGAGTGGACAAACGTCTGTGACTTGAAATTTCAGGTACCGCGCTCCCCATTTCATAAGATTAACCCAAGTGTTCCAAGAAAGGAATGTAAAAAATCGGTTTGCTACTACAATAATTGGAAAGGATTAAAAGGCCTTAATAGGTTCGAAACAGAGAATATGCATAAATGCACGAATTGGAGCATAAAATGACTTAGAAAATGGGTTTCTATGTGAGAAACCACGCCAGTACAAATGCCTGAAGTGCAACCCTCCTACAAGTCGAGAGGCCCGTTGCACTTAAAGGACCTTTAACGCTAGAACCTCATCATCATCATGGAGCAATCCGTACTTACCTCTCGAACACGTACATTGGATTGGAACCAGTCAAGACAAGCAGCTCTGGAAGGAAATATTCACCGCATCGTGCGGTTTGCACGGATGGAGATAAATAATGGTTTAGAATAACAAAATAAAAAGATCATCCTCCAGTCAACAACTAGAATTGCATTTTCTCAAGATTTGTCCAAGAAAATCGAAAATAATAGTACCTATAAATCAAGAGTACGTAAGGCAGCAGTGTATGCAAGCGAGTAATTATGAGTTCAGTTACCCTCTCGAAGCTCTACATGGCACGATTAGTTGGATATATCCAACGTCAAAACACCAACAACAATTCAAAAGGATTCAAAGGTTTAAAGAGACAATACCGGTGCTCTTCCTCAGTCCAGGCAATCCCCTTGCGCCGCTCCTGGTCCGACCGAGACCCAGACTTTCCGACGGCAGGAGGGGCCGACTCCGGCGAGATCTGCAAACTACCGTAATGGGCACTCCCAAATGCATCTGGAGAGGCGGAAGAGGAGGAAGAAGAAGCATAGCAGGGAAGCGGCACCCGGCCGGACTCGATGCCGTCGATATCCTCAACAAGAATATCATAATGGCGTTTCACCTCTTCTACGCTCTTTCCTTCGACCGAAGCCGCGATTCGCTCCCACCTATCGCTCGATTCATCGCAATAGATGGCAAGCGCGTTCTCGAACGCCTTATCTTGCTCTCTGGTCCACGCTGACGAATCTGCCGTCCCGTCCGATGCTTCGTAATCGCTCGTCATCTACACCCTTTTCATCCAAAACAGATTTCTCCCCAAAACAAGAATTCCCCAACTTCGAAAGGGATTCCCACGCGAACAATCGGCGAGAAACTTCCACAAACTCACTGAATCCGCCAACCGATAGCAGAATTTCTTGCGGACCCACACGGTAGATATGGGTCAGATGAGTATGAAGTGACCAATCGGCAAGAAACTTCCACAAATTCACTGAATCCGCAAATGGATGTCAAACTTTCTTGCGGATAATCACTCACATACGGTGGTTATCGGTCAGATGCACCAATCAACCAAAGACGAATCCCCACAAGTAATTCTCCGAAAAACACGGGACTCGAAAACCTAAAATTTCAGTCAAGATAGGCAATCGTTAGGCTTTGTTGATTGGCTTTCAAAACTTAGAATAGCAGGGAAGGTTTACGAAGGAGGAATAATGGAGGAGAAACGAAGATGAAGAGAAAGAGAGGGACGATGCTTGGGGAAAGAGGTTTTTTCCTTCGTATTAAAAAGAAGGAAAACATAAAAAGAAAACCATGGAAGGTGGGAAATTCAGGCACTGCATTTACCCGTTTAAACCCTAGCGCGGCAAAAAGATAAAAACAAGGAAGTAAAAAAACTGGAAGAAAAGAGGGGGAGCTTTCTGTTAAGATCTCTTGATTCTCTTCCGTTGTTCAAACTTTGAAAAAGCATTCCTTGGTTGGTTGAAGTGGCTCGGCACTTCTCCCTCTTGAGCAATGTCTCAAGTTGGAATCTTATTAAACGACGAAAACCAGCACTCAAAAACCTAACCTTTACCCGCTTTAGAAGGTGTTTGTTTGGTTACAAGGCCTATACCTATGAAACAAACTATAACTAAAAATATAGGCCCAACCTATCTTATAATTAAACTTATAATTAAATTCACATCATAGTGTATAAAAAAATAAATCATATTCAATTATAGGTCTTTAGAATTGGGCTTGGGATGATAGTTCAGGATCAAGATTCATAATCAAACCCTCTTAGGGCACTAAGGTTTTAGACCCGAAAAAAATTAAGATATCAAATGAAGAAATGATCGTTGCTTTACTCGCTAGTAAGGTCAGCTCGTTAGCTTGCTTGGGCTGAGCCAACATGAAGGGAGGGCTTTAGAGTTAAATATGTATAACTTGCTCGACGCATAAGTTTTTAAATGGTTCGGGTTCACATGGTTTGTAGCATGAATCTTGGCAAAATGTCTCATTTTTGGCTAAATGAGCTATTACAAGTGGAGTTGAATGGAACATAAAGCATTGTTTATGTTCAACTCGAATTGCTTAATGAACTTGCTTGTGTTCGATTCGTTTTGATCATGAACTGAACACGAGCAAGCTCCATGATGATTTACTGAGATGAATTAACTGGGTATTAAGAAAATAACCCCAAAAGGATAGTCCAGGTCAGAGTCGACCCCATTTACCACCCCTAGATGTGAGTGAATCTCTGGATCGTGCAACCCGAAAAAAAAAAAAAAAAAGCTTATTTGACCAAAGGCATGGCAGAAATTAATATTTCCCTGTTCTTTTAGTCTCCAAACTGACAAATTCATACTATTGTACATGAAAAAGAGTAGAAAGCATGAAGTGAGAGATCGTATTCTTGAAAGGCATAGACTATTTTGTCACGAACAGGTGAATTTCAGGTCGTGTTCGTGTTATTACCATGTCTACCTGAACATGGCGTTATCATCTTTCTCGCTACTTTATTTTCATCCAGAAAGAACTTGCTGAGTTATTTACCATGCAAGGTTTTCATAACAAGTGTTATACTGCGACTAATTTCATGTTTCCGATTGAGTTCATGTCGAAAAACAAGTAAAACATAACCTCTTGTCATTTTGAAAGGGTATGAACACGGACTTTTCGTGTCATGCTTGTGCCGAATTTTAAACTCTTTATCATGTTAATTTTCTAAACCCCGAAACTTTTTCGGACACATATAACATATAAATTTTTAGGTACTTATATACCTATTTCTGTATGCCCGAAAAATCTAAAGTTTCGCTTTAGGTTCAACTTGTGTTGAGCCACCCCTGCCACTCTCAAAGGAAAGAACGCACAAAAACTATTCTTTTGGGTGTTGGATTTCTTATACCATCCTTGTTATACTTCGACAAGAAAATCAATGATGTCGACGGACAAATATACATTTTCTAATGAAAACACCAGAAAAACACGAACTGTAAATGAAATGTGTTTCAGCTTGACTTTTGCATGGGTTCTTTATAAATGTTTAGAATGGTTGCCTGGAAAGTAATTCTCACAGTGGCAAATAAGTTGGAAAAGGAATCAAGTCCTGCGAAATCAAGCACATCTAAACATGGCCGGTTTCGGGTTCTCTTAAAAGTGGGAACCACTCTCCAACCCTACATAACTGGAAAAATATCAAAAATTTAAAAAAAATGCCGAACCGGTGGTCTGAATAGCTCGTTCTGCTTCAAGAACAGTTCTGGTTCTATGAAAGGTGGAATTAAAACTGAAACCCCCAGTGACTTCACAGTTTGGCTCCAGCTCCAGCTGGTTCTCGGGCCAGTGGGGTTCCAAACCGGCCATGTCTAAGCAGATCGACATGTTAATGGGCATGTGCGAGTAAGAACAGCAGCAGCAAAAGGATAAACAATCCAGAACCAAAACCAAGCCTTTTCCCATACAGAGGTCGAGTACATGCGATATCAATAGCAGCAAAAGGATATAACAATCAAAGTTTCTACAAAATCAAGCCTTCTTCCACACCAAGTGAAGTCGACTCCACTCTATGCAGAACCAAAGATGACAGCAATCATAGTTTCTCTGCAAAACCAGGCCTTCTTCCACACCAAGTGAGGTCGACTGCACGTACCGAACCAAAGATGGCATTAGCTGGATGACCAAGCAATATTTTTGACAGCGTGAGATTGAAAGCTTTACATGCATGACCTCCTCATTTATGATGGCCGGGAGACTTTATAGAGGGAAAATACATACATGACAAGTGCAGTGGTCCTTTGCTAACTAACAGGCTGAATCAAGTGGATCAAAACAAATAAATAATTTGGAGATATCCAAGTTGGCTAAAGTGGGAGGCAGAATCTGCCATCACATTAAATATTTGGTGGCCCAAACAAATGGTAAACCCCTTTTTGTTAAATATATATTCAAATCTCTCTCTCTCTGTGCATGTGCGTGTATGTGTTTATAAGTATATTCAAAGTTGACCAGTATGGGTAGATGTCATGAATGATTGCATGCAACTGCAAAGACAAAAGGGAAGATTAAATTAAAGGGCCTACTCTCTTACATTATGTAGTCTTAGTTTGCCTGATAATTTGTACAAATTTTTCTCAATTTTCTAATACAGATCAATCTTTTAATGGCAATGGTTGATTTGGATTGTTCTCTGCAACTTGGGAACATGAAGTTGGAATACTAGCTAAGCTTCATCTTTAGAATTTCGCTAGCTTATCAAATCTCTACACTATAGGTACGATGTGTCCGGGATCGAGTGAAAAAACACAAGCAATGGGAGGCCTTCATCAAGAGTAGGAACAAATCAAGGGTGCCGGTCCAATGTCCAAGCATTAAAGCACGTCCGGATAGAATATTTAAAGTGTCACCTTTGGATTGATTTTTGCTTTCAAACTTCTCCTAATATTCATATCATTAACTTATATCACACATATATAACTTAGAATGTAACCACTCAGTCTAGAAAGTAGACACAGCAGGTTCCAACCAGAACCGAACTGGATAGAAACCGACTAAACTCAGAACAAAAGTCGGAAACCACATGGTTCAGTTTCAATTTCACCTCTTATAAAATCAGAACTAAAACCAAACCAGAATTAACAGTCCCAAACTACCAATTTCAGTATTTTTCTAAAAAGAAATATTATAATTTTTATTTTTTAAATAAAAGTACTGATTCCATATGATTCTGGTCTCAAATGGAAACCGCCTCGAAACTGATGGTTCCAGGTTCTGGATTAACCGGAACTGGACATGTCTACTAGAAAGGATCAAAATACGGGCTTTCGAAGACTTGCCCACATCAGATTCTCGTGTTAAATCTCAAGAAGCAAAATTGTTTCGGGGCAGCACGGGGAGAGTTAGCTTATCTTGCAGGGCTCTTTGACTCCCATTGTCGATGTGGTGAGTTAGATTCTGGCTGCCCGCATGTGCGTCTCTGTTAGGCTTAGGCCTCCGCTGTAAAAGAAAAAAAAAGTTCACAAGCATCCTAAGGGTGGATCTTAGGGCGTGGTGGTGGTCACAAGGGTCCCCAAATCCATTCACCAGCCTGCAAACACAAAAAAGATGGCAGAGTGAAATGGAGTCAATCTGGTATGGGCTTTTAAAAGCATACAACTCTCAACCCTTTTCCATAAAAAGAAAAAGTTGCATGCTTCTAAACAAGAATCAAGTGTCATGTTCTCGTAATTGTTATATACCTCTGTTAGTTAGAATTCATTAAATAAATCACATATTTACCTACGAATTATGACATTAGATTGCAATGTTTTGATGTCTCTGTCTAATGTTTGATCATCATGTGTTTGTCACCATGGCTCATACGTGCATTATCTTTTCACCTGATTTAAGCAGTTGAGCTTGCAATAAAGCATAGAAACCTTGACATTTCATCTAAGAACTCATTTTCCAGTCTAACATTGTTGTCCAACCTCTTGCACAACAAGCAATAGCTCACCAGGCTAGAGGTTCGACTCACAAGTTGAAGGTCACAAGTTCCATAACCAGGGCACCCCCCTTTCTTGATAAATGATTAGGAAGAAGAAATAAGCACAAAAACAGGTACTTTATGAAACTTGGACTCGTGCTAGAGCCTATGATTGGACCCTTTATCGGGGGATTATCTTGCATAAACTAAATTAACAAAACTCGGACATCTTTGGCACTAATTGCATGAAGAAGAGGTAAAATTTTGTAAGGAAGAAATAGCAGACTACAGGGTGATCGAAATCACCTTGCAGATAAATAGATGACAGGCATGTTCCAAACAACTGCAAAGAATGTAAATTAACATTAAATATGATACATGAACAGATCAAAAAAGGCTCTGAATCCTCGTATCTGTCATTATGAAAACTAAAGGCTTGTTTTTCAGGTGATCGAAAAATAAAGCCGTTTACTTACACCAAACTCGTCAAATGATGCCCAGTCATTATGAACATCTGACCGCATGGCTCTCCCCATCAGCTAGTATGAATGATCAAGCCATTGATGTGTTGCTGAGGCCCCGAAAATAGATAAATTACGATCCCCACATGCTCTGCTTCTGCTCAGCTTTGTTCGTTGATACAGTTCACCACTGACATGCTCCAAATAGACATTTTTAAAATTTTTGTAGTGTAATTCATGCTAAATTGACAAATGCTCTTCCATATCCTTATTATTGATAGCAATTTGTACATTAAACTTCAATTTGTCCTTGTTTGTGATGGCAGTTTCGAACCAACTACGTGACCATCTATGAAGATGGGAGTTGTTTGGAAGCTGATAGCTAGAATTACCAAATTCACCGTGCAAGTCCCATGCTACCAAACAGGTTAACATGGATTTGCTAAATTCATCGCAACAATTTTTATGACAATCCAACAAGCAAGCGGGAAACACCATATCGACATTATTTCTGGATTTCATAGCACCCTCCTTACCTACCTTTGGCTACCATCCCCCAAACACAGCCTAAATGAAGTACATGTGGTAGGTGAATTGGCTTATTACCAGCTAACGACTTTTCTGTTGATAATGCCCACAATAAGCACTTGTGTCATGAAAGATTTACATTTAACAAGTTGAACTGTTTTTCTCAAGTGTACTGAAACATAGAGAAGAAAGGAACATCACTTGAGACCATTTTGGGTACAGATTCAAGTTTCGTTGGTACTGGTAATTGGTCAGTTTAGAATTTTAAATCAGCTACAGGATTAGTCTGATACGTGTTTGCGTTTTTCAGTGACGCAAAAGCATATGAGAAGTGAGAGGAAATCGTAGGAAGTTCTTTGACAGGAGGCTGAAAATTAAACTGAAGACAAAGTAAGATGGATTAGCAAGATTCGTCAAGACCACCATAAATGCAATATTGAGAGAAAAAAGAAAATCTTGATCTCATGAAACCGTTTGCTAATAAGTGCAAAGATTTCTGGAGCATGAAATCTTGGTTTTATCTGGTTCTCAATAGGATCTGGATCGCAAAATCCTCCTAATCCAGTTCCTCTCTTCAGCAGGCAGCAGCAGGTTGAATGTGGATATAGATCCTAGCTACAGATAATGTAAGACTAGAAGTAAATCTGAAAGATGCAAGAGACGTGATATTCAAAAATGTTTTTGTCCCGCATCAAAAGGTTTCACGGATCTGCATCATGAAACATGAGAGTGCACATGTAGACCTAATTTACAAGCCTCATTTGTCTTTGGACAGTATAGGTGTTCAACTAACGTCCTATAAAACTACATTGATGTTTCAATAATAACACGGTACACATATTCCCTCTTAGTGAGAAGAAACTAATAAAATGCCTCGATGCAGAAGCATTCCCTTACCAGTTATTCAGTAAAATGCTAGAGAACAGATCAAGATCCCAAAAGCAGTCTCCAGAATATTCTGGCTAAAAAGCCCATGTATTGCAGAAGAGCCTGTAGAAAACCAAGAACCCGAAACAAGCTATTTATGTTGCATGTAAGATTACTGGTCTTCTAACCACCAGAAGCTGTTAGTTCCACACAAAGATTCTCATGCTTCATAAGATGCTTAGAGAAATCTTTAGCTATATTCACATAAAACACACAAGAATGGCCACGTCATGTGCTAAAGCCATTGGATATGAACCAGGTTGAATACTTGGAAATGCTTTATCCTTAAGATAATTTTGTTCCCACCTTCACTTTCTCCAGCATCTCTCTATAACTCTATCCAACTCTGCCATCAGGAACTAAAGTTGGGTATTGGTTCAAATGATCAACAGCCATCACATCCTGCAGAATCAGGAAAGTCTGAATACCAATCATGCAATAATAAGTACAACGATGAAGTTGAAGATCAACATTTAGAAGTAAACATGAAAAAAAATGAAGAATACAACCTTTAACACTAACTCCATCCATGTAAGGGATCACCATTGCATGGCCAGTCTCAAGCCCGGATAAAGGAGGAAGGTTGCATTAGGCTTCCGACAGAGAGCGTAAAACTTTGTCGGACTTATATACCATGTATTCTACAAATTATGATAGGGCTCTGTGGAAACAAAGAATCCATGTAGCCGACCCCATCTAGTATGGGAAAAGGCTTAGTTGTTGTCGTTGTACAACCTTTAACACTATTATGCAATAATAGAAAAGAAGTGCAGTATCACAGGCAAAGCGTTTACCTTTTCAGTTCATGGTTAAGTATGCTAACCTTGTTTTGATGTGGCCTATTTCTTTGTTGACAGCCTCCTTCCTCTTTGTAGGTGGGTGACCGATCCTTCTAAGAGGTTTCGGGAATTTGGCAAACGTGACAATAGCTGCAAGAAGCTGACCTGAACCTCTTCATACTATGCACATGCTCCTATGAATACATTGATAGACAATAAGCATGTTAAGGTCTACAATGATCATTAACCATGGAAAAATTCATCTATGGGCATCTGCAGGGAAGGTTATTTATATAATCAAACTTCGAAGTTAATGTCGCATCTTCAATTTTATCAGCTGTGAGTTGGTTAAAAGCATTTTGCAAGAGCGCCATGCTTTTAATGAATTTTGCTTGAGATATTGCAGCTTACTCAGCAAATCTAAGACAAAATTCCGAGGCAGCATCATGCCTATGGAATGGATCAGGATAGATAACACTTCCAACCGGTTGTTCTGTTTTTGACGTACCATAAGTACGGGAGGATCAACCTATGTGCGACGTATTTGTTCCGATACATCATACGTGTAAGAAGGATCATTATTGTCAATGAGGGTGCTGTCACAATAAATAATTCCTAGTAATTCCTCTTGGCATCTTTTGAATATTCCAATCGTGTACACATTGCCAAGTTGCTCCTCCATACCAGTGCATGTTTTTTATATTTGCTTTTCACGTAAACAACCTAAATCTGCTTGAATTTCCTTCTAATGTTTGCTATGTAAAGCCATCTCATATTGCTGAATAAATTGTTTTAGGGTTGTCTTATAGCACACGTAACCATCAAAAAAGAGACTCAAGAGTTCATTAGGTTGAGTTGTGGACATCCCTGCCCAAAATTTTTGTTTCACGTACCTACAGCAAAAAACGTCAGCAAGCTAAATAAATCATCAAGCAATGTAGGTTATGTTTTGATGACAACAAAATGAAAAGTGCAACATACAATATTTGCAGCTTGAGGAACAAAATGCAACTTACAGGATAAGTAATGCAGTGCAACTATAAGATTAGTCATGTTAATTTTAAAGGGAACAATAAGCAACAAACTACATAGATAAGTACGTTCACATACGCTGGAATCCACATTTTTCTCAAATTGTACATTTCATACAACCAAGGATGGTCTTGCAGATTTCCTTCTTGGATCATTTGCTCCCAATCTCTCTCAAAGTCCTCATTGTCATGGACTCATAGATAACATTCCTGAACTTCTCATGGGCTTCCTTTTTCGAGCATAAACTAGGACATTTCTCCATTATGTGCCAAAGACAATTCATGTCTAGTGGTTGGGAAAACCTTTGATATTGCATTCATTACAGCTGTGGAGTGATCTGCAATTATTCCTTCCGGAGGATGCCCACCCATGCACCTGAGCCATGTCTCAAACAACCAAGTATAATTTTCCATAGTCTCTTCTGAAAGTAATGCACAACCCATTAACACCGACTCTCCATGATGATTCACACCAACAAATGATGTGAAAGGCATACAATATTTATTAGCAAGATAAGTCGTGTCAAAAGTTATAACATTACTGAAGAATTTGTACACTTCTCTAGATCTTGGATCAGCCCAAAACACATTCTTTAAGCAACCATTGTCATCCAAATCTAACAGATAAAAGAAATTAGAGTTTTTAAATTGCATCTCCAAAAACTATTTCTACATTTCTTGAGCATCCCCTTCACCTAATATAAAGCTTTGGGCCTTCTTTATAGCAGTCTTCACATCTCTCCTCGGAGAACCAATATTTTCAGATCCTTCAGCTTCAACAACAAACGAATTAGAACTTTTAGCAGCACCCGTCCCTGTCTTATCAATGTTAGTCACCTGCTTCACCTTGTTTAGCTGTACTTTGTGATAATTCCGAAGAAAGTGGAGTTGATCTGGCTTTAGCAACTCATGATTGTGTTCTTTGATAAAGGTAACAACTTGGTATTTCCCAGTACTTTGCCTGCATGCGAGTCTGATGCTTGGCAGTTGGTTTTCGCTGACACTTTGCTGAAGTATCCTTCATGAAAGGACTTATATGGTGCCTTTCCTGATTTGCAACAAGCAATGGTACCTCTCGTGATTGGGGCAGATGGACCAAGTATCTCTTTGTCAGCATAGTTAACCTGTCTTTTTTATACCGAATCCTACTGTCTTTGCATAGTTGAGATAAAAATCATAAGCCTCATCAAAAGAATCAAATAACATGTGCTTTCATGGTTCTTGTAAATATTTCGTTTCTGGTACACCAACCTCCTCGGTGCCAGCTGAAGCTGCTGAACCATTGATCGTATTGTCTTCGACATGAGGAGTAATCTCGAGACTTGGTGCATCACCAATCACATCTTCTGTGTTCATGTTACCTGAAAGAATCAAAACATTTTGAGAAAGCTAACATTGTGTTTTTTTCCTAGTCAAAACCAGAACCAAAATCAAGTCTTTCCCATGCTAGGTGGGGTCAGCTACATGGATTCTAAGTGAAAGTTGCACTTGATCTCAATCTCGTAGAATCCAAGTTAGAAGGGTCCCGCCGAATTTCTACGGCTTTCAGAGGGATTGAATCAAACGATAGATACCTCCTTCTGACGTATTAACAGGTTTCTTTAATGATCCAAACTGAAACAAAGAGCTTAAGCCACAAAACGCTAAGATATTGATAATGACACAAGCTGAAAGATATCAAAATGCACAATTCTAGCATACGTAGTAGGCGTGCCGATCTGTTGAGCACCCATACCAGAAGAAACCAAAACGTAGATAGACCACCATAGAGAAGAAAAATGATAACCCTAAAACATCTTTCGTTTCCGACAAGGAAACACTAATGTATCACGCCTACACTGATTGCAAGAAGAGTATAGTGCTTACCGAAAAATGGCGTTCCCTCTGGACTACGCACTTGCAGAGAGCAGGAGGTTGTCAACGAACACGAGAGAGAGAGGATGCACACCGGAGTTTCTCCGGAGAGTCGCCGTCTCCGGCCGCCACCGGAAGAGGAGCAGCTGGTGGGGATGGGAGAAGGCCGAGGGAGGGGGGAAGAGTTCGATCGAAGAAGGCAAACGGGCGGGGGTAAAAGACAGGAAAACGGGCACAAAGGATAGAGGGGAAAGGGAAAAGACTTACGCCCGTTTTGTTTAGGCATACGTGCCACAGAGTAACCTGCTTACGAAGCGAGAGAAGGGCGAACAAAGGTGCCCATTGAGAGTGCCTACCCTGGTGGCCGAAGCATCTTACTTCCACCCAAACCCCACCTCCTAAAAGACAGATTGGGGCACGCAGAGTGTTAGCTAAACAGTTCTAGCGCCCTTGCTGCTGGTGGGGAGTTCTCAGAAGGTGCATGTGGGTTTCAGAAGGTGCATGACTGGGTTTGTGTTTGGCTTCGGCCTCCTCTTGTAACAAAAAATATATATAGAAAAGACATATTGAGAAGGGCAAAAGGAGTGCCTATTCTCAGCACCTGTCCTGGTGCACGGATCTCACTTGGCATGTCGTATTCTTTAATACGTTTCTCTGTGCTTCTTTGAAGGCCTGTTTATTTTTCTTTTGTCAATAAAATTTGCCCTGTTGTTCTTTACCTAGAAAACGAATTGAGAAAGGGGACTAAAATGAGGCGCTAGCAAGAAACAGAGGTGTTCGTATTACAATTATCATCGTCTCGTATGACGTAAATGAATATGCCCGTTCTGGTGCATCCATCAGCTTAAACTTCAAGGTTAAGATCCTCATTCAAGTAGACAAGTTACGAACAAGCCCTTGATGAAACCTGGGTTGTGTGTTGAGGCACTGGTAGATAAAGCTAAGGATGAGCGTTGTCATCTAATCAACATATGAGCAAGCTCACGCTCAGACAAGTTGCAAACAAAGCATGTACTGGCAAAGAAATGCAGGATTTAACAAGCCATATGAAATAATTTGTTCTAGACTCATGAGCATTAGCCAAAACACTAGAAAGATCACTTCCACAGCATTGCCAAATTTAATTGACGGCCTGTTTAATAGTTAAAATGTTGCAGGCGATTTAGCAATTGTAGCTCTCGTGTACAAAATAACAGGCACGCTCATTTTCAAAACTAAGAGTCAAGATAGATCAAGTATCCATTAAAAGCTGATGATCTCCTTCAAAGACAGGATGCTCTAAGGATGTTGCAGCATCCAACTATGTTCGTAGCATCCGCACAATCAAATGGAATGTCAATGTTAAAATATAACATGATTCAGCGCCTCCGACTCATCATAGTTAAAACTGAGTCATGGAGGCATTTCACTCTAATAAGCTAGTCGGTTAGAAGATTTATGAACATATTATACATCAAATGAGTTTGTGTCACCTGTTGGAGAAACAACTAAAAAGGGGGTCAGCGGAGTTATTTACGGAGGTGTTATTACTTCAATATATCGATCACTTCCAGCTTTTGCTTTCTTCAGGTTTGATTATCTGAACCGGGGCTGCGGGAATTCTCACCCACCATTCCCTGAGCCTTCTGCTAATCTTTTCACTGCTGTCCTTTCTCAATGGCATCTTTCTCGTGAATACCTCAAGAAACATCAACATCATTAGGACATTCAAAGGCACAAATGCAAACACAAAGGCCATGAAAGTCAGGAACAGAGCAGCTGCGTTTGTTGCCTGCAGATGTCAGAAGAATACATTATAGATATGATGCTGGTCGGAAGCGTCTAAAGCTCAAAATGCTGCACTTGTATCTCAGTTGATTTTAATACTTAGAATGCATTTCATATGAAGAGCACAAAATGCAATAAAACAGCTGCGTTTGTTGCCTGCAGATGTCAGAAGAATACATTATAGATATGATGCTGGTCGGAAGCGTCTAAAGCTCAAAATGCTGCACTTGTATCTCAGTTGATTTTAATACTTAGAATGCATTGCATATGAAGAGCACAAAATGCAATAAAACAAAGGAAACAAGCACCTGTGGAAGTGCAGCGAGCAAGAGAGATCGAAGTTTGAGGAACATAACATTTGCTGCCTGAATAAGTGTTTCCAATTGAGATGCAACTTCTTGCAAAGTTAGAAGCTGCTCCACAGCATTACGAGGTGGTGGCTGCATGACCTTGAAAACCTCCATGGGCTTTCCCTTCGCATGGTGCTTATGCCAGAGCATGAGAATTGCAAACAATAGCAAAGAAGAAGGCAGCACGTATCTGATACAATCGCTGTAAATAATCCAGTTAGATTTACCTTTTAGTCTAGTTCTTATGTATTAAATGGTCAGCTTTGTTAGTTATCCAGGCAGAAGCTCTGAAACTACTTAGATAAAGATACAATTTGATCGATCATCAACCTTTTTGTTTATTTCTTAGGTAAAAACTTGGGTTGCTACGATCAGTGTTCAACTTTCTATACAGACAGTAGATACAATACAACTCCATTCTATCATTCCTATACATATTGCATTAGAGGACAAAGAACAGTCAAAGCATGGCCAAGAACAAAATCTTCCAGGGAGATATTTCCATAATGCATGTAAATGAACAGGCTCCATGGTTAATTTTCCATGACTGAGCTTCTCTGGACTTTCATTGTCTCTTTGAGCGTTCTCTCATGCCTGACCCCAATATGTAATAACCATAACGATTCAAGTTACACAGGTCTAATTAATCAGCTTGTTTAGAACTTTAGAATCACTTTTAGAACCTCAATAATGATTTTCTCAACTAGAGTTGATGGGCTTTATCAAGTCTTCCTAGATATGCAATTTATAAAGAATATATTAAGCTTAGCATATCGGTAACTGTTGAGAGCTGACTTAAAGCCATAGGTGATTGGACTTGCTAGCTGCTGAAGGAGGCAAATTCATGACAAGTATTTGAGAACAGCCACCACTCACATCACACCTCTTTCAGGTTTCTTAGTTTTTGAGAAAAGAAATGCTGATTGGAAAACCTAATGAGATATCAAGAACGTTAAGTGCACATAAATTAACTACTAGTAGAAGCATCTACAGGGTACCTACTACCTACTCAATCATGTTACACGATCTAGTCACCTGAAAATTGCATAACAGACTAAGATCAAGAAAACCACTGATTTGATTGGGTTATCCCATGAGGCCAACAATTGAAACTGGCCAACGAGTTCCACCAGTGGCGAAAGTAATTCCTGTCAATCAAACAAATTGAAAGATTGCACGTTAAAATGTATGAATTTCAGGACAAGGCTTTTAAAAGATTAGGTAAAAAATAAAGGTGGAGACAACCAAAGCATGCTTTATGTACTTTTCAGATTGTCATAAACAAAGCAGCAGGAAATGGTAACGGATAAGCACTATGTAGGCTTCTGAGGGGAAAAAATTGATAGGTTGCAGACAATCTATATTGTGAACTTATACTGTGAAATGCATTCCATGTATTTATAAGACACTAATGTATGAGACCACTACCTTCCAATATCTGGTAAGGATCAAAATCTTAAAAATGAACAAAAAACAAGCCATCAGCAAAAAATTAGGTGACAAAAGAATCCCATTTCCACATAAAAGCATCAAGAAGGATAAAAAGCGAGTCACCAAAATACTACTTAATAGTCCAGATTTACAGCTATACACACTAACAGCTGTACACAGAAATAATGAATAACAAACCATGACTGTAGTCATGAACACAAAACTTCGATTAGTACTTTACAGAAGGATCACACATGTGAACCAGGCCTAAGTTGAGACAGCTGCCTCAAGCTCAAAAATGAACAGCATGGTATGAATTGGTATCTGATCTACACACATACCATATATCACATTTTCTGCAATCAGAGGATTTTTTAAGGAACTGTAAACGGAATACATTGGTCCATTCATGTGAGGCTAAGCAACATGGGCATGTGAAGGGCTTAATAATGAAAACTTCACAAATCAGGGTGGAGGGCTGCAGCTGTTTCATAAAATTCAAAGAAATATCTGTTTGCATCCGTCTTCAGTGGAAACGAAATAGGTCAACAGTAAATAAAGCACAAAAAGGTAGTACAGGGTAACTAGACAATAGCCTAACCAGATCGGCAGCACCTATGTCGTACGATTTGTCTGTGTCCAACACGATTTTTGCAGTAAAAGCACATCAAATTTTACAATTTTAAATCAATTACTATAATTTCACAGAGTACGTTAGAAACTTATAAGTTTCTTTCACCGGCCAGCAGCAACTTGTCAATTTCTCATCTCTTTAATTTGTTAAAAATGGTAAAGGGCAAAATGGCAACCATTTGAACCAACCCATTTTGTAGCCAATATTCCCCTCAAATCTTGATCCGGGAACTCCCAGGCCTAGAGAAAAAAGAAAATCTACCAATCTGACACATATGCCACAAATACATAGAACTTAATGCCAGGAAGTCATGATTCATGAGGATTTGAATTCCACATAGTATCACGTTCAGCAGCTCAATGATCATTTGTCAAAAATGTGAAATAAGAGCATCTACAACTAGAATTTTATCCAAATGCTCTTCGATGCACAGAAGTATGTTCTAAACTATTTTTGATGCTCAGCAGCGACAGCCCAATTATGATAAGTCTTAAATTTGGAAATGGAACTAACAAAAGAAACCAACTTTTGTTGTAAGCTTACCTTCATGACTGCCAAGTTAGCATCAATTCCTTCCACTTTCACTTGAGCAATAGTTGCTCGTGCTGCCTCAGCTTTACCTGAGTCTTGCCTTGACTGCTTGACAGCCAAACATATCGGATTCATGTAACCCACATAAACATCCGTATTAAAGAATCCAGCACCTTTGACTGCTTCAGCTTCCTTCATGATCCTAAAGCCGAAATTGTGAAGTGTCAACAACGAAACTGGGTGAAGAACAGTGTCCATTTTGGAGTAATTTATTGATGAACCACAACTTTCAATATTCAATAGTGCCAGACGACTTGAAAAAGCCTCCAAGATATTGTCCCCTCTAGGAAGTTTTTCGGCTAAATTAAAGGGAAGAATGGACATAACATGAGATGGGACATTATGAAAAGCATCCCTTAACGCACGGCAGCGGAAGATGGCCAAGATGGCCTTGGACAGTGCTTCACCCTCCCTTATATCTTTGAGACAGAATTTCCTAATGAATCCGTTAGCATGCAAGATCTCTCGGATAATTTCCAACCAGTAGTCCCGACGTAGATGACCTTTAAATTCAGGAAACTCCATAGAAACAGGCGCTGTTCTGTAAAATAATCCAGTTAGATTTACCTTCTTACATTTCATAGCCTGCATGCCTAGGCCGCTCAACTCAACCAAAGAAAAGACAGATTTAATTATGCAAGGAAAACTTATTGATGATGAGAATGCGCACAAGGACATTGAATTGTACGAAACAGCCTTATTAAATAACTTAGCTCCCAATGGCCCAGTCAGTTCTCGCTTCACAATCTGTTTCAGATCTGAAGATAGATCATATACAATGGCTTTGCCATATGAGCCTACTCTCATAGCCTCAAAGTAAAGAGCTCGGCTAGTCAAAGTCAACCGCCCTGCATAACACATTATCACCACTTACCAGATCTTACAATAGAAACATGCAATTAATAAGGGTAGTAAAAGTGTGACCATCAAATCATCAAGAATAGTAATCTTAAAGATTCTTTTACAAATTTTGAGCTTTAATTTTCCGAGGAAAATGAGCACAAAGATAAAGGTTTAACATTAAAAACACCACAAAGTAGCAAGAGATGAAGCACTACCTGGCCATGCAGATATCCCAACATGCTGAAGAACAGGTTGAGTGGGAACAGTGCCGCCAACTTCTACAATAATTTCTCCCTCAGCAAGTTGAAGGTTTGAGACTAATGGAGGACCAATAAAGCTCTTACTTGTTTTAATCACCCTATATTACACAGAAAAGAAAACAAATCCGTAAGACCAACACATGCACATTACAGGGCACTAAAAATATCTTCTTGTGCATCAACTATCATTGTAAGAATTTGAGGGACTTATGACCATGTTATGTTAGCGGAACAAAAACAAAATCTTCTATTGATTGAAGTTTATAACAAATGGAAGAATATGAGGGAGAACATATAACCGTTCTATGAACATGTAAGAGACTTCAACAGATTTTACAAATGCTAGAGAAGTGTGGGATTATCTTAAAAGAAGCCATATACAAAGTGATGTTCACAGAATGACTCTCAGAGATAAACTTATGACCTTAAGACAAGGAGATAAGAACATTAGTGAATTTTACACAGAGTTTTCTAACGTTTAGAATCAACTTCGTGGATATGAGAAAAAGTACATATATTGTCTTAACATAAGGCAATGCGAACAAAATGAGGATTTTGTCTATTAGTTTCTTATAAGTTTGAAAGAATAATTTGAAGGAGTGAGAGATGGTCTCATTCATAGAAAACAATTTCTTTTAAAGAAAGAAGTTCTGGCCAATTTACAAATGGCAGAAACCAAGCTAGAGAAGCAAAAAATCAACGAGATTCTATACTAGTTGCATCTAAACCAGGATAAAACGTCAGACCCTATCGACCCCACATTTTAAGACAGACGGACAACCTACTATAAAGAATGAGGTAATTTGCTTTTATTATAAGGAATCAGGTCATGTGTTTAAATTTTGTCCAAAATTAAAGAACAAAGCTATTGCGGTCGAGAGAAAAAAAGAAACTCTTGCTCTCTATGAACTCCAAAATAAAATAAAGCAACTTAAAGAATAGATGAAAGGAAGTGCATTGATTGGATCATTTTATTAGACCAGCTCTAACAGAACCATAGTTATGAAATCTTGCTTACTCGATTCTGAAGCTTATCTGACAAAATCAGAGATCTTCACAACAACAACAACTAAGCCTTTTCTTATACTAGACGGGGTCGGCTACATGGATTCTTTGCCTCCACAGAGCCCTATCATGTGTCATGTTAGCAGTTAAATCAAAGATCTTCAAAATAAAAATAAAAAATAGTTTCAAAAATAATTTGGTTCCAAAATTAAATTTAAACCTTTTTTCAATTTCACAAATATCTGACAATGGTTATGTAGTCAGCTTCTCATCAAACGATTGCATTATATAGGATCGCCTAATGAAGAAGGTGATTAGATACGACTGTAGAGAAGGAGGACTATATATAATGGACTATTTGCATGATCAAAATCTTGGACAATGTAATGTTTTATCTAAAGATGTTTTTTTATGGCATAAAAGATGACCATTTGAAGGTTCAAAAATTATATGAATGTCATTGTATTGGAATTAAAAATGTAAAAGACTTTTTTTGCAAGGATTGTGCATTCGGACAAATGAAATGTCCTCTATTTTCTGAAAGAATGTATATCTCAAGCAAACCTTTTGAAATCATTTATTCTTATGTTTGGGGACCCGCCCCAATATTGTCAAAAGGGGGTATCCTATTATGTTATTTTCGTTGATGTATCTTCTGGCAGCTAAGTTTGAAGTGTTTAAAAATTTTATGATTTTTCATAATTTGATTAAAAGAGCTAGAGGACGACCACAAAAGTGTTGGAAAGAAACAATAAAGAATGATCTAGCTTATTGTGAGTTAATTTGATGCTTTAGTGATTGTGGATAGTTTTCTAGGTTTATATGGGCTTTATTTCTTACTTAGGCAAAATGATGCATTTCTAGCTTTTAAAAGACTTGCCAAAGTTATTCAAAATGAAAAAGGTTTTCAAATCTCTTCATAAGAAGTGATCACGGTGGCGAATTGAAAATAATGTTTTGAAAATTCCATGATGAACATGGCATTAATCATAATTTCTTTTGCCCACAGAACTCATGACAAATGGGTTGGCAAGAAAGGAAAATGCGTTCCTTAGAAGAAATGGCGAAACTATGTAGTAAGTACACTCTTCCTAAATACTTTTAGGCGGATACTATAAGTGGAAGCTTGTTATCCATATTAGGCAAGGTCTTATAAGGCCTATTTTAAAGAAAATCTCTGAGTTGTATAAGGAAAAAAAAAGCCAAATATCTACGCACTTCGTGAATTTTTGGATGTAAATGTTTTGTTTTAAATAATGGAAAAAGATAATTTAAGCGTTGATGTTTGATGCTAAGTCGATGAAGGTATGTTCTTGGTTATTCAAATCATAGTAAAGCTTTTCAACGTATATAATAAAAAAGAACTATGACTATTGAAGAATCTATACATGTTGCATTTGATGAAAGCTGACTGAATGGATCGAAAGGATCTTGTTGATGATGTTGCAGGAAATCTTGGCGGAAACACATTTGGATAATAAAGAAAAAGAAATCAGAAGCGAAGAGGATAAACAAAGACAAGAAGATTCGCAGAAAGCTTTGGAACTTCCCAAAGAATGGCGAACTTCAAAAATATCATTCTCCTTGATCAAATTATTGGTGATGTATCTAAAGGTGTAAGTACTCGTAACTCACTTAGAAATGCCTTAATCACCTTAGCTTTTTGTTTCTCAAATTGAACCTAAGGATTTAATTGAAGCTTTTGATGATGAACATTGGATCTTAGCTATGCATGAAATTAAATCGAGTTTGAAAGAAATCAAGTTTGGGAATTAGTTGCTAGACCTAATAATCACCCCATAATTGGAACTAAATGGGTTTTTAGAAACAAACTTGATGAAAATGGGTTAATACAAATGGATGTCAAAAGTGCTTTTCTAAATGGTTTTATTCAAGAGGAGGTATACGTTGAACAACCTCCGGGTTTTTGAAAATCATGAACTACCCAACCATGTTTTTAAACTTAAAAAGGCTTTATATGGTTTAAAAGCAAGCTCCTAGAGCTTGGTATGAAAGGTTGAAGTAAGTCTTTCTTTTGGAAAATGGTTTTTCAAGAGGAAAAGTCGATACTACTCTTTTTATTAAAAATAAAAAGCATGATATTCTTCTTGTGCAAGTATATGTTGATGATATTATGAATTTCTTCCTTGACTTCAAATCAAACAAACAAATGAAGGGACTTTCATAAGTCAAACAAAATACTACAAGGAATTGCTCAAGAGATTCAAATGGAAAATGCTAAACACATGGCCACTCCGATGGGCACACGTCTTGCTACTTGGACAAAGATGAAGGAGGTAAATCAATAGAAATAACTAAAAATATAGAGTATGATTGGTTCTCTCCTTTATTTACCTAAGTTGCTAGTAGGCCGGATATAATGTTTAGTGTATGCATGTGTGCTAGATATCAAAACCCTAAGAAATCATTTAAGTGTTGTAAACGAATAATGAAATACCTAGTAGGCACTTCACAAATGGGCTTATGGTACCCTAAGGGTGCCTCTTGTAGCCTAATAGGCTATTCGACCGATTTTGCTGGGTGCAAATTAGAGCGAGAAAAAGTACTAGTGGGACATGCCACTTGCTTGGTAGTTCTCTAGTTTCTTGGCATAGTAAGAAACAAAATAAGTGTGACTTTGTCTACCACCGCTGAGGCTGAATATGTGCTAGCTGGAGTTGCCGCGCTCAAGATCCTTTGGATGAAGCAACAACTCTTAGACTACTTGATCAGCTTGATCACATCCGATAAGATGTGATAACACTAGTGCAATAAATATCTCTAAGAATCCCATACCTGCATTCTAGAACAAAGCATATAGAGATAAGACATCACTTTATCGAGATCATGTACAAAAAGGGGGATTGCATGCTTGAATTTGTTGAAACATCTAAGCAACTTGCAGATATATTCACTGCTTCCTATAGTATTTTACCTACTCTTGTCTATAAATACCTCCTCTTCCCTCTTGTAACATCAAGTCATGGGGTTTTGCTTTGATTATAAAGTATTTGTTATTCAAAGTGTTTGTGTTATGCAATTTGGTGCTTAAGGCACAATTAGACTGATTCTTGATGAAGTGCTTGAGGCATTTCGTGTGGCTATTGAGATTGGGTGAGGCCGATCTTCATTACAATCATGTGAGAGTGTGGGACACTCTATTGATAAGGCATCACAGTGGTGCATTTCATAGGGAAGTAGGCATTAAGTGAGATGTATTTTCTCTTAGAGTTATTAGTGATGTAATATCTCGATTTAAGCATCACATATTGGGAACTAGAAAAGATTATGATCCCTGCATTAACAGTGTTAAGAAAGTGCCTAAAGTTGTTAAATGGTATTATTAACAATTTATAAATCATATTGCTAAGAGAAGGCTAGAGAGAGAAGAGGCAGGGATATGGGAGGAGAACGACGATGAAAATGTTTAAATTATTATCCTTAATTATGAGTTAGTTAATGTTATTTGTATGTTATTCATGCTTTGAATAATTATATTACTGACATAGTTCGTTACATTGTTAACTTATTGATAAATCATGATATGCTATTGTTTTGATGCAATGTCAACATTTGTCTAACTTATTTTAATTTTTAACATTTATTTGAGATTCTTCTTGACTTTTTCAGTATTTTACCTGATATATTTATTTCTTAAAGTTTTTTAGAATAGATATATGTTACCTCCAATACATTACTATGTGTATCGGGCAGTCATATCATGGGCAATTCGGATATCCAATATGATATGGTACATAACAATATGTAGTTTTCCTCTTCTTCGTTTTCATATTCACCATCTACTTTCTCATACCTTACTAATAGAGCTTCCTTTAGTAACCTTTCTATATGTCTAAACCATCTTAATCGATTTTCTCCTAACATCTATTGGTGACCACGGACATCTTTTGCACTCCCCAACACTCATCATCATATAACATAGCAGGTCTAATTCTTCCTCTATAGTATTTACCTCTTAACTTTAGTTGTATCTTCTTATCACATAGAATACCTAGTGTACCTCTCCATTTTAATAAACTTGTAGACATCTCTATCAATTTTTACTATCACTTTCAAAAACTAACCCAAGATAATTAGAGCTTCCTTGTGAGGGATCCAATGTGTATCAATCTTATTTTTCATACTATGCAAATGATAGAACTTGCACTCCATATATCCTTTTTTTGTTCTACTAAGTCAGAAGCTTATATTTTCTAATGTTTATCTCCATAGTTTCAATTTCTTGGACTTATCCATTAATATAATATCATTCATGAATAGAGTACACTAAGGTATTTCATCTTGAACATGTTTTTTTAACTCATTAATAACCAAATAAATAAATAAGAACTTAAAGCTGGTCTTTAATGTAATTTAATATTAACTTCAGAGAAATCTCTAGTCTCTGTATATGTTTGTACATTATTATAAATATTTCTTATAAGATTGATGCACCTCAATGGGATACCTCTCTTTGCCAGGGTTCTCCAATTAACATTATAACTCAAGTAGGGTTTTTTATGTATTTAAATGGTGCTTTTCTTCAGGAAAGTTCAAAATATCACAAGAATTTGACTGGCACCTTTTCTTTTCCAAACATTTGCCACTATGGCTGCAACTCTATTTCTATTATTTAAGTAAAAAACAGTCTATTTCTCGTTCCATAGATTTAACTTTTCATTAGCTCCTTTGCAACAAGATCTCTCTTCACGGGCACAAGAGGTGATCTTAGTAAACAAAATCTCATTTCTAGAATCATCAAGTAATCACAAGATATGTCAACAAGAGAATAGCTCATGTAAACAAAATTTGTGAAAACAAATACCACTCAGGTCGAAGGCTATGTCGTATATTCTCGGATGCTAGATGGAACCAGTGAGGCAGATGCTAAATTCGTGTTTTAAGGGCAAGAAAACAAAACAACCTTTTGTTTGAAGTTACTGAAAGTTTTAATGGTTAAGCCATATCTAGTGGTTTTAGTGAAATAAAGGTTTAACAGTTTGACCATGGTCTAATTGAGATGCTTTGGACCATGTACTCTTATTACAAGGTGATTTCTTTCATAAATGGTCTGCTTAGTATGTCACCAAATAAGTGGATGGATGAGCCTCGCATTTTGATCCTTCATAGCTAAAAGTACATGAAGGTGACCTGGAGTCTTGACATCACCTTGGGTAATATCTAGCGCTAGAAAAAGCATACCATTTCTTGCACAAAGTGCTGTAAGAAGATTTAACACATGCAGGCTGGCCTCTAAAACCTAATCATTCCAGCTCAAAACATGAGCCTTCTGGAGAGACCATCTATCACAAGCTGCAATCGTCCACCTCTCCTCCAACTAAAGAACGTTTAGAATTTGATACCAACTTATGGAACTGGTTAGTTAGTTTTGAACTTTTGAGAATCAGGAATCAGATAGGCTTTGTTTTGCTAAGTGTAACTTAATTTAATTTTGACTTGATAAATTGATCACCCCAGCTCCAAGTCTCAATAACATTAAGCTTTATGACAAAATATTTAGGATGAAAAATGAGATGAAGGAATTAGACTTGAACCTACTTATCATTTCTGTAAAGATAAGATGTTAAAAGAAAAACAAAGTTTTCCCTAAGAGGAAAAGTGATTTAGAAGTTTGAGTTTTCTAATATCCATAGAGAGTCGAACCATACTTGTCTAACGCGATCAGATACTTCTCATATATCAGAAAATGAAGCCGTCCACCTGATGAACTTGTGAGTGCATCAAAAAGATTGTGAACCGTTAGTATATCAGCTACAGTAGGAGAAGCAGGAGCTATGCGTGAAAAAGCCTCTAAACCAACAGTTTTCTTCTCATCGACCTGGCAAAACAAATGAAACATGACAGTAAAATAAATACCTGTTCTTCACCTTGTAACATAATGAAATGCCTACCACAGAGAATCCATTTAAAGCAAACAAAACAAAAGAACAACCTGAACCGCCATATCTAATGAATCCAAGTAGAAAAGAGAACCCCCATCCTCATCCTCTACGGCTGCTTCATCTTTTGTGTTACTTTCCTTTAAGTAAAACAAAATTGTGTTAAATGGAACCAATTCATGGGTGTGGGAGATAAGCTGTTAGTCGAACATAAAGCTGCATCAATTTACAGATACACCTGGTTCATAGTTTCTGTAAATAAAATGGAAAGAACTGTAAAGTACTAAGGACAATATTCTCATTCAATCTTTATTTAAAAAGCAAGACTTCAGGTCACTTCATACATGAATTGACCCCAAACTAGATAAGGTGGAGAAAAGCATAAGAACCAGTTCGCCTTCAACAATATTTGGAAAGAGAAACAGATTCATAATGGATTCAAGATCTCAAAATTACAGATACACCCAGATCATAACTAACATACCCATCCACTACCATGTTTAAGAAAATCAAACTATTTATTGACCTATATCTTTTCTCTAAGGAGTTCAATATTCTTTTTCTTTTTCTAGAAAAGTTGAAGATTTAATGAATGATGAGTGGTGACCTTTCTTTTGCAGCCATGAGGTATACATGTATACCACATCAAAGTGCAACCACTTCAGTCAACAGTTACATGGCAAAAAAGAATAGACACGTTGTCAACTGTGTAACCATGGCAACAGACTAGCTGGTCACCGTTGGGTTGCCCATTTCAATGATCCATCTTACAATAATGATATTCTTATGTAGACTATGCATAGACTTGGTCCAGAA
The DNA here is from genome assembly GCA_036023115.1 of Brasenia schreberi. Lineage (NCBI taxonomy): Eukaryota > Viridiplantae > Streptophyta > Magnoliopsida > Nymphaeales > Cabombaceae > Brasenia > Brasenia schreberi. The sequence continues at coordinate 19,557,535 of JAYKKT010000081.1, forward strand.
AAGAACATGTTTGCTATGAGGTATACCGTTGCAACTTGCATCCACATCCACACTTTGATGAGTTGCAAAACATGCTTCTTAAACATGAAGCAATCTTTGGCATCACTCAAGCATCTTTTTATTGTCAAGAAGAAGAAGATTGTAATGGGATTGGAGTATGTAACTCATTCAAGTTTTGGTGTGTGTCACTCTGGTAAAGGTGATGGAAGGATTTTGCACAAGGGAGAATATGGCCTCCTTCTGGCTCCGATGTCAAAACCAGGACTAATCTGTGAATCATGTGGGAACATAGAAACACCAGCTCAGATGACTATTAGAGGTACATAATTACCAAGTTTCAACCTGTTGTTCCACCATACACATGTTTCCATAACATTGACACTTTACCTATATGAGAACAGCCTCCAAGTTGCCAGGTTTAACCTTGGGTTTGTCAGATTTGTAATGAAGATGATACTTCAATGTGTCGAATGGAGCAACGGAAATCCAATACACGTATCCAACAATCGTATGTCACCAAAGGATGACTATATAAAGCCTTAGAAAAGACTATAACAATAGCAAAATGTACTAAATGCAAGAGCAAATACACTTAAATAATATATATTAATTAGCCAAAAGGCATACTAAATTATGTAAGTGAAGAGTATTTATAGAGGAGGACCACATGTTATAGAAGAGAAGAAGACAGCCAGCTGAATGCTAGTAGCTGTTAGGAAGATAACCAGCATTCAGCTGGTAACCATTGGGACCCAGAGTGCTGAAGGCCCTAATGGCATGAGTTTGTTGGGAACATGATTACAACAGTGATACCCGATTACAACTATGATTACAAAAATAAATACAAAAATACAATACATAAATATATTTTTAACACCCCTCTCAAACTTATGGTAACTTAGGGTATCATCCCTAAAAGTTCGCTAACTAAAAATTGAAATAGTGATTTGGTGAAGACATCTGCGAGTTGGTACTCTCATCGCACAAAATGTAGTGTCAAGTTGCCTTGTAGGTGTTCTTCACGAGTGTAATGACAGTCCATCTCAATGTGTTTAGTGCGCTCATGAAACGTATTATTGTTGGCTATATACATAATACTTTTGTTGTCAAAATACATAATTAGGGTAACTTAAAGTGGTGCCCCAAGATCTTAAAGAAGTCTTTTTAAACCGGTTAATTATGTAGTTGTGTTAGTCATTGCTATGTATTCAGCTGCAATGGATAAGAGCGAAACCTTTTATTGCTTTTTGCATTTCCATGAGATGTGAGTCTCCAAGAAAAAGGAAGTAGCTTGTTGTAGAGTATTTGTCATTAACATCACCACCCCAATCGGCATCACTATAAACAATTAACTAAGGTAGAGATGAAGAGGATAAGAATACTCTCTTTTTTATTGTATGTCGAACATATCCTATGATCCTCGTAACTGCATTCATATGTACAGAGGTAGATGCATGCTGAAATTGACTTACAATATGAACGACATAAGTAATATCAGGACGAGTAACGGTAAGGTATGTCAATGATTCGACCATCAACCTGTAGAGAGTAGGGTCACTCAATGGTTGTGACCAACCCCCTTCCTCTCTCTTCTTCTCTCCTCTCTCTTTCTCTTATTCTCTTCTATAAATACCTCACTCATGTAGATGTTTTCTCAAGCCTTTGTGTGGCAATTTAATAATATTGATTTCCATTATTTTTAGTGCCTTTTGTTGTACTTATGTGATTATAGCCTTTTTCAAGGCTTTGTGTTAGACGAATTAAGGTGATATTTATTAATCAATCTTCCGCTGCTACATTAAAGCATTGACTTCATTATAAATCTTACTCCTTCAAATTTCTCTCTAAGACTTATTAAAAATTGATATACGAAGTCTTCATTTTCTTCACATTGTCTTTCACTAAGACATTGTGTAGATTTTTTTATATTCATTTAATTGATTCCAAATATTGAAATATTCACTGCACAACTCATTTACCCCTTTGTCTCCTTGTCTTAGTGATACATTTTATCACGTAATGTCATCTATATGCCACATCACTTTGAACATGGGATTTCTTTAAGTATTCCCATGCTTTTTGGCATTAGTAAAGTCGGCCAAAGTGTTTCTAATGTGATCATTCACATTGTTCATGAAAATCCATAAAATTGTCTTATGGCCTCCTTCAAATTCCTCTTTTTGTTCCAATGTGACATTCATAGATGGTTCTACCTTCGATTCACTCACATAACCCCACAATTTTTTGAAATATAGATAGTTTTCTATTGAATTAACCCATTTTTGTAGTTGTAAGTTATTAATCGAAAATTGAAATCCTTTTTTTCTCTTCATGGAGTACAAGCTTTAAAGTAGTAAACTTACTTAGATAAGTACTTGAAAAAACACTGTAAATTTTCAAATCCCTTGAATAGAGACTTTTAGACTTTGGCACGCTTCACGAGGCAACGACTTCATAATCTCGAAGAACAGATTAACTCTGATACCATATAATGTAGACGATACTTCAATGTGTTTAAATAAAGCCACAGAAATCCAATACACGTATCCAACAATTGTATGTCACTAAAGGATGACAATGCGAAGCCTTAGAAAAGGCTAGAACAATAGGAAAATGCACTAAACACAAGAGAAAATACCCAAAAGGCATACTAAATTATGTACAAGTGAGGAGTATTTATAGAGGAGGACTACAAGTTATACAAGAGAAAAAGACAGCCCAGCTGAATGCTGGTAGCCGTTGGGAAGACAGACAACATTCAGCTTGTATCCGTTGAGGCCCTCAGTGCTGAAGGCTCCAATGGCGTGGCTGCTGGAGGCCTTGATGGCCTGGGCATGTTGGGAACCTGATTACAACTATGATGATTACAAATTTACAACTATGATTACAAAAATACAATACAAAAATACATTTTTAACAAGATTCACCCTCCTTTTGCTACTAGGACAAGATACATGACCATGCTTCTGAAAGCCTATGCATCATATTCTCCTACATTTGTCAGTTCAGAAAGGGAATACCTCTTGCATGGCTTGACACAAACTGGGACCATAATGTCGTCAGATCACATAGCCAACAGCAGATTGATTTGGTGCCCCATGGGATTACAGGTGATAATAGACCTTAGTAGTTGATTGATTATGTAAAACTTGATCATGTGGCTGGGGACCTTGTGTAAGCTTCTTCAAGCATATAGTATTATGAAGTTTGCAAGATCGTAACTGGTGATAGAAAATTGATGTTGGGTAACCCTATTACTCATCAAGAGGTAGCCATTGTTCCTCTACCAAATCGAGGACAGTACTTTTGTCTGATACCTAACTTGAAACCAAGGTACCATGCATAACAAGTTTATTGGAAAGGAGCAACTGAAAGTTGCACTGACAATGGGAACTGATAGCAATATGCGGAGATTATGGTTCCTTTGGGTACAATGAGATGCCGACATGTTTAATTTATGCATGATCATATAGCCTAGAGATGTACTAAAGAGTTTAGGTTACTTTGTCATTTGAGTATCACCTACATCAGGAAAACTTCCAAAATAGATATCATAGTTTCTTACTAATCTCTATTGGCAATAATGATGAGGTGACTCACTTTGACTAAAGTCTCACTCCATGTACCCGGGGCTTCCCATGCCAGCATCATATCATAAGTTAAGCGTCGGAAGTCTTTATTTCCCACATGATCTGGCTGTTGAATCATCACTCCCAAAGCGCTATAGCAGCAATACTCTAACAAATTACGAGCATAACACGAAGGTTTCTTAGCATCCTCTGGCATCTGATTCTGAAATTGTTGTTGAAGTAGCTCTGGTGGGAGGAGAAGAATCCTATATTACATAAGACAAAAACCACAGGTAAGCACATGTCCAGGAGAACAGAAAAGACAACTGTTGGAAGAGATGAATCACAACAACAAAAATGGCAAGAGTTATGACAACTAGATGAAAGGAGATGAAGAATTAGCTACACAGAGCAATAAATACAGATAGGTAAATGTGTGAAAGAATCATAAACTAATATAGCAAGCACTGATATTTTCTCAATGTCAGAGTAGAACAGCTGACCAACATCACCACGTTTCAATGCATACAAGTAAATATATGAATGACACAGTCAACAGCGGCCTCAAATGGTTAAATATGAAAATGATGCAGATGGAGAGTATCAATCATTTAACAATCTGACGCAATTAGATCGAATAGATGATGGTGAGACCAGTGAAAGGGAGTCACTGTTGAAAGACCTTACATCAATTAAAGAATAAATAAGCTTTTTTTGGGAATTCAATCGTGATAAGCAATTACAGGGCAGCAAATAATGCATGGATTTCACAATTCCAAATGAAAGAGAAGAGGAATCAATAAAAACTGAAAGAAGTTAGGGTCCATTGAATTAGATTGAACTTGAGAAAGAGAATACAAGATAATCTTCCGACTCAAATTCTCATCTTCAGGTTTCACTTATCAGTGATGATGTGAACATGCTCGATCATTCAACTAGCCAAGAATTAGATAACTTCCAAATATGGAAACATAAAAATATAAATGTGTTGTCAGTATAAGATGGTAGTGAATTCTTGAAATCAAGAGTTTCCAATTCTCAATCAAATTCTTCCCAATATATCTAAGCACGCCATAAATTTCCCATTTTAAGCTGTGAAATCCAATTCCCAGCACATATACAAAAGAAATAACAACTGCGCATCAATGTGATATCTTCCAAGTATTCGGGACATCAAAACATGAACGGCTTGGTACGTATAATATGGGAAAGAATTCTCGAGAGTTCTTACTATCTTTTTTTTTAGATTTTCAAGCGAGTTCTTTACGTTCTATACAAAAATACACGTAGAAGCATTATCATCAGCCGGTTAGAAACTCAATACGGCAGCAATTTCCTTGTAGAACTTCAACGACATAATAAAAAAATAAAAAGAAGCCCCAGATGAAAATATTGTATGTATGAAGGTGATTAAGAGGATCGACGAGAAGCGACGAACGAATGAGGATGAAAGGGAAGAGGGTACCTAGCGCACCGTGCAACGACCGAATTAGCGATGGTAGAAAGTTGAGGAATCCGTTGCTGCTCGGTTGGGGAATCCTGAGACTTGTCTCGTCCTCCAAATAAGGATTTAATGGATCGTTGCTTCTTGAAGCTCCCCATAATACCACCGTTGCCTTCCTCCATGGCACCTCTCTCTCCCTCTACTTTTCTGTTGCGGAGTGTCAACGTAATTTGCGTTTCCGCACAATTGCATGAACTAAACCCGCGGCATGTATTAGTTCTTCGCTCTGTCTTCCAACCTGAAGTTGGGAATGATAACGGATCGGACTCGAATCCTCGCCTCAATCCGGATTCGATTAAGGTCATTCAGATGGGGTAAGGATTACAATTCCCGACCGCCCTACGAGTACACACCCCGGCCCGGCCCTACTTGGGGCGGGGCGATGAAGGGAAGATCCACAAGCGACGCTGGGCAGGGTAGGTTTAGGTAAACCAAACCCGACCCACCATATTATATATATGTGTGTGTGTGTTTGTATATATATTAAGTATATATTTTACATGCATATATATATATATAATCACTTCTAATTGCATAGTTTGAAATAGTATAAATTAAATTTTTTGTTTTATATAATAATTATAACATTAATTGTTTTTTTTTTTAATTATTAGGTTGATGTAGGGTGGGTTACACCAGAGAGAGTGCAAGACAGAGCGAGGTCTAATAAGCTCTTTTCAATACAGGGCGGGTGTCAGGTAGGGTGAAAACCCACACTGCTCCGCCGCATTACCATCCCTAGTTTGGTGCGTTTGCATGCACAGACCTTTACCACAGGGTTGGTGGTTATGTTGTCAAATGCCTTCAAGAATCAAAACAACCATAACCAAACCAGAGGATCTCCCGTTCGATTCCACTTCTGGTTCCCGTTTGGCCGGTTCTTGACTCAGTCCAATTTTGGTTGAAACCGCCGGTCTGATTCCAAACCGGACATGTTTAGCCAATCCTTCAACCAAACACAGCCAAAAAAATAAACTTTTGCAATGTTTTTTACACCAACCATTGCTAACATTCTTGGTGCTAAATAGGTTTCAAGGATATATGAATCGACTGATAAGTGCTAATCAGTGTGTGTTTATGAAAGGCCATCTAATTACCGATAATATATTAGTAGCCCCCGTAAATATATTCATGCATTAAAAAACAAATCACAGGACAAGAAGTATAATATGCTTATTAAAGTCGACAAGCGTAAGCTATATGATAGAGTTGAGTGGGACTTATTGTCATTCATCATATAAAAGATGAGGTTCTCCAATCAGTGGATCGACTAATCAGTTATTTAGATGGTCATCTTCAATGGCAGTTCACTCGCGCAAGAGGTCTGAGAGAGAGAGATCCACTCTCCCCATATATGTTTCGAAGTTATGAAATTCTTCTGTAACCCATTTGAGTCTCAAGCACTTGCTCTTGCTTCTTCTATCTTAGGTTTTAGTAGATCAAGAGTCTATGTCGAAAAGTCTTATTGGATGTGTTTGATTCATAGTTTTAGGCTCATATGGGATTGGAACCTATCGTAAGAATCATATGTAGTTCTTTGTTTGATTTGCACTGAGAGCCGACGCTTGGAGCCATGGTTCGACATTTGATTTTTTTTGGACCTTCCACTCGAGTTCCAATATATATATATGTGTGTATCAACAGATCAATTATTTCAATTGCAACTACAAACATTGTATCCATATGTTTGATCGGTCAACAATTTATATTTTTGCATTTCTTTGAAATTTCGGCAAAGTCTCCTTATAGCAATTCTAGGCGACGAGCATTTATAACAAGCATTTCAACTATAACTTTTATTCATCATTCAAAAATAGAATAAAAACTTTTTAAAAATAAATCACTCTTAAGAAAAAACGAATGCACTCCAAAATGACATTCACAATTCTCTCAATACAAACTGTATGTGAGTTTCTTTTCTAAAAAAAATTACAATAATCTCCCCCTTCTCAAAGGCAATTATGACTCATAAGAAAATTATAATACATAGATATCATCTAAAGAAAATTACAACAACAACAACTAAGCCTTTCCCATACTAGACGGGGTCGGCTACATGGATTCTTTGTTTCCACATATCCCTATCGTGTGCCATGTTAGCAGTTAACTCCCAATAGGCTAGATCATTCTTTATTGTTTCTTTCTAACACTTTTGTGGTCGTCCTCTACCTCTTTTAATACTTTCCAAAATTAGTTTTTCTAACCTTCTTACACGTTCTTCTTTTGATTTTCTTTCTATATGTCCAAACCATCTTAAACGATGTTCTCTCATTTTATCCTCTATTGGTGCCACTCCTAATTTGTTTCTAATAACCTCATTATGTATACGGTCTTTTCTTGTATGACCACTCATCCATCTCAACATCTTCATTTCTGTCACAGACATCTTTTGTACATGTTGATGATTAGGTACCCAACACTCAGAACCATAAAACATGACAGGCCTAATTGCTGCTCTATAATATTTACCTTTTAACTTTAATGGTATCTTCTTATCACAAAGAATACCTGATCCTCCTCTCCATTTTAACCAACCAGCATTAATTCTATGTGTAACATCTCCATCAATTCTTCCACTCAAAAATTGACCCTAGGTATTTAAAACTTTCCTTGTGGGGAATGCAATGTGTGCCAATTTTAATTTCCATGTCCTCTAAAGTAACCAAATGATCAAACTTACATTCCATATATTCTGTCTTTGTTCTACTAAGTCGGAGGCCTTTGCTTTCTAATGTTTCTCTCCATAGTTCCAATTTTCTATTAACTTTTTCCTTAGACTCCTCCACTAATACAATGTCATCTGCAAATAACATACACCAAGGTACTTCATCTTGAATATGTTTTGTTAACTCATCCATCACCATTATAAATAAGTATGGACTTAAAATTGATCAAGCCCAATATTAACTTCAAAGAAGTTTGTCGTTCCGTTATGAGTCCTCACACATGTTTTTGCATCATCATACATGTCTCTTATAAGGTTAATATATGTCAATGGGATACCTCTTTTTTCCAAAGTTCTCCAAAGAACCTCTCTCGGTACCCAATCATAAGTTTTTTCTAGATCAATAAATATCATGTGAAGGTCTTTCTTTTTTGCTCTAAAATATTCTATAAGACGTCTCAAAACGTGAATTGGTTTAATAGTAGATCTGCCTAGCATGAATCCAAATTGGTTCTCTGTTGTACTTGATACTTGTCTTAACCTATGTTCGATAATTCTTTCTCATAATTTCATAGTATGACTCATTAACTTGATACCTCGATAATTCGCACAATTTTGAATGTCTCCCTTGTTCTTATATATGGGTATAAGTGTACTTGCTCTCCATTCCTCGGGCATCTTTTGGTTTTTCCATATTTCATTAAATAGTCCTGTGAGCCAAGTGATTCATATTTCTCCTAGTATTTTCCAAACTTCTATAAGAATATTATCTGGTCCTACCGATTTACCACCCTTCATATGTTTAAAAGCCTCTTTTCATTCTTTTGAATACGTCGGTAGAAATTGTGGTTTATATACTTTTCTGACTTGGCTAAATCTCTTAAACTAATACTAACATCTTTATTTTCATTAAAAAGATTATAAAAATAGTTTTTCATCTATTTCTTATATCATCGTTTGCCACTAAAAATTTTTCATCCTCGTCTTTTATGCATCTAACATAATTAAGATCTTTAGTTTTCTTATCTATAGCCCTAGCTATCCTAAAAATATCTCTTTCACCCTCTTTTGAGTTGAGTTTTTTATATAAGTCCTCCCAAATCTTAGCTTTTGCTTCACTAACGGCCTTTTTCACTTCCTTCTTTGCTTTCTTATAAGCTTCTAAAGTTTCACTAGTTTTCTTGGTATAATGTAATTTGTAACATGCCCTCTTTGCCTTGATTTTATTTTGCACTACTTCACTCCACCACCAAGCTTCTTTTTGTGCCGGTACACCTCCCTTAGATACCCCTAACACATCTTTCGGCACTTTCCTAATATGTATAGCCATATTGTTCCACATATCAACTGGACTATGTGGCAACTTGATGTGAAAAATGTATTTTTGCAAGGAGAACTAAAGGAGGAAGTCTATATGGAATTACCATCGGGTTATGTCAATCCGGAGAATAAAGTTTGTAGATTAAAGAAAGCAATCTATGGACTAAAACACTCTCCCAGAGCATGGTTTGAGAAGTTCAGCAAAAATATTATTAACCTGGGATATCAGAAGAGTGTGAGTGATCATACGTTATTCTTTAAAAAGGAAGAGAAGTTGACAGTACTACTTGTATATGTTGATGATATTATTATGACAGGAGATGATGTTGAAGAAATTCCACGATTAAAGCAGGATTTACATCGGTTGTTCGACATCAAAGACTTAGGAAGAATGCATTATTGTTTGGGGATTGAAGTAGCCTACTCAGGTACTAATATTTTCTTAAATCAAAGAAAGTATACATTGGATTTGTTGCGAGATGTTAAGTTGAAAAATTGCAAACCAATATATACTCCCATGGATGTTAGAATGGCACATAATTCCAAACATCTCCTTGAAGGACTTTCTGTTTAAATATATCTTCTTTCTCGCTTTTGAGGTTTCACCATTTAGTCTGAATAGCTCGATGCACTCTTTTCTTCTTTGTCCATTTTTTTATTTGTAAATCCATAACTAAAAGTCGATGTTGGGTGGTTAAGCTTTCTCCTGGAATTACCTTACAATCTTTACAACACGCTTTATCTTTTTTTCTACAAATAAAGTAATCAATTTGTGTTTGTGATAAGCCACTCTTACAAGTAATTAAATGTTCATCTCTTTTTTTGAAGATTGTATTGACTGTAAAGAGATCAAATACCATAGCAAAATTTAAAATCTCCCTACCTTCCTCGTTTACATCCCCAAAACCAAAGTTTCCATGAATCCCTTGATACCCTAATGCCTCTTTACTGACATGTCCTTTTAAATCTCCTCCTAAACAAATCATCTCTCTTTGTAGAATCTTTTGAAATACCTTATCTAATTCTTCCCAAAAAATTGTCTTTATACTATCTTCTAGTCCTACTTGGGGTGCGTAAGCACAAACTATATTCAAAACCTCTGCTCCTAACACTAATTTCAACGTCATGATTCGGTCACCATATCATTGTATGTCTACTACACTCTCCTTTAAATCTTTATTTATGATAATACCAACTCCGTTTCAAGCCTTTTCTTTACCTGAGTACCATAATTTAAACCCTGTATCCTCTATCTCCATTGCTTTTTCTCCAACCCATTTTGTCCCTTGTAAACATAGAATATGAATCTTTCTCTGAATCATAGTATTTACCACCTCCATTAGCTTACCGGATAATGTTTCGATATTCCAAGAACCAATACGAATCTTATTATCTAGGACTAGCTTCCTTACCACCCGCATCCGTCCATAATCAAAATGCGGAGACCTTCTCTGAAAATTTTTCACTACATTCGGACAACAATGTAACAGGACTAAGTTCTTTATCCACACCCGTCCATGATGTGGAAACCCTCTCTGCAATTGATTCACTACATTCGAGCGAAAATATAGTGGCCCTTGCTTACTTCTTACTGCATTCAGGCTCTGCAGCACATCGCTAGGCGAGGACGCCCCAAAGCAATGCTCATAATTTTTGTAATCCATGTTATAAAAATCCGACGAAGTTTTACGCTGGCTGTCGGAAGCCTAACACAACCCTCCTCCTTTATCCGGGCTTGGGACCAGCAATGCAAGGGTGATCCCTTACATGGGCGGAGTTATCATCTAAAGAAAATTAATACAAATATTTTTAAAACATCTTGTAAGTCCACAATAACTTCAAGGATAAAACTCATTATAACTTCATGTCCATAACAAAATCAATTGCAACTATAACTTTAAATCTAGAATAAAATCCTTCAAAAAAATATCAACCAATTCTTTGAAGAATTCAACTCCATCCCCTGTAAGATCATGAATGTCATAGCTTGAGATCATTGCATTCCAAGTAATTGAATCTTTAAAACTCATCCAGTCAAATACTTGTTACCAAGCTCACTTTTGGCATACATTCGATCAAAGAAGTTGCTGAAATCACATCAAAATTGAGCTTCATGTTGATGAAACGATTTCTCTTCTGGAGAAGGCCAATATCTGAATAAGCTAGTAATGTACTCACAAGAACAACTGAATCTGGCTCACATATCTCTTTCTGCATTGCAATGAATAAGCTAAGTGTTTCACCTGCAAACCCGTGCTGCGCATAACACTTGGATAGCTTTATCCATTTTTCTGAATTTGACATATAGATTAACACTAGCAGAATCCACAAACCATGGATGCTTAAACCGGCAGTCTTTGTCTTCTCTTATTTCTCTATAAAAATATCTCATCCTCGCAAACCCCAAATCTCTAGCGAGATCTTTTTCTGTCACTGCTTCTATCTAAAGATCGAAAAAGGAGGCTGTAATAGCAAACATCTCTCTCGACTACCGATGTACCAGCTGATCTCTTTCATGCACTCGAATTCGTCTGTTAGAAACTAATACATAACCCTCTCCTTCTCTCTCTCTCTCGTCTACTGCTGTACGAGCTGACCACCACCAATCCCTTCAGCCAAACAACCCTTCCCTTCAGCTCTTCCAAGATGATCACCATCCTCGTCCTCCTCACCACCCTCTCTTCTTCATGGGGCTTCTTCTTTGTCCATGTTCGCCGCTTCACTGAAGACTCCTTCAGAGACACCGTCCATCATCATCGTCGCGCTGCCGGTATTCACCAATCCTCTACGATGTCCATCGGGCTTGATCACAAAATGATCATCGCATTACCAACTTTCCCTTACAAGTGTCTGACAACGAGCCATCAGTCTGTACAGTGTCTTAGAGCGTTCCGAGTTCCAACTCTACTACAGGCCCACCCCTTAACATGAGCTAATTTTTTTAGGACGTTCCATTCCAAAGTGGTGATCCTGATTTTGGCTCAGTCAATGAGATGTTGGGAACCTCTGAGGCACCTTCTGCAGTGAGTAGAGATCTGACTTTGTGTTAGTCCCATTACTAAGATAAGCACCAAGTTTTCATACGTTACTGTGGCTCACTACGTCGCAGCACAGCACCCGCTTAAAGATGTCCTAACACAGGTAGGTCCCTAAAAATACTAAGGAAACCAAAAGATGCCCGAAATAGATTTGGGATTCAATGATCACTAGAAAATCAAACACGATGTCCAACAATCTGCCGTCAAACCATACTAACAAACATATAGATACAAACAAGAAAGATTCATAAAACGTGAATCTACAGAAATCTTGAGCTCGTCCTCCGACCCCACCATTTCTTCTTAGCTCTCTCTGCGTTAGCTTCCTCACCACCTAACTTGTGCAAAATTGCCTTGGTTTTCCGCAAACTCGTGTTAAATTGCCTCTTCCATTCTTTGAAATCATGCCTCAACTTTTTCAATTCGTCGTCAACATTCAGATCTGCTTCGGCTTTTCCGGACTTCACTTCCTCTAAGAATTTCACGTCATCTTCAAAAACCTGAGTTCTCTGCTCGAATTCCTTCGCTAGTCGACTGATTACACTCAAACCAGTGTTCATTTCCCTCTCTAGATAGGAGTCGTGATTACCCTGTCCTTTCTTTTCGGCGGAGCTAGAGTTGCTCCAGCTGTGGGTTTCGTCGTCGTCCGCACCATGAACTGATGCATCAGACTTCTGGTCAATGTCGTCAACGGCAAGGGTTTTCCTTGCATTCGCAAGACTTGATTTCAGCGATGTCATTTGTTTCTGCCATGTCTCTTCCATTGATTTCATCTTCACCTCGTAACCATACCATCTTGTCTCATATTGAAGGAGCTTTTGCCGAAGAACGTCATTCTCCTCTTCTTTCTCTCTGAGAGCTGCCTCCGCTTTCAGGACCCTTCGCTGGAGTTCTGCCAGAACCGACGGTTTGACTAAAACATGTTCACCCTCGTACTCCTGGGCACAAAGACACATATTAGCATGTCTAGAAGAAATTCAAAAACTTCATAAGCATCAGAAATTCTGCGCGAGTACACAAAAGTAGATCAATAACTCTATGTGATTCACTGGCTGCAACACTGTTTCTTAGCAAAATGCTTCGTAGCCTACCTTGTGGCCATACAAGAGCTTCATTTAGTTCAAAAGGCAAAGACCCCCGGGGGTTAGCTTTGTCAAAAGGCCCCTTGCCTGCTACGCAGGCAGAGATCCTCTATGGGAGCTACCCCTCGTACAAGCAGGACACACAGCATAGGCCCTGAATGCAGGGTTCTAACCTTGAAGTTCTATCGAGGGTTGATTCTGGAACACAGAAGTCCATCCCTCCAAGTTATAACAAAAAGAGATTCTAAAAATCAAGAAGAAATCACCTTAACCAAAAGCAATTCGTATTAAAAAAATAGAAGGAAAAAAATGCTCACAACTTCTGAAAGACAGTGACTAGCGACTGCCAACTGAAAGAAAACCCATAAGAAGATGGCGGATATGATAAAAGTAAGCAAAACAATTTGATACATAATGAAAGGAACGAGAGTAAACACGAAAGAAGAAATATTTTTCTTGGCATATACCTCTACTAGTCAGAAGAGGAAGGGGGAAACAATAGCCATGTACATTACGTGTTATGAAACACTAAAAACAACGCTATTCCAATCAAATAGCAGGTTGAACGGAACAATATAAAAGATAACCGCTTTGGTATACTTGTGGAATGACAGAACCGGCAACTCGTACCGTGATTTCTTCAATTTTCCTCGCTGGTTGAACGAAATCTGCATCATTTGGAGTTCTCACAAGCCAGCCACGAATAGCTGTCAATAAATAGAATCTTGTATCAGGCTTGAATGCTTAAATTTTATACCTTAGAAGGAAGGATACATGGGCATACCAGATTGAATCAGTACTGAAGCATAACGGATAGCCAAATAACGGTTTCTAGCAATCATGCACTTTGCCTGGCGCTGTATCACATAAGCAGCTCTATGCCTACAAATTAACGTTCTGTATACTCTTCGTGCTTTCTGTCCCCTCACAACTGCAAGGACAGCATCTGTCACAGCTAAACATGGAAGAAAATCTACAATCCCGATGGGTGCAAGTCCTTACATGATTGCAGTATAACTACTCCTTTTTTGAGCTCTTTGAAACATCGACGAGCTTGGTGACCTCTAAAAAACTTCTGCACACCTAATATGCCATGAAGAGTGCGGTTTCTTGTATCTTCAAGAGCTCCAATCTATAGAGAATCCAAAACACAAGAATCACCATCACCGCAAGAACAAGAAAAGACTCATAGAAAAGAGAAACAAACTAACTGGGATAGTGAACCCATAAATCAGTTCCTGGGGATGACACCTACACAGGTAGATGGTGAAGAAACAAAATAAACAGCCAACATATCTTAAGAAGTGGTTTTCCGCAATTTCATGCAATGGAAATGAGCAAGTACACTGCCTTATTGTGCTTCTAAAAACTCTCTAGAAGCATGGGCTCTGACTTGCATAACAAAATAAAATCAGAAAGAAACAGGATTACTCTCACAACGCAGATTACACAACTCTTTGGCTACTTGTAAAGCATGTGGCCCAAATCCAAGCAATTGTGGAACCGAAAAATGTAGAAAGTAGAGATAACAGAATCCACACCAAAGATGAGAATGAATACCTGCCCTGTTCGGAAAAACAATTTGGTATAGCCAACTTGGTACATGTCTGGCAGTATATTGAACTGCTGAAGGATTGCAACAGACATACTGAGGGGATCTTGACATGCAACATTCTCCAGAAAAAGAAAACCGTACCTAGAAAGAAATAAGAAGTGAAGTTTTAGCATCAAATACAACTCAGACACATAATTCATCAACAAGAACATGATGACGTAATCCAATTATCCAATACCTCCTGGCAAACTTCTGATGTGACATCCTGGTAGGGTATCCAGATCTTGATATGCGAACAACCTCCAGTACTCCACAGCAACGCAGTTGTTGCAAGACAAGGTCTTGCTCATAAATGCCAGGAAGCTGCATGTTGTTTGGCTTTATGCATCTAATGAAATGAGGGGTGGTAGTTTCCAATCTTTGCATCAGCTTAAAGAGTTGTCCCTATATTTTTTCATGAAAGATAAACAGTCAGAACATTAGATAGTCAATTCCTCTCAACCAATTTTTAGTGTGGTAGCTTTGTGGTCATTTCATAATAACCCTTTATAGAACAAGTATTTGCACAACTAGATGCATCCCATGGTTTAATTGGTTGCAACCAGCAATTTTCACTTCTGTCATGGTAAACCTAGAAGCATGTTTTTCCTAAATAAAGCACAACTTCACTTTTATCAATATGTTTGCAGATAATGCTGGGTGTCTATAATCTTATTCTTATTGATCTCATCTAGTAAAGGCTTTTAGATGAACCAAGAGAATATTTAAAGGCATAGGATATCAAAACCTGCCTTAGGGAGCTCTAACAAGTCATAGCAACCCTGACTCCATGTGGAAGAAGAAGGAAAGAAAATGAAAACAAGAAAGTTCAGTCCCTAAAAGAGTTTGTGATTTTCCTCGTCTCCACTCATGACTCTGAGAGAGCACAATCTTGCTATTTCACGCGGGTTGTCTGACACTAGTCACACTACCAAGTCATCTACTTCAACTGCTGCATTGTGGGGATGACATTGGATAGTAATAAATATTTACTCCATTAATTTCGTGGAAAAAGAAACTTTCAGAACAAGATTCTGGGTTTTTACTCTCATTTAGTAATTATAAAACTGATACTAAAAGTTTAATGACTTTCACATTTCTCACTATCCAACAATCTTTTGGCTATCAACTCAATGTCTTCAAGTTTTAGTCAGCAAAATACCTTAAATTTTGTTGCAACACTTTGCCTCTGTGAGTCTGCTCCAGCAGGCCTATGCTGAGAACCCACCGTCCTTTCAGATTGACGGAGCATATTTGCCGCAAATACTGGAGGAAGTTTTGCAGCACATGAAGAGAGAAGCTGAATCAAATCAACGTGAACCAAGTCTCTGTTTTTCTCAAGAAACCCGCATGTGTCATACAAAACCTGAAGGGAAAAAGATGATTGTGAGATAATGTAAAATTCAGTGCAATTAAATTAGGTCCTAAAGAAAAGAATTTTATAAACCTCTCCTGCGTAATGTCTGATGTTGAAAGCCTCGCCTCTTTCTCCTCTGAAGCAAGAATTAGAACTCAGATGTTGCTTTAGCTTGTTGGCGAAGGTTAAGTCTGTACTTTTTGGAAAAGTGGACTCTTCATCCAATAGAGATAACAATCCTAAAGGCCTCTGTATACATTAAAAATAGAACATCAGCAGTTGGAGCCAACTCTTCTCTTTAAGTAAATTTAAAAGCACAATGCAACGCCAAACAAGACTTCCGTGATGCCCACTATGGGACTTTCCTCTGCCATATGAAAAAACCACTTCGAGACTCAGCATGAGGACAGTCATTAGAGATCGTGTTTGCCTAATGTAGGTCCCAGATAAAAAAGGGGATACGACAGTAAAGGCCTTTCTCTCAAATTGAATGTAGTTCACGTTTCTATGACACCACACATTTCAACATGAAGCAAACAGGTTCCACAGAAAATTTATACAAATCAATGAAATATTCATGCAATCAGACTAAAACTTAAGAAAATGCTCGAAAGAATATGCAGCAAGTTGAATGAACAGCTTATGCAGCAGAAGTTAATTTGTTCTGAATTCCTTGGGCAGGGGGGGGGGGGGGGGGGGGGGGGGGTGGTGTACTACCCCTTAATGTAGATTCTGAAGTCTTAAATAGGATCCAGCTCCTCCTTGCCACCTTGGCTCCATCCCTCCCTCACAAGGGAGTCACTCTTCGGTTGCTATTTGTATAGGCACAGCATGTAATTCAGCAAACTTCACCACATTAGGAACATTTAACAAACACACCCAAAAACACGAAACTAGAAGTTTAACATAATTCATTAGTGACATAAGGAAGATCTCAATGCTCGCTCAAGAAAAAAAATATTAACTCCCATTATCAACTCTCCACAAACTACAACAGAACAACAAACAGCTATCGGACTTCAAGTAGCAAGTAAGCATCAACCAAGGGACAACAACTATGTTTTGCAAGGATCAGGTTAACAAGAAAATATAAAAGAGGCAGCGTATGTAGCATCTTTGAGTAAATGATCTCCATGCCCAGTTTTCAACCCACAGACATATAGCATTCAAATGATCGAGCACAACAGAGGCATCAAGCTTCAAATTTACAGACCACACAATTTATAGTTTTAGATTACCTTCTCAAAGAGATCTAAGCAATCTTGATTGTCCTCAAAGTCAACCTTCGACCAATCAATTCCATCTTGAATATATTCCTTCAACATAACAGAAAACTAGGAGTCATGTGAACAGACAAAGCAGTTCCAAGCAGATTACAAGCAAAGGTGATTTTACTATTTATCCTGAATTTTCCTATTTCCCCATAATTCTTAAAAAAAAGTTGTGCTTTAGTGATAAAATATATGCTGCGTATCTAACTATGGTGCCTAACAACCTTAATTTAAACATTAGAAAATAAAATAATGAATAGAAATTTAGAATACAACAACAACAACAGCTAAGCCTTTTCCCATACTAGACGGGGTCGGCTACATGGATTCTTTGTTTCCACAGATCCCTATCGTGTGCCATGTTAGCAGTTAGCTCCCAATAAGCTAGATCATTCTTTATTGTTTCTTTCCAACACTTTTGTGGTCGTCCTCTACCTCTTTTAATACTTTCCAAATTTAGTTTTTCTAACCTTCTTATAGCTTCTTCTCTTGATCTTCTTTCTATATGTCCAAACCATCTTAAACGATGTTCTCTCATTTTATCCTCTATTTGTGCCACTCCTAATTTGTTTCTAATAACCTCATTATGTATACGGTCTTTTCTTGTATGACCACTCGTCCATCTCAACATCTTCATTTCTGTCACAGACATCTTTTGTACATGTTGATGAATAACTGCCCAACACTCAGAACCATAAAACATGGCAGGCCTATTTGCTACTCTATAATATTTACCTTTTAATTTTAATGGTATCTTCTTATCACAAAGAATACATGATGCTCCTCTCCATTTTATCCAACCAGCATTAATTCTAAGTGTAACATCTCCTTCAATTCTTCCATCACTTTGAAAAATTGACCCTACATATTTAAAACTTTCCTTTTGGGGAATGCAATGTGTGCCAATTTTAATTTCTATGTCCTCTGAAGTAGCCAAATGATCAAACTTACATTCCATATATTCTGTCTTTGTTCTACAAAGTCGGAGGCCTTTGCTTTCTAATGTTTCTCTCCATAGTTCCAATTTTCTATTAACTTTTTCGTTAGACTCCTCCACTAATACAATGTCATCTGCAAATAACATACACCAATGAATAGAAATTTAGAATATTTGCTTAAATTGGATGCATGTAAATAAGTAATGTGGATCAAAACTCCATGCACAATCTAAAGTTACAGTTGAAACACAAGAATGGAATTAAAAAAAAGAACGACAAGTAACCACCTAAGCAAGGTCCTAAAAGATTACCTCCTGTTCCAACTTGAATAAATGTCGATTGAAATGCTGCTGCAACCTCTCATTTGCATAATTTATGCAGAACTGCTCGAAACTATTTTTCTAAAAAATAAAGGACTCATTTGTTAGTAATGATTTCCAAATCTAAGTCAATTAAAAGAAATTTTATATCTCAGTGTATTTTCATGCATACATGGAAAGATTCAAAACCATAGATGTCAAGAATGTTGATGGATCTGCCAGTGCACCGTTTCCCCACCTCTAAGGAGAGGTTGATTTGTTCTACCAACCACTCAAATAAACTGGCGTAGATTGACTTTGCCAATGCATCCCTTGTGTCAATGGCCTGGTGAGGAAAAAAGAAGTGTTCATGACCAAATTAGGAGAAAACTGAGGAAGGGAAACAAGTAGGTTGCTTAATATTTTTACCTGGGGCAATGTCAGTTTTTGAATTATATTTTCAGTTCCGACTCGCATTTTTCGTGTTGACAAGACGGAAATCAGATCCAAAATACTACAGCCTATCAACTTAGCAACATTGTGCACTCCTGTTCAGAAGAACTTCGCAAGTTAAATGCCAGTTGATAATAAGCTATAACAAGCTGCCCTCCATTTCAGGAAATATTGAGACAAACTATAACATCTTAACACTAAAAACAAAGAAGGCAAGCTAGCCTCCGTTTGAGGAAATATTAAAACAAAACATATCTTAACATTAAAAAAGAAAGAGGGAAAATGATGATACAATCGACACAGAAAAAGCATGGTTCTCAAGTGACAACCTATCCTCTATTATTTCAAGTTTCTAAACCCTCCACCAAGTCAAAAAAATTATTTGACCTATGTCCTGAGTCACTTCAGGTTTTCCAAATATCATTCTCAAACAGGAAACGCATATTCTAATTACAAGAAAGCAGTTGCGAATAAAATAAAGTATTTTGGGATTGGAACGTGCATGCCTGTCTGTCATGCCAGATTTCATCCCACTTGCATGTTGAAAATGGATAGGAATTGATATTCGCATCCACTGTCGGCTATTTCTTCCCACTATTTATGTTCTTTTCCTTTCCTTATCACATTCACTCCTGCTACAACAGAAGATTGCCCACCCGTGTATATGACCAACAATTGTCTCCCTGTACAATCAGTTCCTGCCACCTAATTCTTAATATACAAATCAAAACTTACTGCTGCAGGCCCGCAGCTACTGTGGGATCCAATGTGTGTGTTTGGTGTGTTATCTATTATTACATACGTCAAACTTAATTGCTGAGGAATCCGATCCAAGCGGATCAACCACACTTACACCACAACCTCTTAAGCAGATTGACTTATTCTCTTGTCATACCTAGTGTGAGAAAAGAAACTGACTGAGAAATACTCTGGAGACAAGACAAATATTACAAGAACATACTGAAAGCATATTTCTTCAAACATAAAATACAAAAACAAAATTACAGGATTCAATGAATGGCCTCTTTACCTTCATCTTCAATAACTTCAACATGATTTTCATTATCAACCACTCGAAAGGATATATTGCCAAGCCATAAAACTGCAGCAACCAGAGCAAATGCATTGTATTGATCCTCTTTACTGACATGGACAACATCCAATGCATCCTGGTAATGCATAGTGACCCAATTGTCAGTCTTATTAGGTCTAAACGAATATTCTAATAGACCGACATATTTGATGTTATAAGGCAGTAGAATTTACCTTCACTTGATGAAACCTCTCAGCATCATCAACCCCATTAATTCTGAAGCATTTGCTCTGCTTCAGATAATTATATTCATCAGCATTCCTCAAATTCAGTTCCTCTGCACAAAACAAAAGAATGAAGAAGGCAGTTAAATATTCAGACGGCAAACATCAATGTTTTAGTAATAGAATACCTCAAGCCTTCAATGACTACTATATGTCTATACAAACAAAGGAGAATCTTCAAGAGGCTTGAACCATCAAACGTTAATTTTCTTCGGAAGAAGGAGCTCTAAATGCAGCTATCTTTTCTACCACTAGATGGAACAAAAGGAATATTACTTGCAGTAAAAATCGCAAGACTAATGAGCTATAGGCATCACCATAAACATATAAATAAGGAAAACTATAGTAAATGAACAAACTCCTACGAAATGCACAGGCAAAATGTCTAAAATATGAATTGGAAAAGGTCATATATCTGGAGATAAAACTGAAAGTACAGCTGCCCAAGATATGTCTTGAGATTGACTGCTCAAAGCACTCAAAGAACCTTCAGAAACTGTCCTTGGATCAGAATGAATCATATGCGCCCTTAAAGAAACCAACCATGAATGTGATTAGAATAAACTTTGGAATAGGTAGTCCACGAATACTGCTAATTAGCATTCAGTTTTTTCTTTTCAGATTTGTGACTAATCATAAACCTGCAGGGATGCATGCAGGGGAATGCAACTTTCCACCAATATTATTCAGGCAAGGCCATAAGGAACCTGTTTGAGGTATAGGTGAGGATTCAAAGTCATTTTCTTAGCCTGTGAATTGGATACCAATGACCAATGAAAACAATGGTTTCTGGCACATAATTGGCCAAGTTAAGCTCCACCTTGTGAGCTTGATATACAACTGAACAAAAGTCCCGTTACACAAGATTTGAATTGTTTAATAAAAGATATATTCTTTCGGTCACAAAAGTGTAACATGTCAACCAAAAACAATGATTTAAATGAATCAAATTGGCATTTTCCAACAGTAAAGCAAAACTTCACTCCCACGTATCTTCAGAATTAATCAGGAAAAAGAGAATCAAGAACTGGACCTTCCACATCAGAATTTATCAGATTATGCTTGTCCAATATTAGATGCATAAGCTTCTGAAATAATAAGAGCAAGATATAACCACGTGAAGAAAGCTTGGTCAAAGGAGACCTTTAAGAGCAGGTGTAGCCCCAGAACAAAGCTGATAAAATATATGATATGAACGCTCTCCTTCTGCACACTGTATTACTCGGGACTGTTCATGAATAAATAGAAAACTTAGAAGAAATTAACACCCAAGCACCAAAAGGAACTTGTTCAAAAGGAAGTTCAAGTACCTTTTCCAGCAGAACTTTTCATTCATGACAAGGAAATAAGCCAATGCAAAAGAAAGATGAAATAATGTTAGTGTGGACTAGATAAACATTATAGTTCATGAGCATCCAGATAAAATGCAATGGAATATTCAAGGATGGCAGCATTACAAGTTTGAATCTTGGCGCCAGAGATTTTTCCAGTGGTGCTGAAATGAATTTCAATAAGTTTACCCTGAAAGCAAGCAGAAAATATAGCTGATCGTTCATGCATAATATGATTCTCCACAACGACCAAATAAAGCAAACTATTTTTAAAGTTTTTGAAAAATGAAGAGATGTCTGTGCGACTAAAATATTTTGATTCTTCAGCAATGGACTTACAAAGCGACTTGAGTTGTCATTTCTCAAGGTTTTTGCATTGCCAAAGGCTTCAAGTATGGGATTAGTCTGCAAAATCTCGTACTCTATTCCACTCCCACCTCCAAGAGAAGCTAAATATTGCATTGCTATCTTTGCAGTTTCTGTTTTCCCAGCGCCACTTTCACCACTGAGGAAGAGACAGATCAGATATTCATGTACATATACACAAGAAAAAATCAGCGATGCCAAAAGCTGCTATAACATTTAACACACAATCATCTGATGGTCCTACCAACAGCAATACACCCCAAGTTTGTCATATCATGCAAATGGCAAAGACTGGAAACAGTAAATCAAACTCAAATATGAGATACAAGTAATATAGTTGGACTATTTAGAGCACATTTCAATTTCATACAGGTCCAGTTATTATGCAAAATAACTTGTGACAAGAGTCAGAAACCAGATTATCCGTGGACCATAGTACATGGATATGAGTACAGCACTGGCACCTACACCAATATGAGTATGCGCTACGATAATCTTTTAAAACAAGTTTTAAGATACACACACACCACTATATAAAAATACAAAAGTATATATATACATATATAAATAAAATAGCACAAAACTAAATATGAGAGCATAATATTAGATCGAAACACATAAATTTCAACATAAATCCGCTAATAAACAATTTCTGCCGAATTTCCAGCTCTTCTTGCTGCTGGCAGATGATGTTTTTGCTCTATATAGGAGGCACGTCTCTGGTGACACAAGGGAGGTAGAAGACAGACTAAAGTAGGAAGACGAGCAAGGGAGGTAGATATTGGTCAAAGCAGGGTATAGGCACAGATACTAGAAAGAAACGTAGGAGAATAGGAATAATATCAGCATTTTGTTCAATAAGATACCAAAGTGGATGATTGACTCACTCCATACTAGGAACAATCACACGATATTCTTGCATAACACCAATTCCTATATCTCAATATGATTGTCATGACAACTGGCTCAATCCCATGAAACCATTTCATAGAAGCTCATTTAGACATGAATGGTATGGAACCAGTTTGGCAGTTTCAACCGGAACCAAATAGGACCGGGAATCATCTGGAACTGGATCCACAATTGTCAGTTCCATATGTTTTTTATTTTTTTCATAATTTCAAATCTTTGTATGATTTTGGCTGGTTTCAGGTGTTTTAGGACTAAACCCAGAACCAGCACAATCCTGGTTCAGTTCTGGTTCGTATTTCCAAGAAAATCGGAATCCACTATGTCTATATTCATCGATATCTTCTTTTTATAAAACAAATATACTTCGAATCTTGAATAATCCACATTACTTTTGCTTCTATTAACAAAGGATTCCCTTTTTATGTGGAAAAAACGAATATTGATAATTATGATCTTACATATGGACAATTCCTCAAGGTGCCCTAAGGCTTCTTTTTTGTGCTTTTGCATCAACCAGATCAACAAGAATATGGGTCAACTTGACCCATAAGAAAAATTTAAAGAACTTATGTGTGCAGGTATGGGTACACATAACCACGCATACCCAAAATTTAAACCTTTTGAAAACCCTACAATGTGCACCCAACAATACCTGTATGACACCTACTCTACCATAAATGAAGTACCCGTGCATCATAGGTATTAGATGGTTTTCTAGAACTGCCAGTGGTTGAGATCTAAAATGCAAATCAGAGGAGGAGAATGAAATGCCTTCCTTGGTCCCATACTGCAACGAAGATAAGGAGCAACACGAATATGACCATCTGCATGGAAAAAAATTACCATGCGTAGAAGCATTATGAATGTATTATTATCTGAAGGATATGTTATGAAAATAATCATCCTTCAATCAAACACTATGAGTCTTTGCACATCTTTTTTAGTTAAGAAACTCCCAGTGTTTCTTGATGAACAACATGTCTGGAGTTTTCACCAATTTTTAGCCCAACTGCACCTGACTCGCCACTAAATGGATTTGCCACTTTTTCAGATTCTCATGGAAAACTACAGCTTTAGTTATTCTTCAGCCCTACCTGGGGGAGTTCAACACCCAGTGGTATTTTAATTCACCAAAGCAAATTCGTGATCTGGAACCCAAAGTTTCCAGACCACAGTATGATGAACCCATAACACCTCTAACCATGAGCATACCCTTAGTAAGGGGGGAGAAAACTATGGCAGTTAGCAGCAATTTAAAGAACCTTGTGGTGGTAATGTTATCAGATTGTGATGTCTCAGTACATTACACTAAATATGTCATATTGTGATGCCATGTCACCTAGATGTTTCTGGTGAATCAAGGTACTGGTGTCCACAATTGGCTCAGCTTTGCCCAACAAGATATAACATACAGCTAATCCAATATCACCATCCTTGAAAAGTTGCCTTGTTTCATGACATGTATAGCAAAACATGTCTGTGACCAGTATGCAGTCGGAATAGCAGGAAGGTATCAGTATGTTTATGTGTACGATGTGTAATACATGATTCATTAGACGTTATCATGTTGGAAAAATTATATAAGTACATTAGGTATTGGTAGTATACAACTATATATTCTAGTTGGTGACACCAACTCCAATTGAAATAATGTAAGCATCTGGAAGATCATGATATAGTAATGCCACCAACAGTAGGTTCACGACGTCACGACGTCGCTTCTTCTAAAACAGAAGTGATAATGACATGTGTATTGCCATTGCATCTTACGCTCACATTATTTCAATTGGAATCACCAACATACACCACATATTTATATCAAAACCATTTTCATTCCTTTCAGTGGTGTAATCTCTTGCATTTTGCTATGACCTTAACCATAGCCAAGCCTTTCCCCCATGGCCTCGGCTAGAAGTGCAACATCAGAACTTCCAAGGAGGCCACGAGTCCCAGTATTAATTTTGTCAAGCATGCATTAATTTTGGACTTCTGATGGAGTCCAGTGCATTAGTGCTCAAAATGTCCCACCACCCATAAAAGATACAAAAAGGTTTTATGTCATAGGCTAACCAACCCTCCTCCAGCCATCCTTTGCTTGAACTTGTGACATCCTATATGAGGGTGAACCCTCGCACAGCTGAAGTTTCACGCTTTCCTTTACATGTTTTGCATAAAAGAAATATTGACAAAACTAGTTTGTTTCTTCATTTGTCATTTTGTTCTTTTCAATAGTTCAGTAATTATTTTCAATTATCAGAAGATGAGATTTTGCTGTTGTCAAAAAGTTCATATTGTATCAAATATGTATCTGTATTTCCTGAATACAAGGAAAAAATAAAATGAATGAATGTTCTCACATATATGTATAATACAAACACAGCTAGGAGAACATACTAATAATGCATATCTACCAGCTTATGTGTGTACATATATATAAGATATATACATACATGTATGTATATATGTGTGTGTGCACGTGCATGTGTGTGTGTCCACACGCATGTGTGTGATATGCATCATATCATGTGGATGCATCAGATGAAAAACAGAACCGACTGCAGAACAGATAACACAATCTTGTGAACTTGTCATGGATGTGATGCATAGAGGAAAATTTTAATTTACAGACAGGGAGAAATGGAAAGAACACTGACAACTATAACAAAAAAAGTGCCAATAACTTCATCCACATGGTAAAGCTCGCCTTCATTTCATGCAACCAGAAGACCATTTATGACAACCACATTGTTTTAATGAAGAAAGAATCTGAAACTCAGGACTAACCTTATGATTATGGACTGATTAACTTCATCTGCAAAAGTTCAAAAAAGGACAAGAAAACCTATAATTAAAGGTGGGGGAAAGTAGCTGAACGGAAGGTTTCATGGTAGAAAGTAGAAACTGACATAACAATTCCTAGGGTTAACCAAATTCATGAGTTACCTCGTATCATTTCACGGATTGCCGTATCTGCAATTGCATATACATGAGGTCTGTCAACAAGTTTCTTCCTATAAACTTCAATATGATCATTTCCATAATAAGGCATCGGTGTAAATGGGTTTATAGCGACAAGCACTGGACCTGCTTTAGTCTGGAGTAGCATAAGTTAGTGAACAGTATGAAAAAAGATACAAACATCCAATGACAGAACAAAGGGGGAGGACAAGACTAGAACTCACATAGATCATATTACGTGAGTATCTACATTGAAGATTGTAAAGAACTGATGGTTCGTTTAAATAGCTGAGTTGCAAAAGGTCATCTACAGCATCAAGTATGTCGGGATTTGCAGGCAACAAACTATCAGTTGGCACTTTTAAAATCTGATAAAAAGATGCGAGATGATCAATAAAACAAGTCATTCTCAGGAAAAAAAACTAAATACAAAACAAGCCAGAGATAATGAGGCTTACTTTCCCTTCCTGCAATATGAGACATGATTCTTCATCAGAACTTGACTGTAGCCTTCCTAGTTCCCACTGGCCACTGGGAAGTTGGACCCAAAAGCGAAGCCTCTGAAACATGAAGCTTCAACATGTAGGTATAGCAATCAATAGTTGTATAATTTTCCCTAAACAGAAACAGAGTTTGACAAGATTCTATTATAAAAATCATATATTACATGTCAAAACAATAAGTATTGGAAATATAGATAATTTCAAAGCACATAGCATGCTGCACATGATTCTTGTGAATTAGGGAAAACAAGTACAGAAAACGTTGTTGCAAAGTTGCATAGAACACCAGGGTTGGAAAATTATGAGATTCAGACATTCAAAGGTGAAATATAACACAAAATGTAATAGGCTTGGTTTCAAAGAGCATGAATCTTGCAACCATTACAAAAAAGGGAACCAAAAGAAATTCAATGCCTTTCAGAGTCAACCAATCACAATCTCTTTGTAATCATTTTCTTCTGCCATGTTGTCGATATTATTTCAGTTCTGACATATTATTGATAACCAGAATTTCCATTATTTTCCTTTTGTCAGGATTATGCATCACTTATACCTCTGAATATTCTCCCTTAAAACTTGAAAACAAGAAGTGCATCAAAGATCAAAAAGAGTGAGGTTTATCAAAAACTTCTTGAAATAACAATTATGAACCAATTGTATTGCACCGACGCACAATATGCACAGTATAGTATGTTACATAAACAATCAGTGAGCAACCCAACACAAGAATTAAGGATTCATCTTCTCAATCTCCTTCTGAAATACCATACAAGAGGACCAGTTATCCGCAACAATTGAAGACAGACAAAAGAAAGCACAAAATGTGGCACTTCACTGATTTATGTCACTATATTCCACAATGAAGAAAATAACCTGGAAAAAATATTTGAAAAGAAGCAATGGTTAGCTTTCTGCTAACTCAGTTCCCTTTTCATAGTAATAAAAGATTCATGAGAGCAGGAATCTATTTTCGTCAATGCAAAACTCAACCGATGAGCATAAAGAAATTTATTCTGGCAATAGCACGGTCATCATTTTCTTATACATAAAACCTTTTTGGTACATTGAGTAGATACGAGCGCTCAAATCTCAAAAAAATAGAATATTCTTGCCATTCTATGGTGAATATTAATAATGCATACTCTCATGACATTTGCAAATATTCGAATTTTACAATTGCACCCACTTGGAACAAACTTTGTCACACTCATTGGCCATTACTCCAAGTCATTTCTTTTAAAAGAATTCCATAAACTTATTGTAGCTACCACAACAATTCTACTTCTTGCATATGATTAAGGCATTCCCCGTAAAGCATCACGACAATAGCCCTTATCGAGCAAAGGACAAGAGTATAGAACAATCACGTCAAATTCCACATTCTACTCCTAAGCAATCATGCAAGAAATAATTCAGAAATTTGTTTTCAGAACAAAATTAAATTTCAAAACAGAGTGAAAAAGGAAAAGCACAAATCAGTATCAAAGCTACCTTCTTTGCACCATAGACGCTGTGATCGCTCCAACTCGATTCGCTACTCAGTGGTAAATACAGTGGCCTTCCCGAATCTTCGCCATCGTCCTGGAATTCAATCGCAGCTAACTTTCTACCATAGGGAGATTCGTCGTTGCTCTGGTACATGGTCAGACTATCTGAATCACTCTCGCTACCACCGGCCGTTCCATTCTTTCTGCTTCCCGAATTCTTCGCCCACTCAATCCCAGCCGTCTCAGAGCGTTCCGGAAGAGGAGAGATTCTGAACTCAGCAGGCAAAGATTTCATCGTCTGCAACGAATTTGGTACTCTAGCTTTCAAGTTCCGCTTCTTTGGCCCCAAGGACGCCTCGCTTTTACGCGAAATAGAGTGAATCATTTTTACAGATCCTTCTCAGAATCTACAATCCAAATGAGTCGCAATGAATCAGCAAATACAGTCACGATCATCCATGCAATAACAAAAATGGCCGCTTGCCTTGGAAGAGTTCAAGCAAGATGATTCAAGAAACAACAACCTCCAGCACCATTTCAACCCCACCAACCTAGTCCCGAAAAAAAATGCTATAAAACAAAAACCCTAGTAATCATCTGATTCCTTCCAAAAGAATCAAGAGTCCATGTCATTTCCCAGCATAAACAACGAAAACGCTCACTGTTCGAACGATCTTATCCAGAGAAACACGATCCAAAAAATGCTACCGGAAAGCATTTAAATCTCCACAAGAAACTACGCAGGACATCCGAATCTACCAAAGCGGATCCATCTTCCACATTAAATTCACTGATCGCGAAAATCTCCACTCTAAGACCCATTTGTCTCTTCGGAGACCTAAACACCGAGAAAAACACGCAAAACCACGGAAACGGCAGATCATTGAGGACTCACCTCAACCCGACTCTAAACAAGAACAACGGCCTTAATCGATGCTTCGATCCTTGAAGGAACTCCCCCTCATCCAATCAAGTGATTTCCCGTTCGGAGGAAACTACCTGGAGGTTCCTTCAGATATATTCTACCGTCCGCTCGATCTCACAGATCTCTCTCTGTCTCTCTCTCTCTGCTTTTCTTTTGTGAAGCAGAAGAGAGGACACTGGAGTGCACTCGCTACTGTTCACTGGAGCAGCCTTATTCAGCTAAAATGTTTTTCCTGAATTTTGTTACGCATTCCTATTGATGTGATGAGGAGCTAAAAGTGAATTACTAAAGCCCCCTCAACAACTTACAGAATAGCAGATAGCTCCCTACATTTTAAATTTCTAATTCCAGGCGCCTAAAAGAAGTCCACATGCTCCTGGCCACTTTCTTTATTGATACGAGCCACGCTAGTCGCCAGCGCCTGCCTTTCTTGAGGTGATGGTGTTGTGAGTCATGTGACCGCTGCTTCATTCACATTCCTACGCATTAAACCCATAAATAATTAGATGAATTGAAAATTCTAATAAATATACAAATAAATAAATAGATAAAATGACAAATATATATATATATATATATTATATATACATACATACAGGGAGAACTGATACTAGATATGAATGATTCCTGTTTGCTCGGGATCATGAACTAAAATCATACCAGCTTTTTATTAGGGTTTTAAAGTGTCTGTTTGAGTCTAATTATGGTTTTAAATAAAAAATAACAGAAAATTAAATTAAAAGATTAAAATGGAATGAGAAATGATGGTCTAAAACGTCGCTTTCAGTTCCATGGGAGAAGAACCATAACCGAAACCACGGGGCCTCTGTTTTGGTTATGCTTCAGGATCCAATCAGCCCGTCTTGACGTTGGCTGGTTTTGAACCAGATCAGGTTTCAGTTTAAATGGGTCTAACATCGGCCTCCTCAAGCCTACTCTCTCTCTCTCTCTCTCTCTCTCTCTCTCTCTCTCTCTCTCTCTCTCTCTCTCTATATATATATATATATATATATATATATATATATATATATATATATATATATATATATATATATTACTTCTACCATTTGGAGAAACATGCTAGTGTTATGTCATACACAACTTGCACATGTGACTCATTATACACAACTTGCACATGTGACTCATTACAAGTTGAGACTTAAGTTGATGATTTAAAATTTTAGGACCTAAAATTAGTGGAGCCACAAAAAAATGGGTATTAAAAGTATAGACTAAAACTTAGAAGTGTAAATCCTGATAAGTTTGTAAGTTTATATATATGATTTTTACAACCTTGTATTCATATAAGTTTGATGCACATAATTTATTTTAACAGTAATATGCATGCAAATAAAATAATGTTCTCCCCATCTGTCAACGTCGGCAAGCTCTTCTTGATGATTGAAGAGTCTGGCTGGAGGCCCTGTACAGAAAGCCATGCTTGGATCTGAATCGAATCTCTTTTTCCCGAAACCAGATCAGGGATATAATCTGGATCTGGATATGCTTTAAATGAGTCCAAGTATTTGAATTTTGATTCACAGGTTTTGAATCCGGCCAATCTTTGAAAAGGGAAAGTAAAGGTCTGGCGCCAAAAAGGCCACTGTCTTCTTCTAGCGCGTCGCGTTGCTCCATTGGAGAATCGCTGCCCGTCCTCCAAAAAGGTCATCGGTTTACATTGACCCACGTTGCCCGCTCAAAAGAAAATCCCTTATGCGGGGCCCTCTCCTCTTTCCTCTTTGGCGACTCGGTAAAAACAGATATCCTTCAGCTTTATTTATATATATATATATATATAGAGATAGAGAGAGAGAGAGAGAGCATGCAACACCTTCTCCTCGTGCCCATCATGGTATAAGTATAATAAAACTATATTTCGTACAATTCCAAAGCTTCTTAAAACTTTTTAAATTATACTCATCTACTAAAAATAATAGATTAACATCCATTTTCACACACACACACACACACACACATATATATATATATATATATATATATATATATATATATATATATATATATATATTCAACCCATGTTTTAAGTATTATTAGATAAATATGTACTAACATCCATTTTCACACACACACACACACACACACACATATATATATATATATATATATATATATATTCAACCCATGTTTTAAGTATTATTAGATAAATATGTACAACAATATTATTACATTCATATGCTCCTGAAAAAATAGTCGAATATAAGTGAACAACATGAGTGATGTGTGATGGGCAAGATATAATCACTATATACATGCAGTCCATTCTCAATCCTCATTCGTACTTAAATTTATTTTAGCATCTTCATCATCGATCATCGATGAATATTTAAATAAAAAGCAACTTTGTATCTTCTTTATATACTCTTACTTAATGAACAATAATATAATTACCTTTTTAAATTCAAGTTTTCACCATTTATTGTACTGATCATAAGATGTTAGAATAAATTTAAGCATAGATTGAATTGAGCATATACCACTCTTTTTATATTTATATAAATTAAAGCTATCACAGTTACTACCAAAACCACTTAAAACTCAAATGTATGTATAGATAGATAGTTTTAGGTGTTTTAGGTGGTTTTAATAATAATGATAATAATATTGACCAACAAAAGATGGTTTTAGTCATCAAAAAGAGTAATAAGAGATGTGATGGATGATGGATAATGATAGATGATTAAAGTAATGGAATCATGAGAAATGGGAGATTAAGCATCATGCTCAATGAGATCCCTCTTTTTTTCTCTCTCACCATATAGAAAAACAATCTATAAACATATCAATCTATGTTCTAATATTCTTAAAGATCTAAATGGTTCGATGTTTAAGTTTGATTATTAAAATCTTTAAGTCAAAAATCAAATATTATCAGATGCAATTATTGTACTTGCAAAAAGTATGAAGATATTTTTTTTGAAGGTTGACCATCGATACTATTGAGATTCTTGAGAATGTTTAAGCATGGACACGTCTTTGCATGAATAATACTCTCTCTCTTTATATATATATAATAAGAGAGTCATGCCTTACAAAAGAAACAAACTTACATGTCTCGAGAGTCAAACTCACCACCTGCATCATAAATCAGATAGCCATTGCGACATCATTCTTCATTATTTGTTTCAAGGACCTACAACAGGTAACGGGTAGAGGGATCCTTTATGTAGAGATGGCGGGTTCAAAACTGGCTCACTGGTTCGAATCAGAACCAAATTGCTCGTAGAACAGTGGGTAACAGGTCAAATCAGTCCTAAAACCTTAACCAAAATCGAGGACCTTTGGTTCATGGTCTCAAGAAACTGGCTCCAACTGCAATCGGAACCAGAACCGATGGTTCCAAATTGTCGTTATGTTTTAAATATATTTTTTCAAACCCCTTATCACAAGCAGCCCGTTAGCTCAATGAAAGACGAGATGTTATTTGTTGGTTTTGCTAGTTAGATAGACTAGTGAACTCCATCATTCTATACAAAAGAGAGTCATTGTTAAGATACTTTTGAAAATCATAGATTTTAGGTAATTCGTGTCTGTTTCGATTTTTGTTTGCTTTTGATTCTAAAAAACCACACAGATTTTTTTTTTCTGAAATTTGAAAGAGCATTACTATTGAGACAAGTCGAATTACTATATACACACTTTTTTTCTATGATTTTCAATAGTATCTCACTTATTTTCAAAATTTCTCACACTACTCCGACCTTACATGCAGTTTCTCTCTCTTCTCTGTTGTGAATGTACCATCTTGTTTGCCATGGTTGCCAAAACAATACCTGTATTTGGTTTGCGACGTCTTCTTCCGTAGCTGAAAAACGTATAATCGAACCTCGTTACAGCTCTATTATTTTCTATAAAAGAAAGAAGAAGAGGTTTGAGTGGTTGATTTGTAAAAGAAATTTTATGTTTTTGAGTATATTCATAGATTCAATCTTTTTTTTATTTGATAAACGTCAATCGATGATTTAAAGTTGGCGTGGGTGGAAAGATGTGACTTTGTCATGTATCTTTATTCTGATTATGATGACCAAAAGAATAAGAACGAATAAGATAAAGAGGCTCAAGATACTTATTTTTTGTACTTAATTAACAATACAATCTTAAATATAATGGGATTTTTTCCCCTCCAATAACGAGAGACTTCATTGATTTGTTGGTTTTTATATGATTATTTTTCTTTTTTGAAAGTCGAATACTGATAAATAGTGTCTTTAATGCGTGAAAAAAATTATAATTGTTATAAAAAACTACAAAGGTTGCCGCAAGCCATCGAGAAGGATGACAGAATCATGCAGTAAGAATACGCCCTTACACAAGTAAGGATGAAGCTAGGGATAGTTTGTATTTTAAAAAAATGAGTGCAAACAGTAAAACGGATGTGGTAATAACAATTATACTTAAAAAATTATGATTTTTTTTTTTAAATACAAATATCAACCACTTATATGAACACCCACATGTGTCTACTTGCAGATAATGCTATCTCTTTATTCGAGTGTGCGCGCGCATGGGTATGGCTTAACAGTTAGTACTCGTAGTTTTGACCTGTGTCTTGTCAGCAGAGGAAGCAATACAAGACACATTTGAAATAACACAACACGAAAGGAACCTGAAAACGCAATTGATGCCGGTATAACTCCTGATACAAAAGCTGAAATGATTTGAAATGAACCCGAAGTAACAAAAGAAGTTGCGAGCAAGTAGTTGACCTGTTTTCAACGTGGACACGAGAAGACACACGAACACACACGAACACAAGGATATTTCCACTCCTAAGTAGTAAGTACATTTACCAACAAAATTTGTGTATTTGACTTCAGTGGAACCCTTATTATCGATCTCCTATTTCATGGTATTGTTTTCTTTGGTGCAACCGGAGGCCAAGCCCAGTGTGCACTTCATGAGAATCGAACTTGCGGTCTACAACACAATACATGGGCTTTAAAAAGGGATGGCCTTGCTTTACATTGCCCACCTATACCAATGCCCGATGTAAAAAGTTATATATATATATATATATATATATATATATCTACTGTGTCATGTATTTAACTATTGTTTTTGAGTAGTATAAATATAATTTAATTTTTAAAAGTTTTTAAAAAATAAAAAATAATATTATTATGCTTATATTCCCCCAAAAGTTATGTACTTATCATATCCATAAAAATCTCAACCACTGACCTTAACCTAGAAGTGGGTGAATAAAAACAATAACAAAAGGAGAAAAGTTTAACATATATATTTTGCATATGTAGTTGATTCAAAATTTATTTTTTAACCCAACCATCCATTTCTTAATATGGATTGCTGAGATCTTCATAGATGAGTAAGGTGATAAGCATATTAATTAGTAACTATATATATTACACATAATTTGACTCATGATGCATTATGGTGGCACAGAACCGTCCTCTTTGCATGTGTGTATTTTATATTGCATTAACGTAGCCACCGGATGCTAGATTCAACCATGTCAATGTGGCACTATTGTTTATATAATATATTAGAAAGTTCTATGGTGTTGTTTTGATTGGTAAGCTGAATCGAACCGCCAGGCTAGGAGAGCCCGTAAGACCTTTTCTTTGTTAAACTCAGTGTACCACAACGTTTGAATTGTTAAAAAAACTAAAATATCTACTTAAAATATAATACAGCATATCTTTAAGAAAATCCGGTATTAACTATTTTTTCATTTGGGCATTTGATTGACGTGAATTACAAGGGACTACATAATTAACTTGTAGTATTGGACTACATTAGCAGTACCGCCTTTACACACACATACATATATACGAAAACAAGATCCTAACCACATGAGACGTGCCCACTTATTGCTTTTCGGTGACATGAACATAATTTTAAAGTTTAAAAGATTTTTAAGAAAAGATGAAAGATAATGTTGTTACACTCGTACTCCAAAAAAATAATGATTAGACATGAGCAAACTATAGTGAGAAAGATCCAATCATTATATATATATATATATATATATATATATATATATATATATATATATATATATATATATGTATTTGTATATATGTTACATATGTATGTATTTATATAATTCACAGGTCCTAATATGAAACAACTTATACATATTTGGTCACTTTGGAGACACACAATTGTACACGCACACACACACACACATATATATATATATACACATGTGTGTACATAAAAAATGCACAAAATTTGGCTGGAAGTCATGTTGAATACACGGAAAGATGATAAGTTTGTTCGTTATTTGGGTGGGCCGACTTTTCAGGTCGTGCTCTTGTTGGGTTTTCGTGTAGCATCTGAATTTACCAACAATTTTCTACCTTCCTTCTTAGCTCTTCTAGGAAACAAGTGAACTAGACGTTGAGCCACTTTAAGTGAACACATACACAGACTTATCGGATCATTCGTGTCAGGGTTTTGGGTCGTGTCTGAAGTCACAAACCCTAGTGAGAGGGATGGATATTATTAGATGTGATATAGAAGGCAAGAGTGATTAAAAGGTCGTGTTTGTGGCAGCGGGTTGGGTCCCCCCCCACGAGACAATTATTTCTTGGTTTCCTTAGTGCCTGGTCCAACCACATGGCTTAGACTGCAGCCTTTTTCTATGAAAACACGCATGTGAGGGGACCGTGTCTACTTCCCAAAGCAAGGCCACCCCAAGCTTTTGATGATACAATAATGGTGAAGATATTGCATCATTAACACATTCACCTTGCAAAGATGCATCTTGCAAAGGTGTCCTCTTTTTTTTTTGGTTACAAGAGGAGGCTGAAGCCCAACACACGCATCCACAACTGCACCACCCTCTACATGTCAATGGAGAGAGAGAGAGAGAAGAGAGAGAGAGAGAGAGAGAGAGAGAGAGAGAGAGAGAGAGAGAGAGAGAGAGAGAGAGAGAAGAGAGAGAGAGAGAGAGAGAGAGAGAGAGAGAGAGAGTTGAGATTTTAATATAATCAAATAGAAAGCTGCCGTAAACAGAAACTTGTCATACGAATGAACTTTTTGCTCCCCTTTTGTGAGGTCTTAATCATGTCAATGTAAACCGCTTTATTTCTTGAAAGATGATATGAAACCATGGTTTTCATGGTCCTTGCAGGGGATCCACTTGCAAGCGCGTGCGCTCGCAAACACACACATATATATTAAGAATTATATGGTCCACCTAGTGAACATATCCCTCATCCACGTTGTTGGATCACCCCATCAAGGACGGGCAGACAGTGGTAGTCATACTCCCCAAGGATGACCGTATCCCACTCTCTCTCTCTCTCTCACACACACACATACATACATATATATATATATATATATATATATACACATATATATATATATACACATATATATATATATACACATATATATATACACATATATATATATATATACACATATATATATATATATACACATATATATATATATATATACACATATATATATATATATACACATATATATATATATATATACACATATATATATATATATATACACATATATATATATATATACACATATATATATATATATATACACATATATATATATATATACACATATATATATATATATATACACATATATATATATATATACACATATATATATATATATACACATATATATATATATATATACACATATATATATATATATACATATATATATATATATATATATATATATATATATATATATATATGTCTCTGTGTGTAGTTAACATTAAGAATTGACCACGGGCAGACAGTGGTCGTCATACTCCCCAAGGATGACCTTATCCCACTCTCTCTCTCTCACACACACATACATACATACATATATATATGTCTCTGTGTGTAGTTAACATTAAGAATTGACCATCTGCTTTATTGACCTTGTGACAATGACTTATTGAAATGGATTCAATACTGCAATGGATCAGATGGTCTCGGGAGACCATGATCCGAAACCAAAACACATACCATTCACGTTATATTCATGGCATATATTCACGTCGGCCTTAAGATAACACAAGTTGTTCGCATTTTGGTGTTGTATATATTATCATCTTCCAGATCACCCGATCCAACGTTGAATTTCTCGTGCCATTCTATCTCCCGTTTTCGATGATTTAAATCATGGAACCGGCGCCAAGTAACTGTGGTTTAAGGCACACCAATCAATAACTCACCTGGCTACTGGGTGGACTCACAAGTTGAAGGTCATGGGTTAGATGCTCTCGGTGTGCATCCGGCTTCGGCCTCCCCATTTCCTAGGCACATTTCTAATAGTATCGTGGGTAGAGGGTGTTGATGGATTTCACTTGATTTCTAAATCCTTTTGTAAATTAATTCGATTAACAACTCAATCCTAAAGGATGTACACCAATGGTCTTATATTTTAGATTTAAATATTTGTATGACCTATGATATATTAGAATCATCATGTTCGTGAACAACGTGAGTCTTGAAAGGATTTATTCGTGCCTGAGAAGAACAATCTAATCGGATAAATCTCAAAAGGACCATCCTCTTCTTTTATGTGCCCGTTTTAGAGCAAAAGAGAGGTAATAGTCGATGAATAATGTCTTTTGGTGCATAATCATACATCAACATTATCACCATTTGATTGGCACAATCCATGGTAGATAATTAAATTAAAAGGGCAAAAAAAGTAGTATTGTATTATTTTTTTGCAAAAGTACAATAATGTATATATATTAGCACGAACCATGATAGATAATTGAATTAAAAGGATAAAAAAGAGCATTGAACTTTTTTTTTTGCAAAAGTACAATAGTGTATATATATTGTCCTTCATAGGTAAGGTAGACTAGCCCTCCTTAGTGGTCTCAGGCTCTCAGCAGAGCCCAGCCAAGCAATATTGCTCAATTCATGTGGCTATGTATAATTAGCTCGTGTCTCGGCTATTAACCTACCAAACCAATTCAAATGGATTGAAAAGCCAAACTAAGCAAGCCAATTATCATAAACAAGACCCGTTTCGACCCGAGTGATGCACATTGTTGAGATGAAAAAGCATCTTGGATCAACTTTTCCAAGTCTGATTAATCAGAGATTCTGATTTGAATCCAATTTATTGGCACATTTCTTACTAAATCACATAAGCAAGCCAATTATCATAAACAAGACCCGTTTCGTGTCGCACCCAAGACAGTTTTCGAGTTGTGATCAGCCGGGCCTAGTTATGTATAGCTTAGCTCACTAGTAACCAAACATGCCATTGTGACAGTAATGTGATGCGAGTTTAGGATCTGCCTCAATCTCACAGGATACATTACTTTTTTCTCATATTCGTGTCGTGTCTAATTTACATGGCAGCATGACGCATAAACTGAAGTACCCTTGTGACCAGTGGTGGATCTATTCATGGGTGGGATGAGGTGACCGCGAAACCCGAAAGAATCTGAAAAGATTCACAAAGATGGTATATATATTTTCAGGTTTCTTGGTTGATTGCCTCACCTGAATTTCACCCAACAGAACTTCGCCTTGTCCCGGAAAATTTTCTTGGTTCCTACTGTGTCGAGCGGAAATCTTTATTGCACAATCCCGTTCTCATGAACACATCTAGACATGTCCGGTTCCGATTCTCTTGGATCCTTGAGCTAGAACTGAACTAGAAGCGGGCTGGTTCGGATCTGGTTTGAGTTCAAAATCATATAAAGCAGACTTCATTTTGGAGAGCATATGAGAACACTTAACAACTATGCTAGCTTATCAACGGTAAGCTTCATTTTGAGATCTTTGATGTGTGGTCTATGCCCTCGAAGGCAGATGATTTCAACGTCCCAAAAAACCAAGTTTCAAACTTGTCTCTCTGAAGGCTTTTGATTGTTGGGCAGCCAATCCATTGCAGTTTCTATTGACTAAAACAAAACAGACAGATATTACTCTGTTACTTCAAAATTAACATAAATGTTCCACGGGTATTAAAAACTCAGAGTTCCATTAATGGATGCTCATCATCATCATCGTGTTCCCTTCGAATCTCTAAAGCAAAATAAATCGTTTCAGATGGGACTGTCTGACATTGTTGTGATGAAAAGGGATAGATGATAATGAATCAGTTGGTAGAGTCCTTTTCATTTTTTTGATTGTTAGGCAGACTCACAACCTGATTTACAAATTATGCAGCAATTTACAACAAGGGAAACCACTCAGGTGGTTGACCCTTCTAACAATCATCTAGTTCCTTTATTTTGGTATCCATTTGCATTGAAATTCTTCAAACCTTTCGAGTATTTGCAGACTGTCATCGTCCACCTTCAGCTTGCATTGCAAGTCCTGCATTAAGTTAATTACAGTTATCACCACATCTCGCCGAGATGACTCAATAACAATCTTCGCCAGTTACTGGAGGTGACAGCCCAGTCCACCACAGTTAGTAGAGACACTTGTTCTACAAAGAGTTCAGCATTTCTTAATTCTCTTCATATGTTTGGCTGAAAACCCGTCGAAACTCGGTGCTAATGCAATCCTGTTTGCATCAGAAAGTGACGAGTCCTGTGGTAAAGCACAATTTCGATCCTGAGCAGAACGAACAAAAATGAAAGCAATTATCATCAACTGGCAGCAACCATCAATGACAAAATTGAAAAAGAAATGATACTCAAACTGAATGAATCGACATTCTTTGAGTTGATTAACTCATCGACGAGACAATTTTTACTTTGTTCCATCTCATTTTGTCGTAATTTACAATACGAACACGTACAGAACTGGTTTGACCTGCTTCAGACATGGTCCTTATAAAGAAGTAAATCGAACGCGTTGATTTTTGTTAGGTAGGAACCAAGAACCGAAACTGAATCAGGACCAAGTCGGCAGCGGTTTGAGCTCCAAACCGCCAAAAGCCGTGACATACATAAAAAAGGAGAAGTTAAAAAAGAACGGGAAAACATTAACCGAAACTACCATTTGAAACTGCTGGTTTTATGTTGCAGTTCCATGGGAGGTGGAACTGGAACCGCCAGTTTGAAATCACTGGTTTCGGTTTACTCGAAACTGGACATTTCTAATTTGCTTTACTTATTGACAAAAAGGATTATCTCTATTCCTAATATATATAACCAGTCCGTCAGAAGAATATATATGTTACATATTCACTGTTATCGAGAGCATTGGATATTATAAGATCTATGATATCAAAGACTCGTATAGAAGGAATGAGCAAAGCAATGATAGGATTGATCGGCGTAAAGTAATCCCCACGAAGCTTTCGGCAGAGGAGTATTTCGCACACGATACAGACATGATCAACATAAAAGTATCAGAAGAAAACAATAAACCATGCCTTGCCAATTATTCTCTTGAATATAAATGCAAATGCGACCCGAGATGGATCAAAACGACAATAGACTCTACAAGGATTTAGTGTTGAAAAGACTCAGTTTTGCTGGGAAGAGCCCTTTTGCTTTTGAGTGTGGCCTTGAACAGGTTCTTATGATTGACACGAGTTGAATATTGTTAGAACGAAACCAACTCCATGCACCTCTTTCTTTTCAACTACTACGGCATATTTTGATTTGATGGATCCCACACATTCACTTGTTGTAAGCAACTTGCTTCAATGATAAGTCTATGACCTTAGGTTTCCTGCCTAGGCTCAAAGACACATAAATTATTTTCTAATGTTTAGCTGAAGAGCTCCTATCGGACAGATGTATAAACCTAGACCTCCATGACATCTCTCTCTCTCTCTCTCTCTCTCTCTCTCTATATATATATATATATATATATATATATATATATATATATATATATATATATATATATATATATATATATATATATGTATGTATGTATGTATATATATATGAGAGAGAGTTCCTAAACTCTCATTCATGCGAAATGATTCAATTAAAGAGAAAAGAGAACTTCTACATGCATTCTCTCTTTCTATATATAAATATAAATAAGAGAGAATAAGAGTTGCTAGACTTTAATTTAAGTTAGATCATCGATAGCAATCCAAATCATCTATATATTAGGTGTGTCCACCGTACTTGCCACTTTATATGTTTGGTTATCTTATTTGAAACCATCTATATCATGAAACGAACAGTTGAGTTTAAAAGCAAAATATTTACATTTGAATTACACACAAAAAGTGTAACTTGCTGAAATTTTCAAAATTATAACAAGAAGACTTTATATATATAACATAGAGAGAGAACCTGATATATGTTAGAACACTTACTTGTTAACATATTTAAAGAAATCTCAATATTTGGTGATATGTTGAAATTCAAAACTAAAAAACAAAAAGTATATGTTTGTATTTTACAAATGTATTATATCATTTTCTCATTTTTATTTCAAATTTTAAGCATCAAAGATTAATGGTTGAGATTTGTTTTGATACACTAACACCTATTTGTGGTAGTATATACCCCACCACCACACACACACACACACACACACACACATATATATATATATATATATATATATATATATATATATATATATAGAGAGAGAGAGAGAGAGAGAGAGAGAGAGAGAGAATAGTAAATGTACACAACAATCTATGTTTAAATCTACTTGAATATCTCAATTGTAAGATTCACATGATTGAAAATTTAAATTTTAAAAGTGAAAAATACCATTTTATCTTCGGTATTTTATAGTATTCAATATTTTTAAATTTAAAACTCCATTATTGATTATAGCAGTAATATTTAAATAAATTTAAACAAGAACTAGTCTAGGCATCAACTACTCTCTCTCTCTCTCTCTATATATATATATATATATATTCATTACTTTTTTAATTTTATAATCACCAAGGGAATAGGGCTAGTTATTGATGCTATTATTTTATTCGGCTAGCAGCATAGCTAAAAGCCAGAAAGAGCAGTAGGATGGCGTATTCATGCGTCTACACGAAAGCCAACTGGAGTCTTTCTACAAACTAATCACCAAAGAGGAACTGTAGTCTCCCTAAATTAGAGCACGACTATCCGGGCATCAAAACGGGATGCACCAAAACAGCGCTGGCTTTGTATTTACTGCACCAGACCCTTGCTTAATCAGAACAGACAGGTGCCAATTCCAATGCCTATTTATCTGTTATACATCAATTATTCCCGAGAACTGATAACTGGACATGAAGCCAAAACAGAAACTAGAGGTATGATCAATTTTTTTTTGTCCAAACCACCGTTTTCTGGGAGCCCACAAGGACCCCGCCTAATCCCAATCGGGCCTGGTTGGCCCGTGGTAAAGCTCTCCCAACACTCAGTTTCCCTGTTAAAAATACTCGAACTCGAGACCTTGCATAAGGAGAACAAAGTATCAAACCACTTGAACCAACCAACTAGGGGTGTTTATGATTTGGTTTGGTTTCATTCTAGCTTCAACCTCGAACCAAACTGCTAATCTCAGTTCTTAA
This sequence comes from Brasenia schreberi, assembly GCA_036023115.1. Taxonomy (NCBI): domain Eukaryota; kingdom Viridiplantae; phylum Streptophyta; class Magnoliopsida; order Nymphaeales; family Cabombaceae; genus Brasenia; species Brasenia schreberi. Next base: position 19,599,843 of record JAYKKT010000081.1, read on the forward strand.
CTTTTAGTGAACTGAACCAAATTTAACCATTGGTTCCGGTTTGGTTCGGTTCATAACCATGGTTCTACTTGTTTAAGGGCTTTGTTAAATATAATATTATTATGCCATTAGATTAGAACTAGAATACTCATTTTGTATGTATATGAGGTTATAAAACTCATATAGATAAACTTATAAACTTTTCAAGATTTATATCCACATAAGTATATAAACTTTATATATATATATATATTCACTTATATATAAAGTTATAAAACTCATATCTAAAACTTATAAATATTTATATAAAAATAATTATTTGATTCCAACACTAGAACCGTAAACAGAATCGCAAGTTTTTTCCTGCTAGAACCGAAACAAACCAAACCAATAGTCCATGAACCCCCTTACAACCAACGGTATGGCGATTTTACTGAAGGGATTCCTGCTTGTCATCAAATAAGGTTGGTGCTAGTTTTAGTGCCCGTGTATATTTTCTCGATAAAAGTATTAAAGAAAAAGAATAGCTCAAGGTGCTGTTGTCGTTTTCAGCTGATTTGGTCTTTTCTTAAAGATTTTTCATCCATGGAAGGAACATTCTCCGACAATGTCACTATATAATATTAATTGCCATTTGTTATTTTGTCGAGGAACTTGCTGCCAACCAGCAAAAACGGAGTCTCATCTTTGAACGATGCCTTCACCCGAAACCAAACCAAGCTTGATCCAAATATGGTTAGTAGAGTTGGCACATTGATTCTTGTCCGTATTTTGCTTCTTTTTTTTTTATGTTATATTAGCATTTAAAAAGATCATATTTTATCATTTCCTTCTAACACTATTATCAGCTTCTTTAATCATTTCTAAGCGACTTTTGATATTATAAAGTGAAGCATATCTTGTCATTTTCATAGATAAATGAAGAGATCAAACCCAGAGACAATGAGCCATAACGCTATGAGTGAATATTCATTTTCTTTTCTTAAAATAGGGAGGACAGTTTGATTCAGACATGACCGGTGACCGGTTTCAGTTATCTCGGAGCCTCAAACCGCTGGTTTCGATTTGAGTCCTGAATCATCTGGAATTAGTAAAATAATAAAAAATATTAAAATTAAAGAAAAAGTCAAAAAAATATCAGAAAGAGCGGTTTGAAACACTCATTTTGGTTTTATAAAAGGTGAAACTATAACCTGATTCCTCGGTTCTGTTTTCACTGATTTAAGATTCAATCGATTTTTTTGACCCGATTAAATTCTAGTTAAAACCATCGAACCAGTTAAGAACTGATCATGTCTTAGTTTGATCTAAACTCAAGTACAAAATGATTTGAAACTCTTCTTCATAAAACCAAAAAAAAAATTGTCAAATGCATTTAGAACGAGAAACTTGTGTGTGTTAGGCTTCGGTTGCTGCTTGTGAAAAAAAACACTCTTTATCAAACGCATAACATTTATTTCATATATCAATTTATATAATATATATATAGAGAGAGAAGCGTTGCTGTTAATGCGAGTCAAGTCCGACGTGTAACCAGAAACTTGTTCCTTTGTTGAAAGCAACTAGGCGCCTTACGTGATTTGACGCGTTGTAGATTTTACTCCTGAAGAGGTAAAGCCTAAACCCCACTATTCACTACTTCCTTTGCTTTTCCACCAAGTCAGTTCTTCGAGAGCTTCACAAGACCCACACTGCATTACTAAACACACTGCAATCAATGCATGCAAGGATAACTATCAGCAGTGGGCACGTCATATCATACGCAAATTAAGTAAAATATTATATAATTGATTGGATTTGTTTGCCAAATGTGATGGCCTCATGCCAACCAACGGAAGGCCCAAGTATCAATTCAATAATAAGAGGGAAAGGAATAGTAGGTATTTTGTTTCTGTTCTTTACAGTACAGGGATCTGCTGAATTGTGACAACCCGAAATGAGAAATCCAAAAGGAGAAAGAACCATTCTATGAAAAGAGGAGAACAATATTAAGGTTAATTTTGTGCCCTTTTCATGAACTTTATGTTTTCTTTTCAACAAAAACACGATAATTTCACCGAGCAATCCTTCGTGTTTAGTTGTAGCAGTGGGCTTGTTTCGCAAGAGTGAATTGGCCCTTACATTTTACCACATTATCTTTTTTCCTTAGGACATTGGGCTTGACACGATAAAGCACGACATGGAAACTCGATGTTAACAAAACCAAGAAAGTCTCTATCCATATCCATCGAAGGACCGTTAAAAGAACAGATCATGTTCAGGTTGACATGTTTTGGACACTAACATGGAATACCATGACACAAACACATTTAACTGTTGGCTGCGTAATACTTGCTTAGGAAACCTAACACAGATATAACCAGAAAAGTCTATCCATGTTTTCCGAGTAACACGAAAAAATTGGGTCAATATTCAGGTTGAGTAGGTTTCGACATGCACAGTTTGTGAAATCCCATTTTTAAGTTTTCCGACCCGAAAGAGACTTCGAATACCCAACACGTGTTTCTATGCTGGGAAGTACCAGTTGAAGATGAAGTAGAAAGGGGAAAGGGAGCTTCCACTGTGCCATAAGTTGCTCTCATGAGTGGGGTGTGTGTGTGGGAGAGAGATTGAGAGAGAAGCTGAAACTAATTGCGGTCTAGTTTGCTGTCCTTCTCTCATCTACTGGGGAAGCTGGATCTTTCACCACTTTGTGCTGCATGTGGGCCACCAACAATGGCGATCCTTTACTAGGGTTTCAACTGCTTTGGTTTGAAACCGAACCTGACATATGCTAAATCCAACCAAGTCAGGTTTTCTTAACAGAAGAGTATGTCCATCAGTTGTTCAGGTTAGAACCAGATGGTCCAACCAATACGTAGAGCCATGGTTTACCATAGCATATGCACCGGACCTGACAATCTCTTTGATGTTCTGCAAAAGTCTATATGCCAATATTCTGTACCAGTGCGCCTTTGATCTTTCTCTCCATGAAATATATTCATCACAAGAGTCTCCTAACATCAAGAACCTGATCTCGACTGCTCCTCTTTCTCTCTCTTGTTTTAAGAGGAATATGATCTAAAAGACGGCGGATCCTTAAAATAGAAAAGAATACGAAACCATTAGCGAGCTTAATTTGTGTGGAGGGTTGTGAGATTTGTTGTTATGGATGTGACAGAGAGAGAGGCAGACTTTCACAAGTCGCAATCTTGTGCCTCACCGGCCGACATAGCCGGCTGCTGCCAACTGAGTGCAAGCAATATCACCATTAAATCTCCATGCATGGCAACTCAAATCCTCAAAACCATGTACAGGAAATGCTTCTCTTGGATTTTCTCCAACTTGTCGACCACTAACAGACTCTCTCTCTCTCAATAATTTCCTCTGCTTTTTGCACAAAGAAGCTCGATGTGGAGCTGGTCAGTGAAGGGTGCAACAAAGTATTCATTCCAAGTCTTCATAAAAGAAGGTGCTCATTCCAGGTTGAACATGGAGCTAGTAATTGAACCGCAGAGACCAAACATGGGCTGGTCATGGCACACCGGCCAACTCAAAAAGCTGCAACATTCAATTCATTGTAGCGGCAAACTGAACACGAGTAGGAACACTAGCACGATCACTACAAGATGAGGTCTCTCCTTCTTCTTTGTATTTTTTTATTTAACAGATGGAAGCTAAGGATACTACATACACTTGGTAGTAAGAATTTTGCTGTCATTTTGAAATGGGCGGCAATAAGGTGTCTTGAACGATGCCTTGAACAAGAGTCTTTGAAGCTGATACACTATCGAGAATCTCGCTGCTGACAGCAACTAAAGCATGACACAAGTGGAGACCCTTGACTTGAAATTCCGAATACGGGTCACACTTGGTAGTAATAAGTACACATATAAGTAAGTTTTCATTGATTATAAATAGCCAGTCACATTATGTATCCTAGTTGGTAGGTTCGCAGAAACTGCCCAGAGAAGCCAACATAAAAATCAAAGTGAACTCATGAACTTGACCTTGTGAGTCGACCCCTTCGCCAGGTGAGCTATTGCTCGTATGCTTCACCCATTTAGTTATAATACATTCATTTAGGTCGTCGTTTGATTTGTAAATAGAATGGCCCTTAGAAAGAAACTAATGCCATAAAAGTTGGGAAAAGATAGATATGCACGAGGACAATTCCCAATAATGACTACCTAATTTTATGTCTAGCTTGCGAGCCAAGCTCATGACTCGAGGTCTTTCCATGCGGGCCCATTCAAGTCCCTATCAAGGGAGAGATGAAGATAGATGTATCGGTGGAGATTTAATAAAATTGCCAACAAAAGGGTCACGCGCGCGCGCGCACACACAGACACAGCATATTCAGCTATAATGACTACCGGCTGGACCATGAACCAGTCAACCACCACCACTGTATATGTGTGTGTGTGAGAGAGAGGTAAATCCAACAGTTTCTATCATGTATTATGGAATCATGAAACCAGCAGCTTCTTATTCCAATATCAAACACGAGTCCACCAAGAAGGTAAGCAAAGCCACCCATACAATCAACCAAACTATACACAAAGCAATTCATCAAGAAACAGCATAACATAGAAGATTCCCCACTTTTCATCTAAAACATCAGAAAGTGGGAGAACCAACTAAATCGCCCAAGATCCATCTACTAACAAACCAGCACAAGTAAAGGGAAGCAAGAATTCACCTATCTACAATCATTACAGAATACTTTACAGAGCCTAAGTATTCGGACTTCGTTCGAGAAAACTAAACCATTTCTTCTGTCTCCCTCTGAATCTCACTCTTAGCGAAAGTCTACATGGTGCCTCTGTTGATCATTTCCATGTATCGCTCCTCCGCCGACTGCTGCCTCTGCAGAAGCATGTCATACTTGATCTTCATGATGAAAGCATCGGCTCGATTTCGCAGCTCATCTCTTTCATTCTGCTGCTCTTTCCGCAACGCGGCCGGCACCATGGGCAGCGGCAGCGGATCCTTGAACGTTTCCCATTTCTTCATCGCTCGTCGCGCCGCCTCGCTGCTGGGCTCTGGCGGCACGTCCCACGTCTCACTTTTCTTCAGCGTTCGAGCCTCGGCGGTGATGGTCCTCCATTTCGCCTCAAGTGACTCCGGATGGACCACGTCCACCATCACCACCTTCTCTTCTTCCATTTCTTCGTCTTCCTCCTGCCACCTAGAGGTGGACGGTTCTGGACGTTTGTCTCTGCCTTTATCTAGAAGCTCCATCTCCTCGTCCATGAAGAAAAGTTGTTGCTCCTCCTGTGAAAAACAATCGTGATCAGATTGGTAAGAATGCGCGGACCCATATGATCTATCATCCTGAACCACTTTCCATGAGCCGAGATCCAACGGCACATGGCGGAGCAGTCCCACCGTGGCAGTAGTCTCGCTCCACCGTGCTCTCGTTCTGGCGCCACACACGGGTTTCTTCTCATTGGGTGATCGGTGACCATAGGCCGGAGGAGAAGATACCGGTGGAGGGTGGCTTGGAAACTCCAGAAGAGAAGGTTTGACGGTGGTTTCCTTCTTAATTGGAGATCGATGGTCGGAAGATGGCAACGGAGGGTAGCTCGGAAACTCCACAGAAGATCTGATGATGGGTTTCTTCTCATGGGACCCCGATAGGCGGCCCCGGACCGACGGCGAAGATGGTGAAGGAGGCTTGTTCGGACAATCTAGAGTAGGTTTCTTCTGGTAGGAGGAGGACCGAAGTCGGGCAGTCTCCGTGGGCAGTGATGATGCTAATGGAGAGTGAGTTGGAATCTCTGCAGTATGCTTAACGATGGGTTTCTTCTGGTAGGACGATGGCCGGGGTAGGGGAAGCGGTGGAGTGCCTGCCGGCTTAAGGCTAGGAATTCCGGCTTCTGATCTAATATGATTTTTGTCCTCCTTTTTCAGTTCAGCTAATACATGCTTCACCACCACGGCCGCCGGAATTGTTTCAACAAGTTTGGTCTTATGAGACTCTTTCGTAGCTGCATCTGAAGGATTAGAGTTTATCAGAAGGGGAGAGAATTCTTCTTCCGAATGGGTGGCAGACGAAGTATGCGGCTTGACATCATAGGTCAAGAGACGAGTTTTGGTTTTCAGCAACTCCAGGCCTCTCTGACGAGTCTTGTGAGTTCGCTTGCGAGGCGGCATCGACAGGATGTGGAGGAAGGCGATGTGGAAGATGACGATCACCGCGACGAATGGACGGCAGACGAGAGAGGAGAGGGATACGGTGGTGAGCAGGGAGACGACGGAAGAGGGAAAGAGGTTAAGATTATAAGGCAGGATCTTCTTTAGCCAATCTAGGAATGTGAAGAATCCCACCATAAAGAAGATAAACTTCGTCGCCCATATCATCCTACGGGACACCCACTTCACCTTAGAGAACATAGCATCAGAATCTTTCTCCTTGTTTTTGAGAAAAGGGTGGGAAATAGATTCACCGAAAAGTCGGTGGAGAAGTTTTCTGACAATAACGGTGCTGGGTGCTACCAATCTTCAGAAGCAAAATCTACGAGAGAGAGAGAGAGAGTTTCCGGCTATAAAAAAAAGCTGAACCGAAAGCAAATTGTCTCTTTTGAGAGAAAAAGTACAAAAGAAGACAGAGATTCTCTCCTGCGTACTAACGAAAATCAAAGGCAAATCTCCTGTAGAATCTAACGCAAAATATCATGCACCCTCTTTCAAGTACAAAGAAGAGCGTGAAAGAAATGAAGAATACCAACTAAAACAAGTCTTAAGGTTTAAATCCTTTAACCACAAATGCGCAACACCAGAGGCAGAAGGTGTTTCGGAATTCCATAGCCCAGCAACATACGAGAGAGAGAGAAAGAGAGTTTGGTGGTCAGGTGTCGGTAATAATAAGGCAAGAGGGATGGAGGCTTGGCTGCTGGAAAGAAAGGATTTGCAGCAGCACTATACGTCCACCAAAAAGGAAGAGAGAGAGAAGGAGGGCGGGGGTTTCCGGCTACGCAATTCTCCTCCTTTTATAGGGAGGTCATGGTGTGGAACCTTCAAAGAAATAAAGACCCTCGAGTCCCTCTATATCGCGTCAGCATCCTCAGAGTTGAGAGACATCTTTTCACTGCAACCATGTCAGGGCCAATCATTTTTGAAATTTCCCGACGTTCAGTATCTTTGCTTCAGAGAAAAGCAAATTTAGGACGCCTGCAGACGAACTAATTAGATTATGTGGAAGAAATTCAAAAGAAGCTTCAGTAAAATTTGATAATACTGTGATTGTGTAAAATTAAGTTCATGACTACATCATATATATATACATATTTATTTATTTCCAAGTTGAAGGTACATGTGTACTTTAAAAAGGTACATATGTACTTTTAAAATCACAATCATCTATGCTGGATAATTAATGGTTGAATTTAAAATTTAAAACGAACTTAGATAAATATTTTTAATTTATATTTTAATCATCAAGATAAATAATTTTCATACGCGAAGGAAATTTCTGTTGAGCTATCACAAGATAGCATGCACGGACATTAGAAAAATGAACCCAAACTTTCGATTCATTTGACATGGTCAAATGAAGCTTTAACAAGTAGAGCAGTAAGACGTGGTGATTGTGCACCCAGGGCGATGGTTCACCAGACTTGGAGGACGTTACAGGTCATGAGTTTGATACCCGGTGCTTGCATGCCTGGCTTCGGCCTCCCACTGTAACCGGAAAAGAAATGGACATGGGGGTCTAGAAAGAAGGGTTCCTCATCATAAAGAACAAATAAAATTCAATTTTCAACCAATGAAAATACACGTGTTTTGTGGTTCTAAATATATTTCTTATAATTTCCTTTTGAAGACCATTTTTTTGAGAGAATTTGCACGAGTTAAACTAAAAAAAACATAAGTACAGTAGATGGTGATGATACTATCAGAAATATGTCATCATCATCAGGACTCCTTATATGCCTGAAGTTTCTTAAATGACATATTGAAAGGTGATACTCAATTATTGGAAAGTACATCATCATTTTGAGAGGCAATAAATTGTTTTTTATATTTTAATTTGGTTTGGACAATATTTAAAATGGTCTTAACCTTTTGTGTCCCTTCAAAAGAAGAGATTTTTTTCATAACTCTCTCTCTCTCTCTCTCTCTATATATATATATATATATAATATTCAAATATCACGGAAACTTCATCACGTGGTGAGACATGGGACTCTATTAATAAACGGTAATAGTATAGCAATCTCCACCAGGCAATGCAACTCATGATCTTGACGTCCCTGAAAGTTTTATATATAGTTCTTCGTTAGCTTTAAATTTGAAATCAATAGTTGGTGGTGCTACTTATCGGCAAGTAATAAATTACATTGGTCGAAGCTGTTGGGCGACTTCCAATTTTTGTCTTTTCATCTTACTGAGCTTCATTCTTTTGCTACACAGAGATTTCAGCGACTTCTCACCATAAATCAACTGAAGCCACTTGGCTCCCAGTTGACGAACATATTGAGTAAATTAAAGCCATGTGATCTCTTAATTATTTGTTTTCTTAAATAGTTAATAGTGTCGAAAGCTTCTTATATATATAGAGAGAGAGAGTGAAAGATTTTTTTTATAAAATTTCTTAAAGATTTATGATTAATTATTGAAATCTTTAAGTAAAAAAATAAAATAGTATAGAATATATTTAATGCGGTTAGGGTTGTTGATGAGGCGGGGCATGGGCTCGCCCTTGCTCCCAATTAAAAGAGCGGGACGGATCCGTGAGGCGAGTTCGCGGGATCTAAGGGGGCGAGTTTATTGTAGTCTCATTCCTGCCCCGATCCCAACGGAGATCGTAGTAGGCACCCCAGCCCCAACCTCGAATCAAACGAGTTCCTTTCGAATCTGCCCCACTCAGGACAGGAACTCATGAGAGACAGGGAATCCCCCTCCCATGAACATCTATAGGTTTGAGCATGGATGAAATGAGTGTATTCGCGAAATCAACAACGCAAGCAGGGTAGAGCGCAAATATTTGTATCAAGCCAGACTTGCTGAGTTCATACGAATATAAATCTTTTCCCAAAATTTTCGGGCGGAAAAACCAGCTTTAGAAAATTAATTTCCTAAAGAAAAGGTTGGCATATTTAAAGCTTTCAGGGTCCAAAGATCGTGTTGGTCGTTCTTGATTCTGCCATGACTACAAATACTTTATTTGTAAATTTTATAACTATGGGTCCGGAGCAATTCAATTTGATTAAAGCTCTATGGCGGTTGGCTTGTGAATAGAGGTAGCATCCGTGGGAGTTGAACCCCTGACTACCCACCAAACACTTCTCTTTTATATAAATAAACAAAAGAATCTACTGCAGCTCCTTGACCCATAAATGTGCTTTGGATATGGACCATCTATTGGAAAGACTACTGGATTCAATTTGATTCAACATAACTACTCAATCCTTTTTCAATTGCTTACTGGATATTTCTAATCAAGTAAAAATTGTAAAGTCCTATAACTTGTTTCTTTCAAAAGTATGGTTTCGCATGTATTCCTAAGCTAAGAAATATATTAAAAAAAGGAGATGGTATGTAATATGTGCTTACCGTTCGACTTGCCTGACATAACTTCATACACAAATTCTCTTTTAAGAATGTGACAAAAATGTTGTCTTCTAGTTTTTCCTATATATATATATATATATATATATATATATATTTTATATATATATATATATATATATATATATATATATATATATATATAGAGAGAGAGAGAGAGAGAGAGAGAGAGAGGGAGAGAGAGAGAAACTGACAGATGCTAGCACACTTAGGTAATAGTAAATTCAAACAAATCTCAACTATTTATATGTGATGATAGATGATTGAGATTTGAAATTTAAAAAACAAAATTGTCCATATAAATAAAATGTATCTACAAAAAGTAGACAGTTACTTTTTAATTTATATATTCAAATATCAACCATTTGAGATTTGTTTTGATTTGTTAGCATCTAAGTATGCTAGCATATACTAATCTCTCTCTATATATGTGTGTGCACGTGTCTGCACATGTGTGAAGGTCATGAACTGAACAGCATGATCTGGCAGCAACCACAGGCTTTGATTAACAATTGGATTGGGTTTCAGTTTTCAATAAATATATGAACCCTACCCAAGTACAAATCTAAAAGGGCAGTCCAAAGACAAGGTTATTTTATATGCAAATGCTATCATTTGAATGAGTTGGCTTACTTTTAGTATTTCATAGATAATAACCTAAATCTCGGTGGTATAAGGACTGATTAAGTCGGATTTTGTAATGTTAGGATCCTACCCGTTGACATCCCCTCAAGATGACCGTTAAGACAGTTGAATATGTGTCTCCCCACCAAACGGCAGCCACTCAAGCGCCCGTTCAGAAGGAAGGCAGTTCTCTCTCTCTCTCTCTCTCTCTCTCTCTCTCTCTCTCTCTCTCTCTCTCTCTCTCTCTCTCTCTCTCTCTCTCTCCGTCTTGTTAAGTTCGTGTCACGGAATGAGAATCTGATGACTTTCTTCTCTGTGACCAGCCTCTCTGAAAGACAGGATTTTGCCGCTAGACTTCATGGGAACAATGGAATGAAGGTTTCTTTCGTAGCGACTTACTGAAGAGAGTTGTGACTTGGGCTGCCAAACGCATTTTGTACGAGGACGCTGTTTATCAAGTTTCATCAGGTCAATGAAATCCGGACGTTTGCTTTGATCCTCGATGTAACATGTATTCATTTTGCTGTGTGTGTGTGAGAGAGAGAGGCAACGACTTTGAATCTTTAGCTTCTTCCAAAGACAGAAAACTGGAAAAGATCTGTTCAAGTTAAATTTAGGTGCATCAAACAAGTTTAAATAGTGCATCTGTATAGTTGTTTAACCATGCCGGTGTGAATCCAAAATCTTTTGTTTTGTTTCTTCTTGTGATGGGTGCTGCATTAGGGGATACTTCTGCGCCAATTTCTTCAAGACTGGTTATATTATACACAAAGGACACCTAACGCAACTATGAATGGAGAATGACATTGCACAAATTCACTCTAAATATACCGATAATATTGGTGGTAAAATTTTACTGATGAACTTTGTTCAAATCTGGTTAAAGTGATTAAACAACCTAAAAAGAAAACCATTTCTCGAAATGCTTCCACGCACAGTTAGATTAGATTTTCTCTTTTTGGAGTTTTGATTTCTCAGCCGACCTTGTCGTGTGCACGTGTGTGTATGCATGACTGTGTGTGTGAAGACTGAATCTTGCACCTTACTATGTTTGAACTCCTCTTTCCTGGTAAAGACTCGTGTGTAGACAATGCTGATCTTATAGTTTTGGCAATGGCAGTGTTATTGATGGCAACTATGCTCTCTTAACACATAGTATTTGAAACTGGTTGTGGATTCCAGATAGTATCACAGAGCTTAACAAGCAGGAATAGTTCTAGAAAGAACTTCCACCCTTGTATTTTTATTGCTATTGCCTTGGTACTTTCTGGTTGGAGCGAAAATTAGGATAGCAGAATATGCTTAATGGCGTATGCAATTTGTAATTTTTTACTAATTGCTTGCTTTGTTTATTATTCTGAATTAATGCAGGATGATGTGAACATCTTTTGTGCCTTTTGTATTATTGTCCACGATAACTCGGCCCAATGGGAAGTATTGTGAGTACTATTGCAGATGGTGCTGGCACTGCCTTGGGGACAGTAATCTCAGCTCCCATCAAAACCATATTTGGTGCATCATGCGAGTAAGCATAATAGAGTTTCGTCTTATATTTGCTCAGCCTCAGATCACTTCATCCATTAGGAGCAAAAATTTAAGATTGGTATAAGAAATCTTGCATTTTCCCATACTAGTTGGGTCTGCTATGTGGATTCTTAGATGCCATTTTGATTTAGCTTGGGTCATACCCGGAGCTAACTCCACAAGATCAATGTAACTGTAAGACAAAAAATCTACTCGGATTCTACTGACTGTGCTACAAAAACAATCAAATCCTCCTTTTCTCTACGTTTATGACCAGATATGGAAGGGCAAGTTGCTCACCATGTTAGCTAGAATCAAGTTTGAAACATTTCTTTTAAAAAAAGAAGTTTGAAATATTTTAGTTTGTAAGGTCTCTCTTCTATTGTTAATTGTGCTCTGTACATAGATTGTTTTGCTCAAGTTTATTGATCAAAACCATATTTGTGTCGGTAAAAGATCAGCAACTCTCTTGAAATGCAAACTAATTATACTGGAGTTTTTTCTTTAAGGATGGATCTATCTACAGTTCACTACCAATTGTTGTGGCCAATCCATTAAACACCAATTCAGGAAGTTAACAGCCTATAAGTATGGTAGGATCTGCTTCCGAAGAGTAGTATCTAAACACTTCAAGATCTTCCAAATGCAAGGAATAAGTCCCATTGCGCTTGCCGACCCTGAAGATTGACAGACTACATGAATTACTCTCCTGTGCCGAGAATTCCTGTGAAAACTGTCAAATTGCAAATAGTCACATCTTAGATCAATTCTAGTTTGGCCAAGCCAATCCAAATACATAATTCTCAGTAGGGGATAGTATTCTATTACTCTGTGATTAATGGTGATTTAACAAGAAGGTAAACGTAATACTTCCAGCAATCTGTTAGTCAAATTCAAATGAAACTTTCCTCGGTAGAATCTCAATAAAATCTCTGTTAGAAGCCTTTCCAATTTCGAGTGTGAAGATTTAATGGTGTTCCCTTTTGACTTTGCAGGAATATCTGTGTGGGAACATGGGACATATTCTGCTTCATCGAGAACTTCTGCATCTCAAGTCTAGTGAGAGTGGCCATGGTGTCGCTCCTCATTTACATAAGTAAGGATTCATAGTTTAACTTCTTTCCTTCCCAGCGACTCTGTGCTCAATATACACACGATATCATCAGTAATACCGTTCTCTAAAGAGAACTTTAGGCTCATGCTTAATTTACTGCAATTTTGTTTTGTTGGATGCATTCAAAAGGTGCTCTCCTTCATAGGAAACACATAATCTGGACAATTATATTTCATGTTTAATACCTAATTTTTCTGCTCATTAAGGGGACATCACATGATTTTACATGTTGTAGTCCTTGAAAGCTTGTATTGCAATCAAAATACCAAGAACACTTTTTCTCTGCATTTTATATAGATCGCATCTATAAAATTTTTATATATATATTTATTTATGCTTTAATCATCTTAAAGATCTCACGTGTAAGATCTTTAAAGTAAATAGTATTGGATACATTTAATGCACATGCAAAAAGTATCAAGATTGGCTGATCCAATGGTTGAGATCATTGGGAATATTTAAGAATAAATGGATATGTGCATTTACCACATCCTCCTCACCCTTTTTTTCTCATCGGTTTCTCTTTCTTCCTCACCAGCTTTTTCTCCTCCCAATGATCCGTATGAGTTTCTCTTTTCTCCTCCATAACCTATTCTCAAACTTTCTTTCTTTGACAATCTCTTTCTTTCTTTAACAATCTCTTTTAGTATCATTGTCGAATGTTTTTGATATTTTTATTGGTCTCAATCTCTTTCAGACTTCTTTCTCTTTTATTCTCAATCTTTATTTCAATATAAACATAAATCTCACAAAAAATCGATAGAAAATGAAACTCTAATCACGGTTACAGCGAACACTTTTAACGGAATAAGAAACGAGTGACCGACAACGAGATGCATCTAAGACACATTTTACTTAAAGAGCAAATGTGCTCACATGCATCACTATTTGAGGACACACAGTGAGCGCATCATTGTTTGAAGGTTGATGCGCCTTAAGCACGTCACCGTTTGAAGGGTGACACATAGTAAGCACGTCTTTTTTTTTTGAGAGGGAAAAGAAACCAGAGCTAACGACAAGATGCATCTAAGCCACATTTTACTTAAAAGCACACATTTTACTTAAAAGCAAATGCACTCACGATGGATCACTATTTGAGGAGCTAACACAATGTGAATGCATCATTGTTTGAAGATTAATGCGCCTTAAGCGTGTCACTGTTTGAAAGGTGACACACAGTAAGCACGTTCTTTTTTTGAGAAAATGGTGTCAGTAACAAGAAATTAAAAAAATAAAAATGTTTCAAAAAAAGGTAAAAAGATGTATGTTTAATAAAAGAGGATGCAACACCCATAGCAAACCAAGTACACTAGAATCTCTAGATAAGTGGGTTCGGCTACATGGATTCTTAGTCGCTACGTAGCTTGATCATGCCTTAAATTGTGGTATGCTCTCTATTTTAAAAAGAGCCCAAAATGCTGTAGAGAGAATTTGAAGAAAAAGCTAGGCCAAGTTAATCAGGATTCTCTTGCTTATGTGCAGTTCTGCTGTTCTTTTATCTTCTGTACCAAGTTGGCATTATTCAGTGCATCGGTAGAAGCATTTGCAAGATGACATGGGCATTCTGTGAGACATACTGGTTTGCTGTCGAAGATATCTCATGCTTTCTGTGGCACAAGATACGGAATGTAAAACGTGTACATCGGCGGCGGCGTGATCTTGAGGCGGCATATAGTTCAAGTGATGAAGACTTGTCAGAAGGATCACCTAACAATTATGAGAGTTTGAGGGTGGCAATAAGCAGGAAGAGATCAGTAAGGGACAGAAGGAAAGACAGAATGAGATCATCTTTGAGGCCTAGAAAACATTGGTCAAGAAGTTCGAGCAGGCATTCGCGCAAGCACGCACATTGGAGGACGAAAGTTAGTCGCAGTTATGAGATGGTACACCGCCATTAGGTTCTAATATTCTCCTACAAAAGCATGGTGTGATCTCTTTATTCATGGCTAAAACTGCATGATCCCATATCGCCTTTGTTCCTTTAATATGGTTCTCTGCAAGCGGACCGGGCCATGATCTGCACAGGCCCAAACCTAGAAAAACTTTTGGGGTGAGTGAAGCCCAGTTGAGCAAATTCAGGTGAGGCGGTTAAGATAATTTTTCAAAAAATTCGAACTGCTTGTATTGAACTTTCAGATGGCTTTCGGGTGGGCAGCCATCTGACTGCCTCGACCATGAATAGGTCCACCATCGATCAGCAGAACTATGATGGAAAACACAGAAATTCTACATGCCGAGGAAGATCAGGATATTCAATGCTTGGCATGCGTGTAAACTTGAGATAGGACTGAATCTTGTGGGTTGGATAAGCTACCAAAGTCTAGTCCCGTGCTCAAAGCATTGCAGTTGAAGATTCCGAAGCATAAAGCATCTTATACAACAACTAAGCCTTTTCCCATACTAGAGGATCGGAACAACTAAACCTTTCCCCATAATAGGAGATCGGCTACATGAATTCTTTGTTTCTATAGCTCGAAATTTCCCTTGCTTCACCACCTCATGTAGATATGACCAATTCAGAAATGGCCTGTAGGTCAAACCCAAACCAATCTCAAAACAGGCCATAACCAGAACCATAAACGAGGTTGACGGGGTTGAAATCCATCCTGGATGTAACAAATAAACATCATTGGCGACGAATATAAGTCGTAGATAATAGGAGGGTGTTATTCAGGGACACAAGAACATACATTAGATAATGCTTCTCGTTTTATTCAGTAAACGGAAGGGACACCAATGGTTTTGGAATGTTCTGGTGGCGAGACCCCCTAGCTCTATCAGCAATATGAGGAGGAAGACGATATCCATTAGAATGCACAGGAATGTAAACTACATGTAGTTGCATGGTTTTGGAATTCAACAATGTGAATCACTTCTGAGTGAGTCAGTTCTTGTTGATGCTCCTCCGGATTTTCTAAGCCAGTAGGATTCCCCCGTCTCTGAAAAGCTTGATTGAATTGTACAAGGGGGTATACAATATGGGACGACCATCAACTATCAAATGCAAGGTTGCATACATCAGTCTAAATTGTGTGATACTGATCAGGATTTAACATCTCAAAAGATCATTTGCAATCCAATACAGCATCATATCGCGAATAGCTTTTTGTATCACATATGACAGGATTTTCCATCACCAATTTTTTCCAAAAAAGTTTATCTAAGTCGCACAGATACTTCTAAGGGGTGGAGTGTCGACCCCGACACTGATGCGACACCAACACCGACATCGTGTCGGTGCGGCATGTCCAAATATTTTTTTTTTTGGTAACTCACGGATAAATGGGTCCGGATAATGAAGATTGATTTGTGTATTATGATGGAATTAGTAGTTGTTTACCATATAATATAAAGTTGTGTACTTACTATTGTAGCTTTATACAATATAAAGCTGCTTTAATGGTTTTGGGTGCGAACAATTGGTTTCTTATTACTCAATATGATTGGATTCTTGACTCTATATTGTATGCCTTTGAACAAAATAATCTCTTTCACTAAACACATTTAAAGACTAGGAACATTGTCAGATCAATAGAACAGAAGAGTATGACATCACTAGTGGATCCTAGTACAAATACTAGTATATGTTATATCCTACAAAAGATCTCAAAACTCTTTGAACTCATAAAATCATTGTAAGTTTCAGATCATTATGAGGGAGCTTGCTAATTGATACCTACGTGCACCCAAAATTAACAAATACTAGTTGTATTATGATTGATTTATGTAGCTTGAATATTATATATAATATATAATATTATATACCCTAGCTGTGTCACTGTACCCAAAAATTTTGAAATTTGCCGTATCCCGCACCCACGTGACATAGAAGTTTATTATTTTTGCGATAAACTGTATTGAACCAATGTGTCTTGAATCTGTGATGGACACAAATTGTGACCTGACCCAAAAAGCTTGCGCTTCAACCTGAATTGGACAGGGGTTAGGGTTAGAGAGGTTGTGTGAGAGATCCTTGTATTACACGCCACTATTCGTCATACGGAAACTCTTCTTCTTTCTTGCTCGTCGGCCAAATCACGCGAATCTTGTATTCTTTGTTCTCTTTCCTTGACTTTGTATTGTGCTGCGAACCATTCTCATTGTGTGTTCGCTTCCACAACATATTTGTGCACCCAACTGATTGTATGTTTCTTAAAGTTTCTTTTGATTTCCAACAGCCCACTGTATCTTAATGTCATAAGAAAATAAATCAAATTGATACATATTGCAGACAAGTACCGATCCTTCTCATTGTCATCTAATCATAATAACAACTAAGTTTCTACACAAGCCCCAAAGAGGAAGATGCTTACACACTTGCAATGAAACATGATATGATTGGGATAAGATTTAAATTTAACAGCTCAAAACGAAAAGAAAGCAAAATACCGAGATCCATTACTCATTAGTCGTTACATGTACAACACACAGACATTCAATAATTCATGTATATATAGCTGTGACACAACTGTATCACCATAATACGAAAACACTGATTCAACGAATACAGATTGATCTCCAGTAACAACTTTCAACTGGTCTTTGCCCAAGGATGCACTAAGAGAGTTGGAGAAGATCAAATGTGGCGATCCTCCACTATTTCCTGTTTAGCACAACAATCATAAAGTAAATGATACTAACAGAGTTGTGCCTTTACCCAATGCGTCGTTCCATCAGATACCATTAAAGTTCAACATGAACATCTACATAACATTATTTTCTTCTTTAAATACCAAAAAAGAAAGGGTAGGGAACAAGAACCATCAGCGGCATTGCATGGGCAACAGATTCCTAATATAAGATAATTCAGTGGTACACTGAACTTGCAACTACAGATACTTGCAATAACAAGTAGCTAACATTCCTTCATATACAGCAATCTCATTAAAGTTCCACATGAACATGCAGCTATCCAAGTTTGATGCAATTCTTACATAGAGATTATATCAACCAAATTTTGATCTCTCTCTCTCTCTCTCTCTCTCTCTCTCTCTCTCTTGCTACCTCTGTTGTTTTCCCTTCCATCTCCTTCTCTCCTCCTCCTCCTCTCACCACTCTTTCACCTTCTCCTCATTAATGCCCTTTTCTGTTCCTTGCAATCTTCTTCCCTTCTTGTCCAGGTTTCTGTTATTTAGGTTGACAAGAACACTCAAAAGTTAATGAAACGACTTGAATGTGTTTTAGTTATCAATTATCATTGTACAATTTATGTAGACTCATGACATGTTTTGGATATGTGTTCGTTGTCCTTTCTTAAAATTAAGCGACAGTCCACTAATATCTTTTTATTTATTTGACCATCTTAAGCAGTCTTGTTCGAAGCATATCATATTGTGTATCGTTTTGCTCCACGATACGGGTGTATCGTATCGTATCATACTTTAATATTAAAAAAAACATAAAAATTCACAAAAAATTAGTAAAAATCCAAAAAAATCAGAAAAAAATTGGTAATTACAAAGAATTCATATAATGCAAAGTTTAGTACATATTAATCATTCACCATTGAACAATTGAAAAAAATTACATATTTTGAAGCAAAAAATGAAATACATTTACATTTTCATATTGTAATGAGGATCATCAACTAAATAATCTCCATCTTCTCCTTGCTGCATCACCACCTTCTTCTTCAAAATCAAAATCTTCATCTCTGATAATGTTGTCGCACTCCTTCCAAATTAATCCATGAAATATCTTTTTGAGTTAGGAGGGCATTTTCTTCATTATCTTCCATAATCCAATTTTCTAATATATCAAAATTATCCAAACTTAATTGGATCAAATTGACTTTCTTCTCTATTTACCTTTTTTAATTGCCTAAAAGAAAGAAAGATAAGTAATTAGTAAAAATATTAACAATTGAAGTCAAATAATATATTTAATTTAATCTTTAAATACTAACTAATACAAGATTACATTTGGCGAAACCCCATTTTACAACGGATGAAAACTAAGTCATTAAACCGCTTTTGTTCCAACCTATTGCGCTTTTTTGTATGGATGTGTTTAAAGACACTCCAATTCCTTTCACAACCCGTTGCACTAAAGGTTTGACTCAGAACTCTTACTGCAAAACCTCTAAGGTGTGGACAATCACTTCCAAACTTATTCCACCAACATATGTAGAAAAGGCAAACATTAGAGACTTAATCCAGAATAATATAAGATTTAAAAAACTTAAATGCGAAGATAAACAATTTACCTGGGCGCATATTAGTGCGGTTGCGAATTGCTACTGGCAAATCCATTAAGTGAAGAGCATTATCATAGATCTTCATCTCTCGATGTATAACATTTGCTCTACTCTCATCAAGGACTAATCTATCTATATAATCAATGATGCCTCGATTAACCTCATCGTCCCTTTTGAAGATTGTTGAGTACCTGAATGTTGGGTTTAGATAATATGTTGTTGCATGAATAGGCTGATGCAATTGTTTATTTCATCTATTATCTATAATTTTCTACACGAGCACATAATCTCTCTTTTTTTCATTAAAATTATTTCTAATGACTTCTTTTGCCCTATCCATTGCTTTGTAAAGGTAGCCCATAGATGGTTTGTCATCGCTATCAGCCAATCTCAAAACTTTCACTAAAGGACATGTAATACTCAACAGTCTAACACATGCATTCCAAAATGTACTACTGAATATTATCTCTGAAATCCCATTCAACTTTTTGTTTCTTCTATTTTGAGGCAACTCTACAAATTGTTGTAACTCATCTTAGGAAAACATTCTCTTCAAAGCTTGCTTCTGTCTCATAATACTCTGTACAGATAAAAAATTAGTTACAAACCGAGTTCCAACTGTACGAAGAAGCTCTGCACCATCTATATATCTCCTTATCATACACAATACAAAGGCATGGTTGTAAATAAATATGGTGATACCTTGGCAACACTCACTTGTTGCCTTTATCTCATCCATCTCACCAATATCTTCAAGGATGAGATCTAAACAATGGGTTGTATATGGTGTCCAATAGAAAGTCCCATAAATATTTGCTAACTCCTTCCAAACCGCTTTATAGTTAGTTGCATTATCTGTAATCAATTAGACTACATTATCTAACCCAACATCGCATATCACCTTATCAAACTCTTGCCTTAAGATCTCTACAGTGTGTCTCTCCTCTAACATGTCTAAAAATCTCAAAAACATAAGTCCTTTAGAACAATAGATAAGAAGGTTTAACAAGGTCCTTCATCGCCTATCTTTTCATTCGTCTGCCATGATAGTGCATTATTTCTCCTTCAATGACTCTCTCAAAGTTGAACAATATTCTTGCACTTAAATGACGGTTTTATCTAATATCTTTCCTCTCAACTTTTGATAAGAGGGCATCTTGTATCTTGGATCAATATTAGGAATTACATTTGCCATTGCTTGAAAATAAAAAGCGTTTATTGCATTAAATGGAATGCATGCATCATAAAACCATCGGCTCACTATAAGGTCTGCCTAATCATGCAGTTGTTCTAAAGCCATAGCATCACGAATTCCAGGTTGAGCACCAGGTGTAATGCTAGGAGGAAAAAATGAATGTAGTGAGAATGTAAGGAGGGGGAGAACCACCGGAAGATAGCTTGAGGTGCTATGAAAAAACCACAGAAACCTTAAAAAATGCGGGTTTCTTCGGCCAGGGACCCTTTATACGGGGCGTTTTGCCCGTATCGTATTGGCCAAGAGGTGGTTCAGCTAAGATGTTTAACAACTACTAAACACCTTTGTAGGAAAAGTAATGGATGAGAGCATCCAACTCGTACGCTCTCATTCTCAGTCGTTCTCACAGAACGTAGATCATAAGAAAAACTCACGTTATCCTAGGGACAATAAAACCCAATATATATCGACATGTATGCATTTGTGCATTATAACTGTGCCCTATGGTCTTACTTGGACATTGACAAACAAGCAAATTCAACATAGAACTGATGAAAATATTCATTTAATTCCCCTAGTTTGAGTTCCTTTTGTTTCTTAAGTGCGTATTGGAACCATCACCACTACAAATTTCCATGCATAAGATAGTGGACCAAATACAACATATTTGTGCAGAAGTAGATACATTCATGCCAACAAACGAATTACCAACTCAGTCAAATGAAAGCAAATAAGATGTTAGTATTAGCTTTGGAGAGTTAGTCAAAGAGGCTCTTAGTCATATAAAGGGTGGGTAAGACCAGACAATATACCTATAGAAGTTTGGAAAATCCTAAGAGAAACAAGAATCACTTGGCTCACAAGATTATTTAATAAAATACGGAGAAACCAAAAGATGCCCGAGGAATGAAGAGCGAGTACACTTATACCCATATATAAGAACAAGGGAGACATTCAGAATAGTGTGAATTATCAGGGTATCAAGTTAATGAATCATACTATGAAATTATGGAAAAGAATTATTGAACATAGGATAGGACAAGTATCGAGTACAACAGAGAACCAATTTGGATTCATAACACGAAGATCTAGTGTCGAAGCAATTTACCTTTTGAGACGTCTTATAGAACATGTTAGAGCAAAAAAGAAAGATCTTCACATGATATTTATTGATTTATAAAAAGCTTACGATAGTATACCGAGGAAGATTCTTTGGAGAACCTTGAAAAAAAGAGGTATCTCATTGACATACATAAACCTTATAAGAGACGTGTACGATGATGTAAAAACATGTGTGGGGGATCATGAAGGAATGCCATATTTCTTTGAAGCTACTATTGGGTTACATCAAGGATCCACTTTAAGTTAATACTTATTTATAATGGTGATTGATGAGTTAACAAAACATATTCAAGATGAAATACCTTAGTGTATGTTATTTGCAAATGACATTGTGTTAGTGGAGGAGTCTAAGGAAAAAGTTAATTTAAAATTGAAACTATGAAGAGAACCATTAGAAAGCAAAGGCCTCCGACTTAGTAGAACAAAGACAAAATATATGGAATGTAAGTTTGATCATATGGTTACTTCAGAGGACATAGAAATTAAAATTGGCACACATTGCATCCCCCAAAAGAAAAGTTTTAAATACCTAGGGTCAATTTTTGAGAGTGATAGAAGAATTGATGGAGATGTTACACATAGAATTAATACTGTTTGGTTAAAATGAAGAGGAGTATCAGGTATTCTTTGTGATAATAAGATACCATTAAAGTTAAAAGGTAAATATTATAGAGCAACAATTAGGCCGGCCATGTTTTATGGTTCTGAGTGTTGGGCAGTTAATGATTATAAAAGATGTCTGTGACAGAAATTAAGATGTTGAGATGGATGAGTGATCACACAAGAAAAGACCGTATACATACTGAGGTTACTAGAAACAAATTAAATTAGGAGTGACACCAATAGAGGATAAAATGAGAGAATATCATTTAAGATGGTTTGGACATATAAAAAGAAGATCAAAAGAAGAACTTGTAAGAAGGTATGAAAAACTAAATTTGGAAAATATTAAAAGAGGTAGAGGACGACAACAAAAGTGTTGGAAAGAAACAATAAAGAATGATCTAGCTTATTGTGAGTTAACCGCTACATGACACATGATAGAGCTATGTGGAAACTAAGAATCCATGTAGCCGACCCCGTCTAGGATGGGAAAATGCTTAGTTGTTGTTGTTGCGGTGGTGGTTAAAATGGAGAGAAGCATTAGGTATTCTTTGTGATAAGAAGATACCATTAAAGTTAAAAGATAAATATTATAGAGCAATAATTAGACCTGTCATGTTTTATGGTTATGAGTGTTGGGCAGTTAATCATCAACATTTACAAAAGATGTCTATGATAGAAATGAAGACGTTGAGATGGATGAGTGGTCATACAAGAAAAGACCGTATACATAACAAAGTTATTAGAAACAAATTAGGAGTGACACCAATAGAGGATAAAATAAGAGAAGATCGTTTAAGATGGTTTGGACATATAAAAAGAAGATCAAAAGAAGAACTTTTAAGAATGTATGAAAAACTAAATTTTGAAAGTATTAAAAGAGGTAGAGGACTACTATAAAAGTGTTGGAAAAAAACAATAAAGAATGATCTAGCTTATTGTGAGTTAAATGCTAACATGACACATTTGAAAAAAATAATAAAGAATGATCTAGCTTATTGTGAGTTAACTCCTACCATGGCACATGATAGGGCTCTGTGAAAACAAAGAATTCATGTAGCCGACCCCATCTCGTATGGGAAAAAGGCTTAGTTGTTGTTGTTGTAATATTTAGTACTAACAATTAGTCCATGCTCCCCAAATTCGCCTAAATAACAAACCAAAACCGCATTATACACTGTCGAAAATGAGAAGATAAAGAACATATGATGCGAGAACATATACAAAAACATTATGTTATTTGCTTTCAAAGATAAAATCTCGAATTCCAACCTTACAATAAATCCAAGATACTACCAATTCGAAAAAAGATGAATGATAAATTTCTAACGAGGATAAATATTCAATAATAGCCCCCCAAGAAACAACTAAAAACTATTAGAATAAGAAAACCGAGAATAGAGAAGACGAAAATGCATACCTCTCATTACGACCCTAAATCCTCATTCCTAGATCCCGAATTTGAATTCGGACTATCCGGATTTCTATTCCTTCCTTCACTGTCATTGCTGGCCTCTCCAGAGCCCATCATCGGCCATGATAATGGCAATGAGATCCTAAACCTCCGGTTGGGCGGGTCAGTCTGAGAGCCTATCCCCGTGGATCCGCCTGCCGGTGCCTGCCCGGTCTCCCTTGATACCCGCTGCCGCTCGTAATCAGGATCGTCGGTAGGAAGTTCGTACCGGCACACCGGGCATGAATTATGCAACTCCAACCACGGAAGAATGCAATCGGTGTGGTAAATGTGCTTGCACGGCATCTGCTTCGCGGACGATCCCAATTTAAACTCGTCTTTGCAGACGGCACACTGAGCCGCATCGGTCCCCATCAACGTCTCCGTGATCGTCATCTCCGGCAGCGACTCTACCGCCGGTTTCGATGCTGGCGGCGTGCCGTACCGGTTTGGATCATTCTCTGCGAGCTGCTGGATCAGCTGCTCGAGCCCCGGACCTATGAAGTAGTCACCAAGGCTTGCCGGCAGCCGGACCGCCTCTCCGTCCCCGGATTGGTTCTCGAGGACGAATTGGATATTGGTGCCGCCGGCGATCAGATTCTGGAGGTAGTTCTGGAGGAAGAGGAACGGGTTGAATACGTCGGAATCATGTTGTCCAGACGGGGTGGATGATCTCGGAGACGAATCGCCGGAGAGATCGTGGCTGGAGGACGGGGACAATAGGAAGGGCAATCCGGCGAGGCCCGCTGGAAAAGGCGACGATAGACCACGAGTGGTGCCAAATGAAAAAGGATCGTCATTGAAAGAGAAGAGGAAGCGGTTGTCGTTGTGAGAAAAGGGGGGCGGAGGGGAGTCTATCTCCTCGACGAATTCGCCATGGCAATCGGGGCAGAGGAGCTCCGGCGATGAGACGGACGGCATAATAGAGACGATATAGTTACATTCGTGGCACCAGAAGGAGCGAGAGGACGGCCGATCGTAGCTTCCCGCGGAGGACATTGTGACTTCCCTCCTTCCGGCCACCGGAGAGAGCGAGAGAGGGAGAATGGAATGGAGCGTCCGAAGGCGTTTAAATAACGGGCATGTACGGTCAAGTGCCCGAAATTTATTATAGCGTTTATCACCGTTTGGTATGAGGGTGCTTTAGTCCTTTCACGATCCGATTCGGGTCCAGATCCAGAGTGGTTCGGGTCGAGAAGGCGCCTTGCTCGATAGGGCTCTAACTGGACCGGATCTGTTTAGGTACTTTGTGAATCGGATATCAAAATGTTGAATCCAAACATTTTCCTTTGTGGTTCAGTTATACTACCTACATGGATTCATTGGGTTCTGTAATGCAGGGTAAAATGTGAAACCAGTAGCCCAAAATCTACATCAGCATATGGAACTAGAGGTGGTCAATTTGGACCTGGCCCAGCAGCTCGAATCGGATACGATCCACCTACAAAGCTGGCAGAGCCATGGACTGGATCCGCCTGTGAGACATGGTTTGGTTATGGTTCTATGTTTCGGAAGATCAAACTGGGATGACTGTTATGAACTATATTTTGTTTACCTTTTCAAAGGAAACCAGAACCAAATTGGACCCAGAACTACAATCGAAACCATTGTAGAGCCGAACCAGGAACCAGGCTCAAAACTGGCGAAATTGAAACTGAAAAGAGGGCGTGAAGTTTGGGTAGAACCAAAACCGACCAGGTCTACACGGAACAAGAGAATGAACTAACACTAGGGGCTAACTGTGACGATGTATGTGTTTAGGGGGAAAAAGAAGAAGAAAGGCGTCCTTAGATTGATCTCAAAAAGCCAAGATGAATTTGAATCAACTTGATCTCTAAATAGACCCATATATTTATACATACACACAAACACAATTACAGATACTATGCCCATGTATATATATATATATATATTATGTATATGAATAATACATATAATATATATTGTGGTTACAATTGAGTCGAGCTGGACCCAGCCGGAACCGGACGAGATCAGGTCTGGTTTAACTAAATTGGGCAAAGAGAAAATCTCAAGTCTGGGTCGACCTTCTTTTGACCTGAACCCGAAGTGACCTGATCCAAACCCGACTGCCCACCCCTAAGCTTGACTCCCAATAAAACTAACAAAAAGAAAGGTTCCTCAAATTCATCTGATTTTGGGCGCCCGTGTCCATACAAAATTTCTCTTCGAATGGAGACTCTGCCCGACGCCAAATCCTCTAGAAAATCTCGCCCTTCCCTTCCTTTGCTGCTTGGCTTCTTCTGGCCCACCAACTAATCCTCGGCGCTTCTCCTCTCCTACTATGTTCACCAATACCTGCAACTCGCCGAGCTCCCTGAATTTCCCGGCGTCCCTCGGCCTTCCGGCGACGGTTCCAGCTCACTCTTCCTTTACTTCCCGAGCGATTTCCTCCCATTTTCCCGTTCCTCGCTTGTTGGGGTCACCGTCTTCGTCATCGCAGGGACTGAGGAATTCCGGTAGGAGAGAATGGTTGGGTTCGGTGGTGGTGGTGGAGGGTCGGAGGAGGGATTCGGTGGCGTGCCGAGTCGGGGCAGTGGGCGAGAATGATTTCGCGGAGGAGGTATTGGGTTCAGATCTCCCCATTCTCGTTGAGTTCGTCGCCGACTGGTGCGGCCCTTGCCGGATCATGTCCCCCACAGTCGATTGGGCGTCTGAGGTATTGCATCCGTCTCAATACTGCTTGTTTCCTTCACGGATTTTCGTACTCGATCCAGGAACTCGGTTGAATCGATTTAGTGTTAGTGTGTTGCTATAAGTGACGACGTTTCGTGAAATCGGAAATCGAAACCAATACTTTTGATGGATCCGTCGGCATGCCCACATGTTTCTTCAAAAGATTCAAGATCGTGGATTGCACGGAGGGAGAAGAGATTAGATTTTCTTCCGCTAGATACTTCGACATTGGAGCTCTATTGTGAATGAAACTTTGATACTCAATCAGCCAATCAGGGAGGCCACAGAATGTTGCATCTGTTAGGCTTCCTTGTTGTGACCCGGTTTCTTGGATCCAAACGCAAGCTAACTGCGCCAGTTATACGTTAGAAAGAAATATAGGAACGCGTAGAGGAATCTGTTTCATCTGATCTTTGACATTGACAATCTTCAAGGTTCGTGGTCGTTAGGCTTCATATTTGAAATCATATTGCGGCCCAAGTAATTTTTAGAGACTTATAAAGTGAGGTATGATCGGCAGCCAAGTGATCTGTAAAGATGTCTGCGACAAAAATGAAAATTCTATCTTGGATGTTGGATATAACAATGACCAGCTCCGTGGAGAGATATTAGTAAAAGTTGGTGTGGTCAATGGTGTAAATACATCATAAAATGAAAGAGTTAATGAAATCTATATATTGAAAGTGATTGAATGAAATCTGGAGAGAAGACCTCATGGAGCTCCAGTAAATATGTGAGAAATTAGAGGATATGCATAAGGCTATGAAATGTTCTAAAAGTGTCATGAGAGAAAATAATAATACAAAAGAACCGTGGAAGGCTTGTTGGAAGTAAATCATGAGATATAACGTTGGTCTTTTGCACAAGATAAACGATAACGTTGCCTAAGAATCCATGAAAGCAACCATAACCAGTCCTGGGAAAAGGTGCGGTTTGGTTGGCTGCTTTTGATATTCTGGGTTTTGAAAATTAGGCAGTTTTTTTTTGGAGTTTCCATCAATTTTCAATTGCCTAGTTGCTCTTTTTAATTTTTACAAACCGCTTAAGGTAGAACTTACGTTCTGCAGAAATCATGTGAAAGTGGGGTGGTGATGTGTTGAGCCAGGGACATGCCTGAACTTGGACCGTTAGAGGTTTCATGATTAGCTGAGTAGAGCTTCATACCAAGTCATGGGAGCTCGGTTTGTATGCTTGTGTGTTTTATCTGATGCGGAAGCATAATTTCTTGATTAATTATCATGCTATAGTTGTCCTGATGGACTCGTATTTGGCAACCTTAAATATAATCTTGGTTCACATGAGATTGACTCCTCTCATATTTAAGAGGGTACACTTTCATAGGTTGTTATTGATTCATTTGGCTCAAAAGTCGAAACAATCTTTTTCTGGTACTTGACGCTCAAATTTTTGCTCCTACATCAGCCTCTAGACCATGAAACAATCATATTGTATACTACCTCTGCAGTTGCATAGGTTTCTAGCGGCAGCAGAATTCCGAGAAAAACTGTCCAAAGGTTCTAACAGGTTGGCTTTTGGTTATGGATCACTCTCATTGATGCACTCTTCAGTGGCCAATTCTGGCTGCACGATTTGAACTTTATTCTTGTTGATGCTTCAATTAGTTCTCGAAGAAGTCGAGGTGTTGATTCATCTGGCAAGTTTGTGAATTCAAATTTAATCAGCCAACTGCTGGGAGTCTGGGACTGATGGATATTTCTGTCATACATATAAGATGTGGGACAGTACAAATGATAGTGGTGGAAGTAATATCATGTCAGATATAGGAAATTCTGTAACCTCTCCTTAATGTCCGCCCTTCTCCTACCGAATGTGCATTTCTGAAATACTTCATTAGTGTGAGTATTTCTATTTGGTAGTCATAGGCTCTGTGCTTGAACTCATTTAGTCTAGTTCGATTGCTTATCATATTTGAGTTGTTCCAGGAGAAAAAAAGTAGTGTTTGTGCTTAAAAGTTCACGAGCTCAGTCACATTGCATGGCTGCCCCTTTGTGCATGAGTGTTTAACTTCTAACATGAAATTGCAGAAACTGACGTATCACCACATGACATAGATCATGGGTTTTTTCTAGTGAATCTCTGTTTCTCCTTTATTGGTTGATCTTCCTGCTCTCTTGATATGGTAGGCTGTAATGACCGAGAAGTGGCGTGCTGCTAATTGGTGATTACTTAATTGTGATAGAAGTGCTTCTTATGTTTAACTATTTCAGTTGAATTGGTGATATGTTGTCATGAAATATGAAAATATTCTTTATCCTATTTGATTGTTCTGGTTTATATTTCTTTTGTAATGCTGAATGTAAATCTGCAGGAGTACAAGGGAAAATTAAAGGTTGTAAAGATTGATCATGATCAAAATCCCAAACTGATACAAGACTACAAGGTTTTTGGCTTGCCCACTTTCATTCTTTTCAAGAATGGGCTGGAAGTTCCAGAAAGTCGAAGAGAAGGTGCGATAACAAAGATCAAGCTCAGGGAATACATAGATAATCTTTTGGAATCTATTAAAATTTCATGACTGTGATGCTTCTTGAGTACATGATTATTTGTCACCAACTGCCTGAACAAGGTTTTGTTCTTGTCCCTGTTTTTGCTGTGAAAGAAATGTACAAGGAATTCTTCTGCGATTTCTTCTTACTTTCAGCATTGTTGTGCACAACCAGAAGGGTGTGGGATCAGGCGTCGAGATGCAACAGTCGCAAACATCATGAGTACAGGGGCACAAAGCTATTTATGTATAAATTACATAAATTATTCAATATAACTTTTGATATCTTATAAAACCAGAGGACAAACCCAATTTTCATCAGTTTTTGTTTACAAATAACGTAGAGTTCTTGTGACATAGCACTAAGCTATCTCAGACTTAGTTGAACTGATATTTGTTTATTGAACTTAAGATAATATTCTCCAACTCATGAGCACTTAAAATTTCAGCTGGAAAATGATTGTTTAGCTAAAACATTCAGGACATCTTTACTGAAACCTGTAGGTTTCATGGTGACTTCAGAATTATCCTACTGGTAAAGAAACTGAGATCAAACAGAAGGGGCCTTTATGCGAGTAGTTGGGCTGCGAACTGTTTTGTCTTCAGCTTGTTACCTCGCCTTAGTGGGGTGCCAAACGTACGTGAACACAAAAGCCGATCTAGATGAACTGAACATGAGTTGCTCATCAAAGTTGACGATATAGTATTTAGTACATGGTTTTGATAAAAAATTGAATTCATTAGAGTTGAGTTGACATGGTTTTTGGTATTCATACATAAATATTATCATAGCTTAATGAGCTTGTGATGATCCTATCCTGGCGGTTGTTTTCAGCTCGATATGTCGTAACAAGCCATCTTGTGTTTGCTTCATTCAGATTGCAAACATGATGCGAGCGAGCCTAATATGATCTGAACCAAGCTAAACAATGAACAGATTGCTTCCCACCGCTTGATGCTTGACTAATTTGAAATGATCACTTCAAAGGTAGAGGGCGAGCACGTCGGGGCCACACACTGGGATCCTGGCTTTTAGATAGGAATGTGGATACTGGAGTCAGACCGTGTTCGTGTTGTGTGTTGAAATGTTGCATCAGGACGATTTTCAACTGCCATTACCTTCCTTAATCCACTGTTTTTCTGCATTGTTGTTTTTAAACAACCAAAAGTTTCTGCTAAACACAATGGTGCATGGCCAGAAACACTGTCGTGGTGCTTGCTTTAGGAGCTTTAGTAGATTTTATGCAATATGGATAACGGCTATACCTTTCATGGATTCATATTTTCCTACCATATTGCCAAAGTTCTTATTATTCGGTTAGCATTGTTAGTATAGCACATTATCGAGTTCTTTGGAATTCATGTAACCGACCCTCTTTTATACGAGAAAAGACTTTGTTGTTGTTATTGTTGAAACTCTTACTCTCCATCGTGGGCAGATTTATAATTCCACTTTCGTGAGGATCTTATAGTGGGTTTTCCACGTCAATTGGGTGTTGAAAAGTTTGTAAAACCCTAACTTCGCCATGTGGGACATCAAAAATCATGTTGTAGAGCCAATCCGTTTGATTATTGAAGATACAAAAATGTTAACAGATGAGTATGTATAACCATGCAATGATACCATAGACACATAATTGAGAGATTATATATATAGAGAGAGAATGAGAACTGTTAGACTCCTTGTGGTGTGATCCGTCTAATCAATCACACAAAAGGTTGATCGTTCTAATCAATCACACAAACGGTTGAAATGAGTAAACAAAAAATCACAAAGGCATCCGAGTGCTGGACTCTCTCTGGAGTCTGTGTCCTCTTCAATCTCTCTCTCATAGAGATGTCAATATGGGCGGGAAAAAGTGTGGGTAGACCGGGTCCGACTCAGCCCACACTATATATATATATATAGTTTTTTAATTATATGTACATATATATATATATATATATATAGTTTTTTCTATTACATGTATATATTATACATTGTATAGTTTTTTCGTTACATGTATATATTATACATTGTATAGTTTTTTCGTTACATGTATATATAGTTTCTTATTACAAGTACATATACATATAGAATATATGACTCATATACGTATGTATATATATAGTTTTTCAATTACATGCATATATACATATATGTACATGTATATACTTCATATATATATATATATATATACAACAACAACAACTAAGCCTTTTCTTATACTAGACGGGGTCGGCTACATGGATTCTTTGTTTCCACAGATCCCTATCGTGTGCCATGTTAGCAGTTAACTCCCAATAAGCTAGATCATTCTTTATTGTTTCTTTCCAACACTTTTGTGGTCGTCCTCTACCTCTTTTAATACTTTTCAAATTTAGTTTTTCTAACCTTCTTACTGATTCTTCTTTTGAATTTCTTTCTATATGTTCAAACCATCTTAAACGATGTTCTCTCATTTTATCCTCTATTGGTGTCACTCCTAATTTGTTTCTAATAACCTCATTATGTATACGGTCTTTTCTTGTATCACCACTCATCCATCTCAACATCTTCATTTCTGTCACAGACATCTTTTGTACATGTTGATGATTAATTGCCCAACACTCAGAACCATAAAACATGACAGGCCTAATTGCTGCTCTATAATATTTACCTTTTAATTTTAATGGTATTTTCTTATTACAAAGAATACCTTATGCTCCTCTCTATTTTAACCAACCAACATTAATTCTATGTGTAACATCTCCATCAATTCTTCATTCACTCTGAAAAACTGGCCCTAGGTATTTAAAATTTTCCTTTTGGGGAATGCAATGTGTGCCAATTTTAATTTCTATGTCCTTTGAAGTAACCAAATGATCAAACGTACATTCCATATATTCTGTCTTTGTTCTAGTCGGAGGCCTTTGCTTTCTAATGTTTCTCTCCATAGTTCTAATTTTCTATTAACTTTTTCCTTAGACTCCTCCACTAATACAATGTCATTTGCAAATAACATACACCAAGGTACTTCATCTTGAATATGTTTTGTTAACTCATCAATCACCATTATAAATAAGTATGGACTTAAAGTTGATCCTTGATGTAACCTAATATTAACTTCAAAGAAGTCTGTCGTTCCTTCATGAGTCATCACACATGTTTTTGCACCATCATACATGTCTCTTATAAGGTTAATATATGTCAATGGGATACCTCTTTTTTCCAAAGTTCTCCAAAGAACCTCCCTCGGTACCCTATCATAAGCTTTTTCTAGATCAATAAGTATCATGTGAAGGACTTTCTTCTTTGCTCTAAAATGTTTCATAAGACGTCTCAAAAGGTGAATCGCTTCAATAGTAGATCTGCCTGGCATGAATCCAAATTGGCTCTCTGTTGTACTTGATACTTGTCTTAACCTGCGTTCTATAATTCTTTCCCATAATTTCATAGTATGACTCATTAACTTCATACCTCGATAATTCACACAATTTTGAATGTCTCCCTTGTTCTTGTATATGGGTATAAGTGTACTTGCTCTCCATTCCTCGGGCATCTTTTGGTTTTTCCATATTTCATTAAATAGTCTTGCGAGCCAAATGATTCATATTTCTCCTAGTATTTTTCAAACTTCTATAGGAATATTATCTGGTCCTACCGATTTACTACCCTTCATATGTTTAAGAGCCTTTTTAACTTCATTCTTTTGAGTACATTGGTAGAAATTGTGGCTTATATACTTTTCTGACTTGGCTAAATCTCTTAAAATAATACTAACATCTTTATTTTCATTAAAAAGATTATAAAAATAGTTTTTCCATCTATTTCTTATATCATCATTTGCCACTAGAATTTTTTCATCCTCGTCTTTTATGCATCTAACATAATTAAGATCTTTAGTTTTCTTATCTCTAGCCCTAGCTATCCTAAAAATATCTCTTTCACCCTCTTTTGAGTTGAGTTTTTTATATAAGTCCTCCCAAATCTTAGCTTTTGCTTTACTAATGGCATTTTTCGCTTCCTTCTTTGCTTTCTTATAAGCTTCTAAAGTTTCACTAGTTTTCTTAGCATAATGTAATTTGTAACATGCCTTCTTTGCCTTAATTTTATTTTGTACTACTTCCCTCCACCATCAAGCTTCTTTTTGTGGTGGTACACCTTCCTTAGATACTCCTAACACATCTTTCGGCACTTTCCTAATATGTATAGCCATATTGTTCCACATATCACAGGGTGTACCAACATAATTCCAAACATCTCCTTGAAGGACTTTCTGTTTAAATATATCTTCTTTCTCGCTTCTGAGATTCTATCATTTAGTCCGAATAGCTCGATGCACTCTTTTCTTTTTTGTCCATTTTTTTATTTGTAAATCCATAACTAAAAGTCAATGTTGGGTGGTTAAGCTTTCTCCTGGAATTACCTTACAATCTTTAGAACACGCTCTATCTTTTTTCTACAAATAAAGTAATCAATTTATATTTGTGATAAACCACTCTTATAAGTAATTAAATGTTCATCTCGTTTTTTGAAGATTGTATTGACTATATATATATATATATATATATATTATTACATGTGTATATGTCTTGTTTCTTGTTGAAACCTGAAACACTGCAGTTTGTTTTGGATTTGAAGCATATTTGATCGCGTCTCACAGACCCAATCTATTATCCTATGGGTCAGCCCGGCCAGACCCATTTTGACATCTCTACTCCCTCGTACCCTCTCTCTCTCTCTCATCCACCACCGCAGTGGGTGGTCGTCTTCTCCCCTCTTTGTTTCTGCGGTGAGGTGAGGGCAAGATTGGAGAGGACGCAGACTCGAGAGAGAGAGAGTCGGGCGCTCAGGCGCCCAGTGACTTTTTTTGACGACTTCCATCTCAACCGTCTGTGAGATCCATTGGACCCATCAAAATCGTTTAGTATCAAAGGGACTCTAGCAACTCCCATCCCGCCCCAATTCTCATCCACCACCGCAGTGGGTGACCGTCTTCTCCCCTCTTTCTTTCTGCAGTGAGGTGAGGGCAAGATTGGGGAGGACTCAGACTCGAAAGAGAGTCGGGCGCTCAGGCGCCCTAGTGACTTTTTTTTGATGTCTTGCTTCTCATCCGTCCGTGAGATCCATTGGACCAAGAGAGAGAGAGAGAGTTGGGTACTGGTATTGCGGGTTTGGTTTGTCTTCCTCTCTTTAATTTTGTTGTTGCAGGTCCATCGTAAAAATGGCCTGAAGGACAAATGAATTTAATAAATTGTCGGCACATTTATTCTCATGCAGATTAGGTCATGTGGATGCAATTTGGCTGTTGAATTAACCTCGCTAAAGGTTTGACTCACAAGTTGAAGGTCATGCTTTCAATACTCCGAAAGGAAAGGAAGGATCACAATGAAAACCTAAAGTTCCATACAAACTAGTTTTCGCGTTATTAGAGTAACAGCGTATTGATTGCATTATTTATTTGGATTAAGCTGAGTTTCATGGCTTAAAATTCAACTGAAATTGAATCTTAATAAATATTCAAAACTTTTTTGTAATAATCGAACAACACGTACAAAAATATTTGTAATAGAAATGAAGATGCAGAGATGGATGAATAGCCACACAAGGAGAGATTGTACGAGATTATTATAAACAAATTGAGAGTAATATTAGTAGATGATAAAATGAGGAAAATTTGTTTAAAATAGTTTGAACATATAGAAAAGATGATAAAAAGGCATGAGAAACTAATTGTGAAAATATTAAAAGAATAAGAAGAATGCCACAAAAGTATTGGAAGGAAATAATAAAGAATTAGTTAGTATATGTTGAATTAACTGTTAGCTTGACACACAATCCAGCCAATCCTATTGAGTATGGGAAAAGGCTTAGTAGTAGTTGTATTTTTGTAATAACCGAACATTGTGACCCGATCTAACAGGATGTTTTCGGCTCGATTTGGTTCAATAATCCCTATTAATTGAGTTCGGTTTCGGTTATTGAATTCTCCCTTAATTCAGCTTCGACTTATTTAGATTTACTTCGTTTACTGACTGATGCACACCCCTACGGTTAGGGATGACAATTTCTTTCGGGTCAATGTTTCCACTTATTGCAACATGAAAAAAATTGGGTTGTACATCGGTCGGCGTGGTTTTCGACACTGACATGAAAATGATAAGTTCGAAGATGACCAAAAACACGAAATTGGTAGCAGAGCACAAAACCCTTGGATGACACAACTCGAGAAGTCGATGTTATCAGACAACAGTGGGATGGATCGCACTTGAACTGACCTACTTTTGACATGAACACAAAATGACACGACATGAAAACGACTCCAACCGTCAAATTGCTGACAATTTCTTGCACGCCACGGTTACCCACATGAGCATAGACCACAAAACTCAACACAAAAAAGTTCTGTTTGTATTTGAATTTGCCTGTTTCTGGAGAAAAAAAAATGACGTGAACACGAATACGACACGAAGCGAAATGGTATCCCAAATCACGGCTTTGAACATGCACATGACTTAATCTTTGAGAGTCAAGTTCATAACATTTTGGAGAAGAGAACACCGACGGTTGGTTCAATGCTTCAGCATTTGCTTCCTGAGGGGGTCAAGTTCGAGTCTCATGAACGAAGCAAACCAGCACTAAGAGAGCTTTACCTTCATAGTGGGCCGATCGGACTCGCACTGAACTCGTCAAGATCTTTTGAAAGGTGTTTGATTATGAGACTTGGGCTTACGAAACCAGAATTGTTCGCCTAATTTGAACTTGTCAAGATCTTTTGGAAGGTGTTTGATTACGAGACTTGGGCTTATGAAGTTAGAATTGTTCGCCTAATTTACCTCATAATCAAATATTGGTTTCAGTAAAAACTGGGGTTGTATGATGCTGCTTGTTACTTGATTACGATGTTGACCAACTTTGTTGGATCTATGGTGATGGTTCTGCAGGTCAAGCTTCATCATCAAACACTCCCTTAAACCTTTTCGGTAGAAGTGTTATACTTTAAAAAAAATTAAGAAAAGAAAGTAAAGTGTATGAGAGAACAGGTTGGAAACCGTGATGTGAAAGATCGTGATCTAACCCTGTCAATTTATGCAATGTCATTTTATTTGTGGCTTTAGAGCCCAGAGCGATTATACATGAATGACATGCATGACATGTATGTTTTGGTGTGAGATTATCGTGTCTAGATGACACGAATGACATGCATTCTGTGTTAAATGATGGTGGGTGGTGGAGTCTTCGACGTCAACCGGCGACGATGGAAAAATCTTAGGGCTTAGCTGTCATTCTGAATAAGTGTTTGAGACATGAATCAGAGCTCTGCAAACACTACAGTCCACAGTCAGAAAGAACGAACAGGAACTTGAAGAAGGTCCTTTACTTGTGCAACCCTTAAAAATACAGTGTCTTCAAAAAGAGAGAGGAACTGGCGACACCACATACTCTGGAATGGGCTTCTCCTTTTCCCTTTCCTTATTTTTGAACAGAAGGCAGTTGCCACTTTACAATGTGTGCGAAAACAGGCACGACCCTATTATGGTATCTCATTTTGATGCCTGTTCGCTGTTTTTTCTAGTGCATGAATTGATGCCTCAATCCTTTTTTTAGCTTCCTCAACTTTTTTTTTTCTTTTGGGTACGACACATAGCTTACACTTTTATCGTATTCCTCTTGGTCATGTTAAAAGAGAAAGAAGACCACTGTTAACATGACACATGATCGAGTTTTATAGAAACAAAGAATTGACATAACCGACTCATCTAATATGAAAAAAGGTTTTGTTGTTGTTTGGTACAACACCGAGGCTAAAGTAGAAACACACCTTAGTTATCATATTCATGACCTTCAACTTGTGTGAATAGACCACAAGCCAATTAAGTTATTGCTCTTTATGTTAAGGGTCACTTCTTACCGATAGCAAACGTAAATGCTACTCATGTACTCTTTTCACTAAATATAAATCCTTCCTTTAAAAAAAATACCCTTGTCACATGGTGTCTCTTTTTTCTCATCGGTTTCTCTTTCTTCCTCATCATCTTTCTCCACCCAGTGATCCGTATCAGTTTCTCTTTTCTCCTCAATAACCTTTCTTTTTTTGACAATCTCTTTTAGTATCATTATCGAAGGATGTTTTTGATCTTCTTTTTATTGATCTTGATTTCTTTCGGACTTCTTTCTCTTGTATTCTCAATCTCTATTTCCATCTAAACATAAATCTTACAAAAAAAATCGATAGAACATGAAACTCTAATCATCGGTTATGGTGAATGCTTTAACGAAATAAGAAACCAGTGACCGACGACGAGATGCATCGAAGACACATTTTACTTAAAGAGTAAATAAGCTCAGGATGCATCACTATTTGAGGAGTAAAACATTGCAAGTGCGTCATTGTTTAAAGGGTGACACATAGTAAGCATGTCTGTTTTTTTAGAGGAATAAGAAACCATCGACTGACGACGAGATGCATCTAAGACACATTTTACTTAAAAAGCAAATGCACTCATGATGCATCACTATTTGAGGAGCAACACATTGTGACCGCATCATTGTTTGAAGGTTAATGCACCTTAAGCGCATCACTGTTTGAAGGGTGACACACAGTAAGCATGTTTTTTTGTTGAGAAAATGGTGTGAATAACAAGAAATTGAAAAAATAAAAAAATGTTTCAAAAAAAAGATAAAAAGATGTATGCTTAATAAAAGAGGAT
This sequence comes from Brasenia schreberi, assembly GCA_036023115.1. Taxonomy (NCBI): domain Eukaryota; kingdom Viridiplantae; phylum Streptophyta; class Magnoliopsida; order Nymphaeales; family Cabombaceae; genus Brasenia; species Brasenia schreberi. The sequence continues at coordinate 19,637,081 of JAYKKT010000081.1, forward strand.
GTAACACCCATCTCAAACCAAGTAAACTATATGTGGGTTCGGCTACATGGATTCTTAGTCGCTACGTAGCTTGATCATGCCTTGAATTGTGGTATGCTCTCTATTTTAAAAAGAGCCCAAAACACTGTAGAGAGCATTTGAAGAAAAAGCTAGGCCAATTTCATGTCGTTTACATACTTTTCTTTCTCTTGGTATGATGGGGAGGCAGAAGCCAGACCCACACCTCTGGGTATCGAACTCTCGACCTTCAACTTGTGAGTCGACCCCCTAGCCAGTTCCTCGGGGAAGCTGGGTATCGAACTCTCGACCTTCAACTTGTGAGTCGACCCCCTAGCCAGTTCCTCGGGGAAGACTGCGTGATTTTCTCCTTAGTTGCTACTGACCGATTTATCTATGGCCCGAGGCTAAGACCAACTCAAACAATAGATAGCACCGAATATACCAGCCATGCCTAACATGTGAAATTGATGCATAAGGATTCTGTGTTCGGCCTCGAACATGTCCATGTCTAGCGATTCAAACATCACATTAAGTGCTGATTTTCGAGTTTTCTCAAACGTTCCAAACCAAGTAAATTTCCTCAGACTTCAAATGATAGCTTGTATCACATTATGTTCCCTTAGCTTGGTTGATCATAAAGATCATAATCATAGCAAGAAAGCATCAAAAGACTAAGGAAAGCATTGCTACTTAGCCTGGCCCAATCTTGGACCTGGGCTTTCTGGTGAGGCGAAGTTCAGTTGGATGAAATTCAGGTGACTCGTCGGATTCCGGGTGAGATGGCCCTCTCACCTCTCTCATGAATAGGTCCACTATTGGGCTGGCCCATCCCTTTTGGAACTATGGAGCACCACATTTAACCGATGTAGGTAGGCACCAAGTCAAGTTGGGCCATTGCAGCACAAGTGGGCTAGGAAATTAAAGTTCCAAACCAGTTATATCTTATCAATCTTGAACCCGGAACCTACCTAGGCCTCTTTATAAGCAGAAGAAGGTCGGGTCGGTCACCGCTTCATAATAGGAGGATTCCAAGTTGCCAAAAGTTTGGATCTTGACTCTACTCTAGCCTGGCCTAGACGATGGATGTAGAATTTCTTTTAGGGTGAGGCGAATAACGTGTACATTAGCTCATGGTTAGATTGAGCCATACCCAGAGGTTTTAGCTCAATCTCCAACTCCTCAAGTGCAGGTAGGGAGTTCGATTCCCCGGCCAGGGGATGCATGCTTGTGTAATGTGTTAGGCTTCAGCCTTGTTTTGTCACTAGAAAAATAGTTCTCTCTCTCTTTATATATATATATATATATATATATATATATTGGTAGATGCATTATGTCTTTGAGTAAATAATTTTTTTATAGACATTTCTAGTGTTTGATTGATATGATTAATTATAGAGATTTCAATTAAAAGTATTTTTATTTTTATATTTAATGTACCATGTGCTTGAATACTTTTATATAGATAATTGAGTTCAAGTGTAGAAAAATAACAAGTATCTACATGGCTTTTTATTTTAAACTCAATCATTACCTAGATTGTTAAAGATAGGCAATCATATAGAATTGGCTCTCTCTCTCTCTCTATCTATCTATCTATCTATCTATCTATATATATATATATATATATATATATATATATATATATATATATATATATATATATATATGAATCCTTCTCATCAAGAACATACCCATTTATTGTTTTTCGATGTAACTAAAAAAATTAAAATAAAATAAAAGGACTCCTAAAAAGTAATAGTGCAACCTGAGTGATGTGGAGTATCATAAAATAGTAAAACAAAAAATATTCAATACATATACTGTATTAAGTACAATGAATTTCGTACATATCATAATGCATTTATACATATATTTTATATTTATTTATGCACCTATATATTTTCATATATAAACCCTGCGGCAGGGGTTAGAGACCCATTTGAGAAGGAATCCTACGTAAAAAAAAAGTCTGTGCAAGGGAAGGGTGGTTCGGAGGGCAGTGGCAGGTGGGGCTCCTCTATCTTGCCATACCATAATGAGGAACATGAATGCGGCAGGCTTATACTATTTGACCCCCTTGATGTACTGCACCGCATGTCGGGGGCCAACTGTTGATACCTTTGACATGTCAACGCAATACAAGGATGGAGAGATTCTCACAGCGCAGGAAATGCTTGCTTACCCTCCCCAACTCCGTATCGCTGGTATGGTATCTTCCCCCACGGAACACAACCACAAATCCTTCTCTGTTTCTTTATTACCATCAAAGAGAGAGAGAGAGAAACACTTCACCCATGGGCCACATTCCCATGTGACTCTCTCTCAATCATTACATACCTCTCTCTTTCTCTCTCTATGTACTCTCTCTCCATTGCATGAACAAAAACCCTTTGAATTGGCCTACAGATAACAAGCAAAGACTTTTATAATTCTCTTTCTCTCTCTCTCTCTTTGTGGATCGGATCGATGTCTACAGATGGTGGCGGCGGGGGAACAGCCACCACCAGCGGTAGAGGAGCCGGAACCAAAGGGGGAGGCGGCGGCGGAGCTCAATTCATTGTGGACCACCAGCAGCAGCAGCGGCCTACTTCCACCAGCGCCCCGGGTTCAGCCGCTCCTTCTTCTTCCTCCTCCGCTTTGGTCCCTCTTCCTCCTCCGGCGAAGAAGCCGCCTACCAAGGACAGGCACAGCAAAGTAGACGGAAGGGGGAGGCGCATCCGCATGCCCATCATCTGCGCGGCCCGCGTCTTCCAGCTGACACGCGAGCTTGGTCACAAAACCGACGGTCAGACCATCGAGTGGCTCCTCCGCCAAGCCGAGCCGTCCATCATAGCCGCCACCGGCACCGGTACCACCCCCGCCAGCTTCTCATCCTCCGCCGCCTCCGTCCTCCGGGAGCCGCACTCGTCCTCCGCCTCCCTCGACCAGAAGCCCTCCTCTTCGTCCGCCGTCGGCACCGCACAGCCGTTCATTCTCGGCAAGCGTCTCCGGCCTGACGACGAAATCGTTGCGAATTCTTCGCCCGGCGCGGCCTTTCTCGCCCACCCGGCCCGGCCAGAGCCGACGCAGCTCTGGAGCTTCGCCTCTCCTGAACTTGTCGCGTCGCAGGCGGCCGTCGTCGGCGGGAGGACGACTCGGTTTGCGACGTTTCCGGCGATGCCGTCGTTGATGGGAGAAGCCTCCGCCGCCAGGCTTGGTAACTACCTTCCACTCGGCCAGGGCCACCTCAATCTCCTTGCTTCCTTCTCCGGCGCCCACGTCGCTGGCCACCGCGACGACGAACCCCGTTGATTTGGTGGTGGTGTTTGGTAATATACTTGAGTGTTTTTGTTAGGTGCTGTGAAGGGAGAGGTTTCTCGGGCGTGTAAGTTATCTTCTTCTCGTCTTCTTGCTTTCTTCTTGATTTTTTTTTCTTTTCCTTTTGTGATTGTCTCCGTTCTTCGAAGAAGGTTTTATTTTCTTTCGTAGGGGTTTGGAGTTCAGCATTTGATTAGAATTATTAGTGTGGGAAAGAATAAGAAGTCGTCTTGTGCAGTTTGTTCTCTCTCTCTCTCTCTCGTTGTTGACGGTGTATGTAGTGGAATTGGACTGACCGGTGTAATTGGATCGATTGACTGCCTTAGTATGAATAAGATTTAGTTTCCTTTTCATTTCTGTTGTATACTAATGGTTCATCTTTTTCCTACTGTGCTGCTTCGTTAATGGAAGGCAGCTTATATTATTTTTCTTAATGCCAATTGTTTCAAGATTGTTGATTTTGATGTCCATTTAGTCATTATCTTTTGAATTTTGACAGCTCAACTCATGAAACTTTGCTAAAATTTCGGCTATTTTCCCGATTAAAATTGTGTCGTAGTATCTTTATGTAAGGGATGACCCTTGGCCGGTCCCAAGCTCGGACAAAGGAGGAGGTTTGGGTCATGCTTCTGAGCAAGCGTACAACTTTATCGGATTTAAGGTTCTGTGGAAACAAAGAATCCATGTAACCGACTCCAGGCTTAGTTGTTGTTGGTGTAGTATCTTCTATAGGAGATCTAATCACGTTCAGCATTTTATCTTGTATTTCTACCTTCAACAGGAAACACCATGCCGACTTATGTATATGAGACTTGACAGTTTAATATGTGGGAAGCTCGTTAACTTATTGAGGTTTGAAGGTCTGTGTTACTGATCTGTATGTGTTTCAAGAGTATATAGAGTTCTGCATCCGCAATTCCCTATTTTTACGCCTTTCATATGTTAATGGATAAACGGTTGTGCTCATTTCTTATCTTCCACGGTGCAGTGAAGGTTGTCTTATTTCTTTCTTCCGAGTTGTTGGGATTAGGTTTCCCCGCAGCTTGCGTAGTTTCCAGTCACGGATCATGGTGTCCATTGGAAGGACAAATCCTTGGATTGGATTCTGCCTACCCATTTTAGCTGACCTTACTATCTGGCCAGTGGTGGACCTATTCATGGTGAGTTGAGGTGGCCACTAGGTCCGCCACTGGGTCTGTCCAACCCCAGTCCAAAATGGAAAAAGAAGTAAAATTACTGGAAGGGATTCACAAGTTTGATAGCATAAAGCCATGGGGTCTGCTTCCACGAACATTGAGCTTTTTAATTTCACTTTCGGTGAGCGTAATATGCAGGTGTTGCACATAGTACATTCATATAGGTTATCATTTTGATTCTTCTCTTGTGAAGGAACAAATGGACTTCCATAGAAAGACATTCATATGCATTGCATGGTTGGGTGCCCCATTAAATTCTAATGCCGCTCATTATGGCAGTCTGCTTTAATATATATGGTTCTAGATGTCTGAATGAAATCAGCTGCTTTTGGGAACCAAGAATGAGCTGATGTAGTTTTTACATAATAAGTAGATATTGGTGTAGATTCCTCATTTATAGACTTGCAAATAGTGCATTGCTTGTGCTAATTTTTCAGTTTGCACTACAAAAGAGGTCACAGAAGGCCTAAAAAGTGATAGAAGGAAATGATAGATAACCTTGCTTGTCTGAAATGAAATTAGGAAACAAGATAGACGAGTATGGCACCTGATAGTGCATGTAAATGACTGAATCTAGTTTGGGAAAGGGCTTTGCTCTGGAAGGATGTTCTCCACCAAAATTGTTAAAGTTTGTAAAGGTAAAAAGACATGCAAAGGTTTTATGTGTTGTTGGAAAGGTGGTGATTAATAGCCTTAGCTGGTTCTCTTCTTGAATTTGTAGGAATAGTGAAAATACCATTTTTGCCTTAATTGCCATCCATTTACCCTTTTCTCTTGTTATTCTGATTAATTAAGAAATCCTGTTCATTATACTTTTCGTGTTGACATCATGAAAGATATAACATGTAGCAACCTTGCATTTTCCTTCTGCCTTTACCCTGTTTTTCACTCATTCCTTGGGTTATTCATTGACCACGCAACGCTAATTCGTTGACCACGCAACCCGGTTTCATTGATTAATTTTGCTCGTTTTTTCTTTATGAATTTATTGCTTCAACTACAGCTGTGCTACGATAGACGACTATCGATTTCTTTTTTCTGGTTCATGGTTGACTGAAATTAATTAGTCATGGACACAATATGATAATCGCTGTTATTTTTCCTCCATTTGAAATAAATTGTTACTTTTCTGTCATGGTATAGTTCAATGAGCAGGCTTATTTTTTAGTGGTTGTCCATTTGCAGCAGTATCGGATTCTTGTGAGCAGCATGCACGTTATCTTGTGGGAGGGGATTCCATTCTCGCTCGATCATAAACTTGGTGCCTGTTTTTAGATATCTATATGGATTGAAAGAGAAGATTTAGTTTATTATACAATAAAAATCAAAACCAAACATTTTCCTGCAGACTCTAACCACAATGTGCGTATTGAGATGCCTGATTCAGTTAATATTCCAATTCGGCAGAAGTTACTATTACTGTGAGCCATTTTGTTTCTTTACCTTTCTTGCTTTTCTGTAGCCAAAATCCAGAGAGACTTGAAACTAAACTTTTGGTAAACTGATATAACATTCATCACTCTGGCATATTCTTTTAGCTGTAAACTGTTTTTCACTCTTTCCTTTGGTTATTTGTTGACCACATAGCCCTAATTCGTTAACCACATAACCCTAATTTGTTGACCACATACATAAACCAATTTATTATTGCTTCAGCTACAGCAGTGCAAAGATAGATGACTACCAAATCTTTTGTGCTATTTCATGGTTGACTGAAATTAATTAGTGATGGCCAAAATACAATACACAAGTGTTAGTTTTCCTCCAATTGAAATTAATTGTTACTTTTCTGTCAGAGAAACAGAACCAGGTATAGTTTGACATAGATATAGAGATTGTTTCCTTCTAATCTAGTTAGGCTTGCTCCACTGGCTTATTTTCAACCATGGTGGCCATCCATTTGCACCATGATTCTGGTTTTCGTGACCAGCACCAGTATTATCTTGTGGCACGGTGAATTTCATTCTCATTAGATCATAAACATGGTGCTTGCTTTCTTATATCTGATAGAACTGAAACAGAAGATTTAGTTTATCTTTTAAAATAAAAATCAAATCCAAGCTTTTTCTATGACATTGTGGATGAGAATGTCACTAGTTAATTATATGGATGCGTAGTTGCCGTTCTTGATTCAGTTACCATTACAACTTAGCAGAAATTAGTATTACTGCATTATCCAATAAAAGGGCCTTGTTAGTTTCCTCACGTATCTTGATTCAGTTGATGTACAACAACTAAGCCTTTTCTCATGCTAGATGGGGTTGGCTACATAGCTTCTTTGTTTCTGTAGATCTTGATCATGTACCATCTTAATAATTAACTCATTAAAAATTAGATCATTGTTTATTGTTTTCTTCTAGTTCTAACTGTGGTCCTTCTCTTACTCTTTTTTACATTTAGATCATTTAGTTTCGCACACCTTATTGGAGCTCCCTTTGGTCGTCTTTGTACATGTGCAAACCATATTAAACAAATTTTTCATTTTCTCATGTTATCATCTATTGATGTCACCCCCAATTTATGTCTGATAACTTTATTACGAATGAGATCTTGTGTAACCACACATCTATTGGATTCTAGACTTGCTACTATGGATTCAACTCCAGTATTGCAGACAGAAATTTAGAGAGGCTTAAAACTAATGATTTTGCTGATTTCCTTCTCTGAGCTTCAACTGATTTGAGAGCCGCACAATCTCAAAAGAGGGTATATTGGTGGAACTGAAGACATTTTAGTTCTATATATTTGCAATTTCCTTTTTTCTTGTATTCTTGATGTTTGGCCGTTTATATTTGCTGATTTCCCTCAAGAAAAGTAGGATAAAACAACCATGCCTTTTTTTTGGCATCTTCAATACTCTCATTTGAGTACAACTTTGTTGTCAGCCTTTGCCGGCCAAGAGAATTTCTATCAAAACCAAGCCTCTTCCCATGTTAAGTGGGTCTGCTACATGGGTTCTCAATCACCAGAGAGCTCAACCTTACCTTGTCTTACGTTGTTGTATAATGTTTGATGGAAGTGGATCTCAAGTTTCATGGTAGTCCTGTTATGTATATAAACCCTAACCTTCCAGTGGTGGTGGATGTAGCAGCTCAAGATTCTGAATGTCTTAGTAGAAGCAGAATCAGAAATCTAAAACCAAGCCCTTCTCGCATTGGGTAAGGTCTTCTTACCCGGATTCTGCGTCTCATTGTGATTAAGCCTTAAATGTGAAAAGCGCAGATAATTTGGTGCTGTGGTTGCTCCTCATCATATGCATCATGGGTCTATTAATGTACTTCTGGTTTTTGGTGTCAATTTGGATTAAGGTTAGGTTCTTTGCTTTGATCCCATGAGGGTAATGTTGCCGAGCTCGGGATCATGAAGCTCGTCACCTGGCACCAAAACTTGATGTCACTTTGTCCTCTCAATGACATGCTCGGCTCCAACACTTTGTGGAGATAACATGAATGGCATGCATTTTGGTATCATAGCATGATCTGCTGGACTACCGATCGGTGGTGCATGCTGGCTGAGCCTTTCCATGGTCGCCCTATTGAATTTTGAGACTGGGTTGGGTCTTGACTTGCATGCATCGCATGTCAGCAGTGTGGAGGCCCAGGATCTGATTCTCATCTTAGTAAACTAAATCAAGGCATATAGATGAGAAGAAAGGCTCGATCATTATTATTCAATCGATGAAAAATGAAGTTCCAACTTAGGCTATTCACTATGCAGCTTCGATGCATGATGACCATGTTCCCCCAGCACAATGACCGTTCATCTGTGGTGTTTCTCAAGAATTCAAGGCACGCCTTCGAGGGAATGGGAGCGTCAAGTTGATCGATGCATGGCCATCATGCACTGAGGCTGCATTTTAAGTTGGCTTGAACTAATAGTTCATCAGAAAATGGCTGGCTGCCAGAGAAATGGCCGTCCCGAGACGGATGACGTTCATGATGGGTTCTATATATGTGAACTCTTCGTTCATGGCACGTTATTGGAGCATTTGATATGTTGTTTGATCATAAAACAACCAAGGATGATTTTAGTAGATTTGCTCTTACACGTTGGTTTCTGTATTTTCTCAACGTCTCTTCATTAGCTGTTACCATGTTCGAGGGTCATGGAAGGCAACTCAGGAGACGTGCGACTTGAGAGAGAGTTGATATGGTTAGTTTATGAATTTATTCCAAGGGTGTAATTTTCACAAGGCAGCTACATGCAAAACGAGACGACCTGAATTCTTAGGCACATCGAGTTCTCGTGGGTTCATCTTGTAAGACTCAACAAGGAACTACTGCTCAATTTGAGAGTCTGCCAAGACAAGGTCTAAGAGGTCAACTCGGACCAGCTTGCTGCATATTGGATCCATCGTTGAGCACATAATATATATATGAAATAAATTTTGATAATTCATTTGGGTGGGTGTAGTTATCCTCATACACGAGAAGATTTTATTGCGAGTACAATAAGTGCACTAGAAAAGATAAATTTCCCCCTAAACAGCTTCCCAATGAAATTTATGTAAGAAAAAACAAGTTCTTTAGTTTAATTAGCGAACTCTTGCCTCACATAAAGCTCGTATTATGTTTAGGTTGTGTTTGATTTGTGGTTGGCTTATCTCTTTTGATCCCATGAGTCACTTATTTGATCAAGGTGGAGAAACTAAGTTAAAATACAGAAAGCTCGTATGATGTGGTATTTTTGGTTCACAGTTCAGGGAAAATTGGACTCCGTTTTTTTATACTAGTAGCTCTAAGTTTCATGGTGTATCAAACACACGAAACCCGTTGTTAATAGTTCTAAGTTTCATGCCACCTGCTTGTCCTTCTCAACCTCTTCCTTCTTTGTGCTTTTGGTGGTAGTGCTCATATCCAATATCTGCACCGACACAGCGGTGGCCGTGAAACCAACTCTAGAGGCCATATCGAATCCGAAACGGCTGCGAACAGAAACAAACCGATGGAGTAATGGATCTCTAATAGAATTCACCATTCTGGAGGAGGAGGAGATGGAAATGGAGTCCCATGCCAACCGACGACGCCAAGCGTACAACGTTGTGATATACGATCCCCTCAAGCGTGATTCTGTGTCGTGTCCACATCGCTATGCTTCTTACGGCGATTGCCGCCCCCGACCAACGAATCCGTATGATAGGCATTGTACTCGTACTTGCATTCGTGCGCCTCGATGACATCTCAGTGTGGTGCTTGGTCTGGTGTGTGAGAGAGAGAGGGGTAGTGATCTATGGTTTCTCTTACTAAACGCATGCTGAGTGTTATTTTTGTTTATTATTCATAAACTGCCAATAAAAGTCCTTGCGCTCGTCCTCCATACTTGGTCTCTGTGTGTCTCTCTGAGAGAAAGGGGGGGGGGGGGGGGAAGAGAGAGAAAGAGAGGGTTAGTGATCTATGTTTTCTCTTATTAAAGGCTTGGTTAGAGTTATTTATGTTTATTATTCATAAACAGCCAATGAAACCTTGCGCTTGTCATCTATACTTTGGCCCTTCTTGACATCTCGGTCTGGTGCTGTCTCTGTGTGTGTGTGAGACGGAGACAGAGAGAGAGAGAGAGAGAGAGAGAGAGAGAGAGAGAGAAAGCGACGGGTAGTGATCTATAGTTTCCTTATTAATAGGCCGATACCAGTGAGTCGATTGCCCACAAATCAAATTCTACAAAACTGTAAATCCAAAGGTGGAAGAACCACAGGTCCACAACAAACTATCGATCAAATGAGAGGATCCTTTTTTATATTACTTTGAGACCGGAATTCGCCCAATTATATATTACTTCAGGATGAAAGCTGCCGACGATAGTTTATTTTTAGAATTATTGTCAAAACATGCCAACAGAACTTACGTTAGTTCCGTGGCCATGGGTTATAAGTCCATAAAACCATAGCAACACGAAGACATATGTCTTCACATTGGAGATCGAGGACTACCGAAGCATCAAACCATGCCTTCTTTCTACAAAGAGCAACTGTTCACCTGGCTGGGGGACTCACAAGTTGAAGGTCTTGAGTTTCAGATTTCAGCCTCTCCATTGTACCAAAAGAAAAGATGGGCCTTATTTTATTTGAGAAAGAGCTCCATATTGTTTGTAAACGAGACGAGTTGATCATTTCTTGAATGCGTTCACACCCTCGTTATAATGGCTTGCAGTAGTGCTGCTGCCATTAGCTTGGGGGAACACCACTGGTGAAAAACCTCGTTTCCAGTGGCCTTCCCTAAGCTTAGTTGGATTTGGTTTGTCTCACATGATGTCTGAAAATTTGTTATCAAGTGTATTGTCCATGCCAACAACGCTCATGTAAGGGATCATCCTTCCACGGGTCACAAGCCCAAATTGATTATTTTATTTGTAGAAAAAAATATAGAGTGTGTGTCTATATTTAAATAGAAAGTATTTTAAGGAAATGTTCATATACCTTGTGATATGTGGAACAATATGTGTATACATGTTAGGAAAGCGTTAGGTCAATTTAAGGGAGGAAAGCGTTAGGTCAATTTAAGGGAGGTGTACTGGCAAAAAAAAGAAGCTTGGTGGTAGAGTAAAGTAGTGCAAAATAAAATCAAGGCAAATAGGGCATGTTACAAATTACATTATGCTAAGAAAACTACTGAAACTTTAGAGGCTAACAAGAAAGCAAAGAAATAAGCGAAAAAAATCGTAAGTTAAACAAAAGCTAAAATTTCGAGGATTTATATAAAAAAACTCAACTAAAAAGAGGGTGAAAGAGATTTTTTTATGATAATTAGTGCTAGAGATAAGAAAACTAAGGATCTTAATTTTGTTAGATGCATCAAAGTCGATCACGAGAAAATTTTAGTGCGAAATGATGATATAAAAAATAGATAAAAAACTATTTTTATAAGCTTTTTAATGAAAATAAAGATGTTAGTATTATATTAGGAGAGTTAGTTAAATCAAAACCGTATATAAATCACAATTTATATTGACGTATTCAAAAGAATGAAGTGAAAGAGGCTCTTAAACAAATAAAGAGTGGTAAATCTGTAGACTTACGAGACAATATTTCTATAAAAGAAGAACCTTTAAGAAGATATGAGAAACTATATTTTGAAAGTATTAAAAGAGGTAGAGAACGACCATAAAAGTGTTGAAAAGAACCAATAAATAATGATCTATCTTATTTTGTGAGTTAATTAATAAAAAAACACATGATAGCGTTATGTGGAAACAAAGAATCCATTTAGTTGACCCCGTCTAGTATTGGAAAAGGCTTAGCTGTTGTTGTGACTTTATTGTGCATGCCCTTGTATACAGTGGTGGATCTACGTTAACTTGAGGTGGGGCATTCGCCTGACTGAAAATTTAGAAAATCAACTTAAAGTCCATATCCTATGGCAGAATCCATGGGCACATAGTTTGCCTCATCTGAAACCGTTGAAGGAGCTATTCGTCCCACCACAAAAGAGTTTTTAGATTCAACACTCCGACGCCTAAATGAATCTATTTTTCACAATATCCCGACCCTAATCAGTCTGAGGCTTTGGTTAAGATCCAACCCAACCGTTGAGGCACCTTGTCTTAACAAACACAAGTGACCATCAAAATGATTGACTAGAAACGCACTCAGCGTTAGCTCACCTGGCACCTAGTCGTAATAAACACTAATAGAATCCATGTCGAGAGTTCGATTCATGGGGCGTGCACACCAGGCTTCAGAATCGTTGTAACAAAAAAAAAACACCAGAAACCGGGTGTCTCAATTTGATAGGACTAGCTATGAATCTATTTCCACATTCATATTCTTGAAAAGAACGAAACATCCACACTGAACAAAACAAATAATGAAGCAAGTACTTGCGAATCTCACCATAATCTCCAAAAATGTGGACTATTAATCGATCAGGTCCTATTGTATATAACCCATCTTGGGTGATACTAAATCTCAACCGTACGTCTGGCTTGAGAACGGTGTATTACCAGAACAAAGGGTTCTCAAAGTTCCCATCAAGTGACAATAAAGGAGATTGACGGTAGGGATTTCGTAAAGGGTAATGCATGAATGACATGACATGGGTGTACTGTCATATACGATCCGTTCATATCACTCTTTAGGGTGCTCCCATCGGTCTTGAATGCCTAATGGTGTCGAACCAAAAAAGTTGCTTACTGTTTATTTTGGCGCCATTCGAGCTAAGGTTCACCTAATCATGAGCCGGGCTCGGATCATGTATGCATGAGGCGACCGATGAAAAGGTCAGGCTCATCACCAACTGGCTAGCATAAACTCATGTAGTTGAATATTTTATACTTTCACACACACATATATATGTAAAGTGGTTGGATCCTTCTTCTCATCACTGATGATGTATTCACATTTTTTTGAGGATCCCTTTTTGAGGCTATGAATATAATAATAATATTTTTAAAAATTTTAATTACATTCATGCTACCAAAAATCATCCTTTGAACATGTGTGGGCACGGCAGGCGTTGTTATGATCTGGTTTTGTGTATATGCTAAAATAAGGAAGATTGTGTTAGCTCTATCAAGCTCATCTCTGTATGGGTTTGGGAGATGAACAAGTAACAATCTAATGAGCCCACAAGGGTTAATGCTGTCTCTACTGTTACAGTTCATAATATCGCAGAAAATTCCTGATGTTTGAATACTTAAGCACATAATTCCTTCCTTATACTATAAGGCCAAGAATGACAGATTCAGTCTTATATTATGAGCCTGTTTGTCACAGATTTGGATCGTATTTGGCCAATCCAACCCAATTGTAATAAATTTATTTCGTATAGTGACATGTTAAGCCTTTTTTTGGACCTCGACCAAAATGCAGTCCATAAAACCAGAAAAATGAAATTAGACTGGTCACTTCATGTTGGGAGCAACTCAGGCTACCCCTCCGGCCCGCAACAGTGAGAAACTCATTTTAAGAGGTTCAGGTCAGGTACTTCTTAGCCCATACCTGATCAAAGATGTATGAACTGCCTAAACCAGAATTTTGGAACAGCGAACAACCAGAACCTATTACTCACTACATCAAATAATTTCCATTAATGAAACATGGAAATCCATTGGCAAATAAAAAATGTGCATGTCTGATGAAATGCTTGTTGTTATCTAATCCAATAACGAATCATTGGTTTAATTGAATAACTAAATAAAATATATAGACCTTTTCCTTCGCCTCAGTTCGATGGATCTTCTGGAATATCTCTATGAATAATACACATTCCAGTTGACCGAGCCGAGTACCGCACACAACCGAATCCATACCCAGTTTAACTGCATCCTGCCGTACTCGGGTCGGATTTGATTGCATCCCCATTGATTGTGCTAGATATGCCCTATTTCAAATCACCGGTTTCAGTTAGCCTAGAATCATAACTGAACCGGGTTTTGGTGGGTTACAGTTTTGAAACCGTCCCTCTGTGGTGGTTCTTGTTTGAGTCTGGAACTGATACTTGTATTACAAAATGTTGAAAATTATGAAACTTTTAAACCATTTAATCATCGAGATCAATAGTTGAGATCTTTAAGTGAAAATCAAATTCTAAAAGATGCAATAGTATTTTCTACATCTTTAGTTCAAAACTCAACTGTTAATCTCAATAATCAAACAATTGAGATCTTTAAAAATGTTTAAATACAAATCTCATCCATGCTATATGATAGAGATTTTCTATATTTTTCTACATATAGACTATTAAAAAATAGAAAACATATAATATCTTTCAATGTATAATATTACTTAAATATCTCCATGATTTGATTTACATGATCGGCAATGGAGAATTGAATTAAAGGTATTATTACACTTTATAGGCTGCATTTAATGCAACATATATATTAAATACTTTTTATTTTATCACATCAACGTCTTAACTATTCATTTTGAAGATCATATACATACATAAACATGCTCGTTTCTAACATATACCCGCCTCCGCCTACTAAGGTTCTAGTCGAGGGTTTCCTATAAACATACCCATCCTCGACTTGTCCCATTGGCAATCGAAATGTTACGAAGTTTGACATGGACAAGATCCAAAAGCTCGTGTTCGTGGTAAAGTAAAGGTATGTGTGTTCGATGTTGTGTTATTGCTCACTAACCCTGAGGGGAAAGAAATTTATAATGTGTCCCTTTCAACCTCAACCCAACCTGAAACAATCTGAACAAATTTGCGTGGCCGTATTTCTGTCATGGCATCATGCCACATTAGTTTTTTTTTGAAGTGGGTTGTGTGTATCATATTGTGGTACCTTGTTGTAGAATATCCAGGTTGGTTTTGTGTTGATATGAACCCGATCAAGTCATGTTCTAGGCAGAGTGCTGCCTCGTATGGCGTTTGGGTTAACCAGTTATATTCAGACCCATTAATTGATTTTTATATCGGATCGATCGATTACAAAATGTCATGTAGAAAAGGAGAAAGATTGAGGGACACTTCCACTGCATAGGCTAAGATCCAATGAGTATTTGCAATAGAGATGGCCTTTATATAAAAGCATTTAAATGGGTTTTCTATTAGTCTGTCATCACATTTTTCAATAGTGAAAATTGCTCCAAAGTGCTTCTCTCTCTCTCTCTCTCTCTCTATATATATATATATATATATATATATATATATATATATATATATATATTAAAACAAGATCCTCCTGTCACCTTAACAGTCACTTATTCACTTATTGATTTTCGGTTGCATAACTCAATAAAACAATTTTTTTAAAGATTTCATGTGACCTACATCTTCCCTAATATCAAAGTCTTTTACAAGTTAAGCCTATGTAACTACAGTTCATGACAGGGATGGATTTTAGGTATATAAGTATTGGAAATCTAGGTCCAGTTCCTCTAGAACTTTGTGTCTTTACCTGCTCGGGTGTTCGTACTATTACTTTGAAACTTGAGAGGGTTTTAGTTTAGTTGCTCTTGAACCGAAACCGAGGTCTCCACGCCCATCGTTATTCCGGAACACGAACCGACCCCAATCGGGTCGGGCTGTAGGTCCCACGTTCAGGGCCTGGTCAGTGGTCACTGGCGAGTCGTGAACACCCTACTCATGTCGGGCCGGGTATGAAAACCCTCCGGGTACCTAATGCGAAGCCCAAGCCGATGGAAGAGGGAGCTCCTCGCCGCTCTATAAATGGCGCTCCAGGGGCCTCTTTGTCGGTTTGTTTTCGGCGCTCCAGGGGCCTCTTTGTCGGTTTGTTTTCGGCGCTCGGGTCCGACGTATCTTCTCCCTCTCCCGCTCTTTCCCCCTTTTTCCGGGAAGCGAGAGGGATTCAAAAGAATAATAAAACACAAAACGAAGGAAGATAGGGGCCCGATTTCCCTCCTAGCAACAAATTGTTTCATTCGTTGATCTCGTTAAGTTCGTGGATCTCTCGGCAGACGAATTCTAGGGTTTTCATCCGTCGCCATATCCGTCTGTCGGAATTTCTCCATCTTCGACGCTCGCCTTAAACCCTAAATTGATACGCACTCTATAGAGGAGAAGGCTCCTATGCTTTGCAGGCCTCGTCTTGGTTGGTTCTCTTAGTTATTCTGACGTCTTCCTGGGATAAAAGTTGGGGCTTTCGTCTACTCGCCGGCAAAGTGAAGATGTACGGTGGAGAGGACGTCGATATTGAGAACGAAGATGAAGAGATCACCCAGGAGGACGCGTGGGCTGTCATCAGTGCGTACTTCGAAGAGAAGGGGCTCGTGCGCCAGCAGCTTGACTCTTTCGATGAGTTCATACAGAACACTATGCAAGAAATTGTCGATGAGTCGGCTGACATCGAGATCCGTCCTGAGTCGCAGCATAACCCTGGGCGCCAAGCGGATTTTGCAGAGGTAGGCTCACTCATTTCACAGACTGGTCCTCTTCCTATTTCAAGATCAGTTTGTTGATCCGTTGTTTTGGTCGAGATATTACTTGATGGCAGTGATTGTTTTTGCTTCCGAATTCTCCATTTCAATGATAGAACGAGAGCCTTTGTTGTATTCATTGCGTGACTAAAATTATTGAACTATAAACAACCGCCACACATTCATCGAGAAAAGTGGCAGCCAGTAAAGCAAGGTAAAACGGTTGCCACATTCTGTGCGGGTTATGGTTTGTTCAGTTAATTGTACTTCAATTGTGCTTATATTGAATAGTTAGTTAGGCGGCGTATGAATTGATGATTAAGATATTCCTCTAACTTTCTGTAGTTGAGCAACGATACTGTTTAGTCTTTTCTTGCCCACGTAAATCTCCGGAGTTGCTGAAAGTCTGAAACTGCAAAGTTGTAGCAAAACGTGGAGAAGGACGCATAGTGCTACACCACATTGACTTTTAACCTCCATGGAATTCGATAACTTGTTCTGGAGGGTTGAAGACAGCTCCAAGTGAAGAGTTTTGACGCTCTTAATGGTGACATTTTAACATGGGTTATGATTATTAACTTGGTATGGATTGCAGACGACAGTGGAGTCTATTTCATTCCAGTGGTAGTGCTACCCTCCAGAAAGACAGAAGATGTTTTTCTCTTTTGAATTGCCTACTTAAGCTCATTCTCTTGTAAAAGAGTTTACATAGAAGCACTTGTTGTCAATTCTCTGCATGCAATTAACCTACTTACAGTGTTAATTGATCTTGATTGTTCTTTGTCGATGTTGTAAAAAATATGGACCATCTTTATTTTCCTTAGCGGTACCTGAAATAATATGACGGTGAAAATACCACCGCATCAGAAATAGTTTTTCTTACTGGCGTATTGTAATAAGAAGGTCAAAAGCTTAGTTGATAACCACACTGATTCCAATAGTTTTCTTAGTGGTTCCTTCAAATAGAACAAGGTGAAAAACATAGGTGCCACATCCTCCAATAGCCATAAGATTACTTTGTATTCTCTTCGGTTTCTGTTTCAGTGCATTCAGAAGATAACACTAGTACCCTGTGCAATGAAAACAGAGATGGTCAATCCATCCACGTCATATGCATGCTATCTCAGATTTGTCGGTGCTGCACCTTACATCATTATGTAAATTCAGAGAAACGTTGGAAAGCAGCATTGATCCTTTTTGCTCTTCATTAACATAACAAGTGCTCTTATTAAAATGAGATGGAATTGGTTTCCCTATAACCTAAAATTAATTCAAACCTTTGTTAAAATCAAAAGATTCAAAACAAAGGCAGGTATATTGATGCATATGCATTTCATCAATATATTGCTGCATAGTAGTATCTATAATTTCAAGATTGTCAATTCAGATCTTTGGAACTTAATCCCTTGACACGCTGTGGTTATCCATGTGTTTCAATGCAGAAATCAAGTTATATAGAGAGAACAAGGATCAGGACATTCGAGAAGTTCACATAAGTTGAAAATCCATACTAGTTAACTTGTTAAAGCAGCTCTTTCTCAAGTTCATCATGCCTCAACCAAGTGACTTTGTGAATTCAGTTTTGTGGTTCACGGTGAACATGTTCTATTTGCACTATTTCTCTCTGAGGTTGGGGGTTGGGTGGTAGGAGGTCATTTATGGGTGCAATATGGATAAACAAAGGTATATTTGAAGCATAATTATAACGCTGACATGAAAGAACTATATAAGTATGAACATATGGGATGGACAGAGAAGGGAGGGAGCTCAGTTGTATTATACTAGTGGTGGTCCCCGAATTTAGTAACACTTTCTTTCGTTGCTGGAGATTGTAATTTATGTTACATCTGTCTCCTTCATGACGAAGTCCTGATTACCTCATGATGCTTTCTTTTTTATACTGACTTGTAATTCATGAGCTATTAAAATTGTTGTGATAGTAAACTTTGTAAACTTCAAGTTAAGCTTATATTATTTGAAACTGTTGTCAGAGAATCTTTGATGATACATTTCCATGTTTTGTTAATATTTATTATTTGTTCTACTCCGTGACTTGTAGACTATCTACAAAATTAGCTTCGGTCAAATATATTTGAGTAAGCCCATGATGACAGAATCAGATGGAGAAACTGCTACTTTGTTTCCAAAGGCTGCTAGACTGAGGAACTTAACTTATTCAGCTCCACTATACGTGGATGTCACGAAAAGGGTAATAAAGAAAGGACACGACTGTGAAGAACTTGCTGAAAAGCAGGATTTCGCTAAGGTCTTCATTGGAAAGGTAACATTAGGTTGTCTGCGACTCTTCATAGAAATGCATTGGCAGCATCACAGAGTACATAAATGCATGACATGCATAATGATGGATGCATTTAGTTGGACTTCATGAGATCATCTTTGTGTCTGTGATCTTATGCGCTTATATTAATGGTGCCATCTTTTATTTTCTCTTTCAGGTGCCAATTATGTTGCGTTCTAGTTATTGCACTCTATATCAGAATTCTGAAAAGGATCTAACGGAACTAGGGGAATGTCCATATGACCAAGGTGGATACTTCATCATCAATGGTAGTGAGAAAGTTCTAATTGCACAAGAGAAGATGAGTACAAATCATGTCTATGTTTTCAAGAAAAGACAGCCAAACAAGTATGCATATGTCGCTGAGGTGAGATCCATGGCTGAGTCGCAAAATAGACCACCGAGCAGCATGTTTGTTCGGATGTTGTCCCGAACCAGTGCCAAAGGGGTGAGTTTGTGAACGCAAAGCTTCTACTTGAATGTTTTATTTGCATGTCGTTTCATTTTAATGGACATTTTCACAGTGTTGTCTGATGCGTATCGTATCGCGTATCGCTGGGCTCCACGATACGGGCGTATCGTATGGTATTGTATCGTACTTTAATATTAAAAAACTATAAAAATTATTTAAAAAATCAATAAAATTAGTAAAAATCCAAAAAAAATCAAGAAAAATCTGGAAAAATCTGATAATTGCTTTAAATTCATATAATGCAAAGTTTAGCACAAATTGAACATTCAATATTGAACAATTGCATCCAAAATTATATATTTTGAATAAAAAAATGAAATACATTTACATTTTACATATTATAAATTTGTATCAGGATCATTAACTAAATAATCTTCATCTTCTCCTTGATGATGTTGTTGCACTTCAAATTAATTCATGCAATGTCTTCTTCGGTTAGGACTTAGGAGTGCATTTTCTTCGTTATCTTCCATAATCCACTCATCTAATATATCAAAATTAACAAACTGCTATCTTTGTACATGTAGTTGTCGTATTTGCTAATTTTCATATGTGAGCAAAACAATGAGCTCCATTTCTTTGATTATTGAGTCTATGATACCTCAATGATGTGATATTATTACTTGATGATATCCCCTTTTCTCTTATTGGAGACTAGCTTTTTAACTAATGCTTCCATTTCTCACTTCACAGATTGAGTTAAGCCTCACACACATTGATCATGTTCAACTCAATGGAAGTCATGTAACGTGAACCATAAAATAGTGAAGTTGTGAAATCCCTACTCAATGTTTTTAATTGTTTGCAATCTCATGAAATTAGAAATTGTTAGCAAAAATATACCTAAAAGTTGTAACAGAAAGGGAAATGATTTGGTCACATTTTTTTTTTGTTCATATATTATTCTTATTAAATAAATGAAATTATAAACCCAAATTATAAGCATATTAGAGGATGACTTGAAGGGAAGTGAAGAGAGGGCAGAAACATGCAAAAAATGTTTGAAAAAAAAAAATTGAAAAAAAAAGTGGAAATTTTTTTTTGGGCGTATCGCCCGCATCATACGATACGGTGCGATATGTATCGTATGATACGGTATGTATCACCCATATCGTACAATACGGTACGTATTACCCGTATCGTACGATACGGATAACACTGCATTTTCCTTTATCATATAAAAAGAGAACGTTCATGTATATAGCTGGGATGCAGTTGTGCATGGTTTATCTGCTTATCTTCTAGTATGCAAATGTGCCCGTCATATGTTTATATGAAGGACAACATTCACATCTTCTAGAATCAGACATGGTTAGTCCCCTCCTGCTTTTCCGGATGTGGAATATAAGGCTTTAAATTAGACTAATGTGCCAAAGCTGAGTTCTTAATAGTAGAATTGTTAACCAAAGGTGAACTTCAAAGAGAATAGTGTTTTTTATATAACTTTAGTGTTCCTTTGATGGTGTGATGTTCAATGCATTCTTCCTCACGAAGAATGTCTTGGGTTCAATATTGCTTATCTCCCGGTCTCTTGTGCTTTCCTTAGAAGAACTTGCAGATTCTTGCGAGTTGTTTCTTTTCCTTTCTCCCCTCTTATTTAATGTTCTGTTTCTCTGGCTTGATGCAGGGATCCTCTGGGCAGTATATTCGGGCTACTCTTCCTTACATTAGGACTGAGATCCCAATAATTATTGTCTTCAGGGCACTTGGATTTGTTGCTGATAAGGACATACTGGAGCACATCTGTTATGATTTTTCCGACACACAGATGATGGAATTACTTCGACCATCACTGGAGGAAGCATTTGTTATCCAAAACCAACAGGTCCGTTAGGCATTGAATTAAAATGTTCCAGTTAGGCTGGTGTCAGTTGTCGATAAAGTAGACAAGAGGATGTGGTGTCTTATTTACCTTATTAGTTGCTTTGGGTTCTTAAATTATTTATTGGTTAGTTTAAAAACTCTTGGTTGTGTACTTGTGTTTTTGTAGGAAAATATTTTTACTTTTCTATCTTATGTTGTTAGTAGCAAATACACGAGCGCTACTACCATTACCTTCTCTATTCTTTGATGTGTTGGTGTTTTCAGTTTGGCACCTTCTGCTCTGACAACATTTGAAGCTCTATCCGTTGAAAGTTTACTATCTGAAACCAAAACAGGTTTTTGTAATGAGCAATGTATGTTCATTTGGCATGTTTTTGCAATTTTGCAAGGGCCAATTTATCTTTAAAGTTGGTTTGGAATGTAAGCTTCTTCTTTTGTACTTTTTTCCTTTTATGCCACTTTTCCTGCTTCCCATTGTCTATATCTGGAGATTTGTATGACTGGTTGCTAATTTCTTATTGTTTAGCTCCACTTTCCAATGCCATTTATTGTTCTTGACCCTCTGTCCTTCTTGGTTTGCTCCTTTAGGTAGCGTTGGACTACATTGGGAAGAGGGGTTCTACTGTGGGTGTTACAAAGGAGAAGAGAATCAAGTAAGTGATCATATTTTTCTTTTTTGGTGATCATGCTTCACTCTGTGGTTACTGAATATCTCATATAGGCATGTTTTACCTGTTTGTTAGTGTTATCCAAATCTGGTTTTGACAGTACGCTTTGGATGTTCCTTTGTAAGGTAGTGCTGAAATCTTTTTTTCTCCTTAAGGTATGCCAAGGAGATCCTGCAGAAGGAAATGCTTCCACATGTAGGGGTTGGGGAATATTGTGAAACGAAGAAGGCATATTACTTTGGGTATGCTGTTTTCTGCTAATGTTCTCTTCATGACGCTTGTCATTGGATGTATATAAAGGTAACTGTTATGTCTATTAGGTATATCATTCATCGGCTTTTGCTATGTGCTCTTGGTCGGAGGCCAGAGGATGACAGAGATCACTATGGGAATAAGAGGCTGGACCTTGCGGGTCCTTTGCTTGGCGGCCTGTTCAGAATGGTTTTCCATTGTTCCTTCTATGTCCTATATATTAAACTTTTTCTTTCTTTTCTTTCTGAAAATCCTTGTTTATATTTGACGACTTTCAGCTATTCCGGAAGCTGACCAGGGATGTTAGATCCTACGTTCAGAAGGTTACTTTCTCATCTCCTTGCTTCTTTTTGCTTCAACAGTACTCTTCTGTTGTTTCAGTGTCCAACTCACAGGTGTATATCTGCTTTGAACAGTGTGTGGATAATGGGAAAGACGTAAATCTCCAATTTGCAATTAAAGCTAAAACAATTACTAGTGGTCTGAAATATTCCCTAGCTACTGGAAACTGGGGTCAAGCAAATGCTGCTGGGACGAGGGCAGGTGTTTCACAGGTTATCTTTCTATCCTGTCTGGCGGGCACATCTTTTGTTCTGGACTACTTTTGGTTGAATATCTTATGGTTGTTGAGCGTAATTCATCTCCCTCTGACATACATTGTTGATGAGCCATAAGATATTTGAGGAACTAGTTCTATGGAAAGAACATGACCATGCATATACTGGTATACACACATATACATTGTATAACTAGTTAAGAGGTAAGAAACAAAGCACAAACATACATAGATGCACACGTGCTTTATATATGTATGCATATATCTTACTTGTGTGTGCAGTTTGTCTGGTGTCGATTTTATCCAGTAGTTTAATTGTTTGTTTCAATCTGTTTTAGGTTTTGAATCGTTTGACATATGCATCAACTTTGTCTCATTTGAGAAGATTGAACTCCCCTATTGGTCGTGAAGGCAAGTCTCCTGATCCGTCATCTGCAGCTCTGTTATGATTTCGTTTGAGAACATGTTTGCTCTTTTGTTAGGGAGATTATGTTGGTCCTGTACTCTATCTACTACTTTTTCCCATTGTTCTGACTTCTGAGTACTATGTTTAATGCTGTGATAATTTTGTTATATCCAATGCTTTCTTGAAATCCTATATTCTTTGCAGTTGACAAAATTATTAATTTAGGATTGTTCCCCAAAACCGATTATTAGAGATAAAAATTATATGTATTGAGTCATCATTACACTTTTTGTATGAAAAGAATTGATAGCATGAAGCTCGCAAAGAATTCTTAAAGAAAGTGGCATGGAGGCATGACATATATTCATAAGTTTTCATAAATGATGGTGGTATTAATGTTGCTATTTATTGTATTGCATATATAAAGGATGGGTTGTATCCTAGTGATTATTAGATGTTCATACTAAACATGAGTTTAGTCATCGCCACTCAATGAAACATAGCATTCATACTACTATCTATGAGAGGATTGATGATACTTCTTATGCTAATGTTAGATGGTGAGCAGTCAATTGTAAGGGAGGTATGATAAATGTGTTATAATTGTGTTGCACGATATTTTCTAGTGGTAATCACAATATCCTTAAATGTGATTATATTACTTATGCATTAAGTTTATCCAATTTAGAATTTATCTTCTCTTTTGCTCTTATTTTTTTTTGTAGATGCACATAGTCGATGTGTCTTCGATGCCTCTTATCTTTCAATCTTGGTAACAACACTAATATGAGAGTATCAAGAATTTGAATCAATGATTAGATGTTATTTAGATTTTGTAAATATATTTTTTTTTAAATTTAAATGAAAATATTATTTCAAGGAGTTGCGTATATTGAGGACAAAGAGTGACGAACCAAAATGTCATTCATTACAAATGTCATTTACATATAATTTGATAAATAATACAAAAAACATATCAAATATAAAATGTAAATCCTATGTATAATATATCATCCCAATGCGTGGATTATCTGCAACACCGAGTTCACTCATTCTTACTATCATACTCATATATAGTTAATTGATGTGCTCATTGGTAACATCATTAGTATGTCTCAAACAACTCTAGTAAAACAAGATCATCCGATAATAGCCGTTACACAATGTCTAAATATACTAAAGTTGGTACTAGTGTGTTATATACATCGGTAAGATATTAGTACGAGAAAGTAGTTATGAAAAAATTAGTATTATAATCAAATCAAAATAAAGTTAAAGATCATGTTAATATAGACAATTATTTATTTACGTGCATGAAGAATGATGTACCATGTTGCCTAATTAGAGGAGGTCGAGTCAAGTGAAACTCACTGATAGAATCCTTTAAGATAAATCGATGTGTTTAAAGAATGTATCACTTTATGTATAACTCGTCGCACTCACAAGGATACATTATTGGGACGCCAAAGTGTTTAAACTCAAAATAGTAGTGTCACATAACCTGTATTGTATCATATATGTATGGAATTTTTCATATCTATTTACATAGAGGGCTTTACAAGTACAATTAGGATGTCTTTAATACAGTTGAATTGTCGAACTACATAATATGACATATACAGTTCCATAATATATAAACATGAATCTGTAGTATTTTGACAACTTATATGCATTATAATCCAAGTACTTTGTAGAACTATATGGCTATCAGTCAATTTGTATTTTATAAAACAAAAGATAAAAACTTATAATATCATAGGTTGTGTTTAATATAATAATATAAAATAAAATTACCATTTTGATAAATTACATACTCTATCATCATCAAATTTAATTGCTTACGGTACTTAATAAGCTGATCGATAAGAGATTATTTATGATAAACATTTCTATTTATTGACCATCTCATGATCTTTGTTCAATCATTCTGATTACATGCTAACTTTGAATGTTGAGAAATACTTATAAATTCATGCCTACAATTAAAACATATAATTTATTTATTAAATTATAAAAAATTGACTATATGAAAGAAATTATAACAAGCAATAATAGTATAAGTTCTTACTTTGAGTGAAGAAGTATGTCTACCAAGTTGATGTGCTTCTATCAAGGATGTTTTTCTTAGCTACCGGTATTAGTAGGATAATATTGTTGTACCCTAAGCATAACCGTCAACTCTTCAACTATCATATGATAATAAATACACGGTCGTTATTGACACTCTATCTCTAGACTTATCCTGACATATTATACAACTTAGCTGATAGATAGTAGTTATGTGTTTCTTGATATTTCTTAGAAATTACAGAATCCATTATATATATAATTTTTTAATCATAAATGAAAGTGTACCGCTAAATCCGCTATATTCTCGCTACCTCTATATTACGGTCAACCGCTAACAACCCGCTAACCACTATTGATAACACAGGAATACTTGGAAAGACACTTCATTTCTTTTTACAACCAATTGCACTATAAGTTTGACTAAGAACTCTTAGTGTAAAATCTTTTATCTTTGGACAATCACTTTCAAACCTATTTTACCAAAAATCTTATAAAAAAGGCAAACATAAAGATTTATTCAACATTAAATATAATATTTATGAAACTTACATATTAAGATAAATAGTTTACCTTATCACATATTAGTACGGTTGCGAATGGCTACTAGCAGTCCCATTAAGTAAAGAACATTATCGTAGATCTCCATCTAGGGGTTGCTAGGTGACACTGACACTTTCCTAACTTTGCATGTACGAGGATCAACCTCTTTTCTAGTCGTTGCTAGATGATAATTCAGATGAGAAATTCAACCACTAATCACCTTCTCACAAAAGAACATATATGATTTTTCAATATGTTTCCCTCAACTTCAACACCTCATTGTCCGATCATCAGACTGAGGTTGGGAGTCCCTAAGACCCCTTCCTGTATCTTAATTTAACACTTCAATCTTAATAAACCTGAAAATAAACAAACTTCGTAAATCCCCAATCTTTACTTTATAAACTACCAAAACACTCAAATAGAGTCTCCCACATTAAAAATACAACAAAAGGATATTCACACACTTCATAATTTCATATATTGTCATTAAAAAACAAACAAATAACAAAAGAAAACACCAAATACAAAGAGAAAAGCGAATAAAACCTATACCACAACCACCAAAATTGTTGGTGTTGTCGCTTATGAAGTGATGGTGGTGTTGGAGACCCTTAAAAACCATTGGAGATGACTCACAATTAGCCGAAAGTCATCTTGGAGACATTAGAAGACACAAACGAAAGTCAGAAACCCTACAAAAATTCGAGGTTCTGTTCGGTAAGGGACCTTTATATCTGATATGATACAATATCGTGTATTTACGTTTCACACCATATCGTACGATATGGATAACACTCATATGATGCATATTAGAGAAATTTCTTACCATAATTTTTAAAATTTTTAATGTTTTTCAATGATTTTTTAAAAGAATAATTTTTAAATCATATGTATGATACAGTACGTACGATCCGGGTGTATCGGTTCCCCGTGCGATATGGGTCCAATACGATATTTAAAACATTGATTACACTTGTGTTATTCATTTCTTTTCTCATGTGCACTTCAAATCTGGAAACAATTTCCGATAATACGTGATATTGTTTGATGACATCTTCCAGTAAGCCACATTCTCAATGTTGGGCTCTTCTTTATCCAGGGAAATTGGCCAAGCCGCGCCAATTACATAATTCTCATTGGGGAATGATGTGTCCTGCAGAAACGCCTGAAGGACAGGTAAAGGACTGCCTTTCATATCTTTTCTGGGTTTTTGTCTTTTTTGCCCGAAATAACTTCTATTGATTGTTTCACATTTCATGTCAGGCTTGTGGACTGGTGAAGAACTTGGCTCTCATGGTATACATTACTGTGGGTTCAGCAGCAAATCCTATTTTGGAGTTTCTGGAAGAGTGGAGCACAGAAAATTTTGAGGTTCTCCCTCTCTGTATGTATGTGTGTGTGTGTGCATTTTGATGAAAAGCTTATCTTTCCATTACTTACAGGAAATATCTCCGGCAGTCATTCCACAAGCAACTAAAATTTTTGTTAATGGATGTTGGGTTGGTATTCATCGCAATCCTGAGCTTCTGGTGAAGACACTCCGGCAACTAAGGAGACAGGTCCGTACTAATTTAAGATACATGGGCTTATTTTCATAAAGGTGTTGCTCTTTTGTGTTTTTGTGTACTTAGCTTTATGGTTTTGCTAATTGTGCACTGTGAGAGACCTCATGACATGAGGGTTGAGTCAGATAATTATTCTTTTTTGGTTGTACATTTCGATTTCCTTTTGCTCTGCTCTTTCGGCTACATTGCCTACTCCTACAAGTAGGCCTTCTGCACATCGTGAGAGGTGGAAATTTCAACTACCATCTCCTCAACATTCTGTCCTTGTTTCCCATATGTCTTTCCCCAAGCTTAGTTGGATTTGGCTTGTCTCCATTAAAATTTGTTATTAACTGCATTTTGCATGCCCTTGCCATCCTGAACCTTAGCCAGTGGCTGTCGGTGCCTGCAATCTGCTCCAAGCTTTTTCTTTGGGGGGTTCGTCAGCATGATGATAAACTCCAGAATCATTTTCTTCTCCTGGTCTGTAAATTCACATTATTTTCTTCTCTTGGTTTGTAAATTCATGATGATCATGTTTCTATTGCCAGATTGATGTTAACACTGAAGTTGGTGTTATTCGAGATATCCGCCTGAAAGAGCTACGCCTTTATACTGACTATGGTCGCTGCAGTCGTCCATTATTCATAGTTGAAAAACAAAGATTGTTGATCAAGAAAAAGCATATCCAGGCTCTTCAACAGAGGGTATTCTCAGATTTTCAAGATACAGGAGTTCAATCTTCGGAATCTTTTCAAGGTGTCTTGATGGAACCTATTAACTTTTCATTTTTTGCTTCAGGAAAGTCCGGAAGAAGGTGGTTGGCATGAACTTGTGGCGAAAGGGTTTGTAGAATATATTGACACAGAAGAAGAGGAAACAACAATGATTTCAATGACCATTTCTGTAAGTTTTTCCATATCTAGAAGAGGAAACAACAATGATTTCGATGACCATTTCTGTAAGTTTTTCCATATCTAGCTTTCACTTAGTTGCAAGCATCCTTAATCTGGAGAAGGTTCTATGTACATTATTTTAACAAGTGAGCATTGTATTTGTACCTGATGTCTCTCATCTCATCATATTGATTTGGTTTTGGTACTTTGGCAATCTTCATTCTGTGCCTTCAGTGAAGCATGAAGCAAATTGAGGTTGCTAAATGCTGTGATTATGTGGTTTCAGGACTTAGTAAGTGCAAGGATTAACCCTGAAGAAGCTTATTCTGAGACCTACACTCACTGTGAAATCCACCCTTCGTTGATATTGGGTGTCTGTGCTTCAATCATTCCTTTTCCTGATCATAATCAGGTTAGGACATTTGTCTCATTTCTGAGAATTTGTTTTTCAATTATGGTTACCTTCTCATGTGTATTTATAACTTGTCACCTTGTGCAGTCTCCCCGTAACACATACCAGTCGGCCATGGGTAAACAAGCTATGGGCATTTACGTGACCAACTATCAGTTACGAATGGTGAGTTGCTTGTTGGCATATAATTCTTGTGTTCATAATTTATAAGTAGTCATTCTCTTTTAAACTTGTTGCATTTTTTCATGTGCTGATCTTTGGTAATTCATTCTTTTATAGGACACTTTAGCTTATGTCCTTTACTATCTTCAAAAACCTCTTGTCACAACACGTGCAATGGAACATTTACATTTCAGGCAGCTGCCAGCTGGAATTGTAAGATGAACATTTATAGTTTACTTTGGTTTTCATTCCTTTAATGGTAGGTCTGTCTGAGGAACTCCCTCAATCATGTAATCTCTGACCATTTTTTCCTATATCTTCTTCACTAGAATGCTATTGTTGCCATTGCCTGTTACTCTGGATACAACCAAGAAGATTCTGTTATAATGAACCAGTCTTCTATTGACCGTGGATTCTTCCGGTCATTGTTTTTCCGCTCATACAGGTTAAGATCTTTCTCTCTCTCATATCACACAAGTGCAGACATGGCTACACATATATCTGTACATTGTCATACATGTATGTGTGTTGGAAAATGTTAACCTGTTACTCACCTTGTTTAGGGATGAGGAGAAGAAGATGGGGACCCTTGTCAAAGAGGACTTTGGACGACCCAATCGTGAGAACACCATGGTATTGATTCCTTGTTTCACCATTGTCTGATTCCTTCTTTTGCTTCTCTGATGCTTCCTCCTTACAAATTTTTCCTCCAGGGAATGCGTCATGGGTCATATGATAAACTGGACGATGATGGTCTTGCTGCTCCTGTAAGAATATATTTCTTTTAGTGTAATTAAATATGCTTAATTGTATGTTCCTTCACTACGTCTCATGACTTATCCTTTATCTGTAGGGCACAAGGGTCTCCGGTGAAGATGTCATTATTGGGAAGACATCACCTATTTCACAGGATGATGCTCAGGGACAAGCTTCACGCTACACAAGACGTGACCACAGCACAAGCTTACGCCACAGTGAAAGTGGCATGGTTGATCAGGTATTAATTTCTCAGAGGTAACCATATTAAGCGGTCTACATGAATTTCCATGTGGATCAGGTCAGGTACTGGGGGAATATTGGGATTTTTTTTACTGGATTTGGTGGTCAAGCTGGCTTTGTTTATGGGTTATGTGAACTTGGTGCTTTAATCAATCTTTCCAGTAATTTAGATCATTTGTCTCGCTTCATCAGATTGCAAAACACAAAGCTTGGATGCTATTTTCTTAGTCAATTAGGGCGGGTAAGTTTGTCTTTTTCTTGCTATTTCTTCTGATTTATGTATTTGTTTTGTAGGTATTATTGACAACAAATGCTGATGGTCTGAGGTTTGTGAAAGTCAGAATGAGATCTGTGCGAATTCCACAGATTGGAGACAAGTTTAGTAGCAGGCACGGTCAAAAGGGAACTGTAGGTATGACTTATTGTCAAGAAGACATGCCATGGACGGTGGAGGGCGTCACGCCTGATATTATTGTCAACCCTCATGCTATTCCATCTCGAATGACCATCGGGCAGCTGATTGAGTGCATCATGGGAAAGGTCGCTGCTCATATGGGAAAAGAGGGAGATGCCACTCCATTTACCGATGTCACGGTATGTACCCTTCCATGCTTCAGATTTTTAAATTGTTTTTAGGAAGTGTATTGTCCCTTGGGGCTTTTACCTCATAAGTTTGGGTAGACTTTTGTTACGCAGTCCTTCCAAAGTATGGTTGGACTAATTTCATAGCTTGTCTTTTTCAAATGCTCTCCACAAAACGGTAAAATTGGCTTCATACTTTCGTATCAGGAACTGACTTCCTTTTCTCCAGAAGTTCAACTGTTTTGTGGATAGTTTACTTTATTATGTTATCTTGTGTGCAAGTTCTGCTTGAAGTTCACGTTGGAATCTTCTGCTACTTTTAGGTCGACAATATCAGCAAGGCCCTTCATAAATGCGGGTACCAGATGCGTGGGTTTGAAACCATGTATAATGGTCACACTGGTCGGAGGCTCAGTGCCATGATATTCCTCGGGCCAACATACTACCAGCGGCTAAAACATATGGTGGATGACAAGATCCACTCTCGGGGACGTGGACCTGTCCAGATTCTTACAAGACAGCCAGCTGAAGGACGATCTCGTGATGGAGGTTTGCGTTTTGGAGAGATGGAACGTGATTGTATGATTGCCCATGGAGCTGCTCATTTTCTGAAGGAAAGATTGTTTGATCAGAGTGATGCATACAGGATCCACGTCTGTGAGCGTTGTGGGATTATTGCTATTGCCAATCTCAAGAAAAATTCCTTTGAGTGCAGAGGATGTAAGAACAAGACTGACATTGTACAGGTTTGACCTCATCCATCTACTCTTATTCTTCTGTTTTATGCCTCTCGATTCTAGGTAGTACCTTGAAGATGATTGTCTGATCAAACCGTGTTTTCAGTTTTCTACTTGAAGATATGCAGTTATTTATGGAGGTTCAGGCTATGAATATTTGGGTTTTGCAATCAGCTTCTATAAGATTTTGGTGTTTCAGGAAGAGTTCTTTTTTGTAGCTTGGTTTATGGTCTTTTTAGACCTTTTCTGACCGCATTGTTTCTCAAATTTTTAGGTCTACATACCATATGCCTGTAAGCTGTTATTTCAGGAGCTTATGTCCATGGCAATCGCGCCTAGAATGCTTACTAAAGAAATTAAAAAGTTGAAAGATCAGAAGAAGAAATGATCACAAGCGAAACTGGGAAGCTTCAATGCACTGTTTTTCTTGGTTATTTGTGTGAAGTTGGCTATAATTGTTACTGAATCTGCTGTCTCAGTAGAGTGATGGAAATTCTCTATTAGAACAAGGATGGAAGTTCTGATCTTTTGGAGGACAGAGCCATGGTAGTGATGATAGTCAGAAGCACGTGTATCACTTGGGTTGCCTGAGATCTGGTGACCTACCATAAGGATGTAGCTGAAAGGAACCAGCCTTTTGCGTTCTTCGATGAGCTTGAGAATGCTTGCCATGAGAGGAAAAGGAAAAGGCTTTCCTCTCGCACTCTGTTTTATGAGGTGTTGGATGGGGTTTTCCTTCTTGGTTTTTTCATTTCATATTCAATAGAAAAATCCTGGTTATATAATGTATTCCAGCTTCATGGAGCTTTGGGGGAGATTTCATTGTTCCAATATAATTTAATCTTCTTCCATTGAAGCATGTGTATTTTGCTGTTGTGAACGGTGACTACGGTTCTGTAGTTCAAATACAAACACGGCCGACGTTGCCCTTGAACTGAATGCCAGACGGTGAAGAATTAGCTCAGCTCGAACCCACACTACCTCCGGTGTCTGTATCCCTTATCTCATCGATTACTCAAATGTGGGTAGAATTCTCAAATCTGCACCTTAGGGGAGCAGATGTGATCCAGACGGGACTCGGCCTGCATCTCTGTCACATCTCAGGCTTGAAAGAGCCTGGTTAATCCATGCTTGTCTCTGATGGAACCGCCGTGTCAGTTCAAGCCGGCTATGTCTATTTTAGAGTGTGTTTCTAGAGCAACTCCACTTGTACCCAAGTTGCGGGCCAACTTGACACCCTCCAAGGTTACCCATAATTTTGCTACAAAGATGATGCATTCCCCCAAGTATATGTCCAACTCCTTCCTTCACTCTCCCTTGTCATTCATTGCAAATTAGACCTTCATAACCAGCTGCATTTGGGTTTACCTTCTAAACACAACTCGTACCACCAACTCTCATCAAAGACTTTCCATTTAATGACTGAAATTGTAGGACTCCTCTCCATAAGCTTTTGGGCACATGTATTGGCGTTGCTGATTTGTTGTATCTGGCATGGCTTCAAGGAATTCAATCATGACGCCTTTTGCCCGCAATGTGAAACCCAACTTGAAAGTACACTATTTTTAAACGTTGATGCCTGCATTTGATTGCGACGGGAACTGCAGTTCTAATTCCTTAGTCTCGAGCCTCAGATTCGGACACCCTCTTGGTGACTATTCGAACCACCATGCTTTTGCTTGCGGTCATCGTTTCTCATCTTCCCCAATCAGATCAATCAAGTTGCTTATGGTTTGGCTCAGGTCAATTCTTGGGGAGTGGTTTATATTTTGTTTGTATCGCCACTGACTCTAAGCAGACTCGCTGAGCTACAGTAGCTGAACATGAACAACGCATATTCTTTTCGGTTTGAGTCATGAAATTACTGAGTTTAAAAAGCTTTTATGTGGTTATCCAATGAATTGAACGGTATGACGCAAACAAGTGATCAAAACTCTTACTTTTCAAAGAAGCAAAACTTATTCAGAACTAATTTCTCTACTTAAAATCGAGTGTAAATCGAGGCACTGCTAACTTTAGCATGCCTAATGGTCAGCTCGTCCATCTCGGCTCATGTTAGGGATGACAATGGGGCAGGTTGGGTGGTTCGGTGGCAAACCTGAATCCGACCCACATTACAAAACTTATGTCACAACCCGCTCTGCCCCGTCCCATGGATTTAGGGATTTACCCGTCCAATATTAAACCCACCTCAACTTAATCTACTGGCATTTATTCTAAAAGGCTATTTTTTATTTAAAAATAGTTGTACATTATAGCTTTTTGTTGGGTTAGAAGAGCAGGCCGAAGCCTAACACACCCACCACCGCATGAGGGAATTGAACTTCCCACCAGCAGCAACCGTGCCTTGCTGTTGAGCTAATGCTCTTGGTGCTCATTATAGCTTTTTGAATTACATAAACTTGTATTTTATGTAATCAAACAGACAATTCTAGGCCTTCGTCAAAAGATCACAGTCGAATGTAAATGCCATCCAATTCATTCTTATTTACAGAGGCTTAGGAGAAGAGGGGGCGTGAGACCCTGGGAAAAGGTGAATGACATTCTTTTGACTTGGGTGTTTTGATTGGGGCCTAAAATCGTTCATTTGAGTAAATATATATTAAGATTTCTTTTAGAATGATTAATTTTTCACCAGCAGCAGCAACGACCGTAGAGAGCCCTGCGGTTGAGCTAATGTTTCTCCATGTTGGTGCTGATCTGTATTTTCTCCCAAAAAAGAAAGACACTTCAGAACGCACTGATTTCAGTTCTAGGAGAGGCCCTCCAACGATAGCCCTTGAAGATCGCATCCTTCCTTCCGGTTTTTTATCGTCGGTTACCGTGAGCTCTTCGTCCTCGCAATGAAGAGCATATTTCCCAGATCTTCTTCTTCTTCCTTTCTTTGTTGGTGCCCTAATATTTAAATGCAACTAAACGTAAGATTCAAGTCCTTGGGGATTCTTTCAGGACCTGCCTATGGCAAGGCTCCAAAGCTCCCCCTCCTTTCTTCATCTTTTCCTTTAAAAGTTCCGGCCATTGCACAGCAATTAGATCGATCAGTATCAGAGGTCCGGCCGGCGCAAAAGGTTCGCCTCTCTCTCTCTCTGAGCCGCGCGTGTTCACACACACACACATGATCAGAGGAGGCATAAATTAACGACGCTGCAATGCATCTGTAGTGTTGGGCTCATTGGGGAGCGCCCAAAAGGCCCAAATTGATAAATCCGATATGGATGTGGCTTCATGAGAAGGATCCAATCCAATTATTTTCATTTGTGAGAAGCCGTAGCAGAGAGAACTATTGCAGGCGTTTTTGATAAGATCCACCAGGATGCTTTTTGACGAAAGCATCCCAAACCGGCGGCGCCTTCTTATCGCATAATGTCTTTAGGTGCACTGTTCATCGTTTGTATTTTCATATTTTATATAATTCAAATCTCAAATATTGATAAATACATATAGATAGTGCCAAATACATAATATCATTAGGTATATAAAAACATTTTTATGGTTTGATTTTTATGATCAAAGACAAAGATTTGAATTATTCAAATGTAAAGT
Organism: Brasenia schreberi; assembly: GCA_036023115.1. NCBI lineage: Eukaryota > Viridiplantae > Streptophyta > Magnoliopsida > Nymphaeales > Cabombaceae > Brasenia > Brasenia schreberi. The sequence goes on from JAYKKT010000081.1 coordinate 19,671,363, forward strand.
AATTCAAATCTTGTTTAAGTGTTTTTATACTACACTTATCCGAAAGAATGTTAGGATGCTCGAAGAACTCCAATCATGCTTGACATAGGCAATTCAGATGGCACCATGGGCGATCTGTATGGTGCCATAGAGGTGCATAGATGATTCACTCATCAAGGACGATCTGATCCACAGGCTAGAGTACCTACTCCTCCCACGGTATGCTAGCATACCTAACATATATGTTAAGCTTGTTTTCCAATCGAGCTCCATGGGGAGAAAACAAGGATTTGCCATTACGCTAATCTTAGGCAAGTGGAATAAATTAATGGTGCCAACCCTGCCACAAGCTTCACCTTTGCGCAGTAAACTGACCAAGCCACATTATTGATTCCATTAGATCCATACCGTTTTCTTAGATGACTCGACTGATTTCACCTGATTTAGATTGGTACAGAAAGAAGCTAAATGGATAAGAAAAAGAGTATATTGATGCAAAGGTATGAGCTAGGTCGGCTCCTTGGCCAAGGCACATTTGCAAAGGTCTACCATGCGAGGAACCTTGCGACTGCACAGAGCGTCGCAATCAAGGTGATTGACAAGGAGAAGATACTCAAAGTGGGGATGATTGATCAGATCAAACGCGAGATCTCCATCATGAAGCTAGTCCGCCACCCGAACGTAGTTCAGCTATATGAAGTCATGGCAAGCAAGACCAAGATCTACTTTGTCATGGAGTATGTGAAAGGAGGGGAGCTATTCAATAAGGTGGCGAAAGGCAAGCTCAAGGAAGAGCAAGCAAGGAAGTACTTCCAACAACTCATTAGTTCAATAGATTTCTGCCACAGCCGCGGCGTGTACCATCGGGACCTTAAACCCGAAAACCTTCTTGTCCATGACAATGGCAGTCTCAAAGTATCTGATTTTGGACTCAGTGCACTTTGTGACAGCCAAAGGGGTGATGGATTGCTTCATACAACATGTGGTACTCCTGCATATGTTGCTCCGGAGATCATCAACAAGAAGGCCTACGATGGTTCCAAGGCCGATATATGGTCGTCGGGGGTCGTCCTTTTCGTGCTACTTGCAGGCTACCTCCCTTTCCATGATACCAACCTTATGGAGTTGTACAGGAAGATCAGCAAGGGAGAATTCAGGT